>JAVIWB010002748.1:0-360088 GCA_031893035.1 Dermolepida albohirtum
GGTGCTTCAAATGATCAATAGCCTTAAATTCTTGTGTTAATTTGATCTTGTAAGGGTGTAAGCCAAGACTTTTACGCAAAATTCGCAACAATGTGATTTAGGAGATATCCAATTCCTCCAACGACGTGGAATCGACAGATTTGGCTCATTTTGAACTGAAGCACTTGCGGCTGCAATACTGTGCGTAAACCATTACTGCGACTTGGCAATCGAAAAAAAAGTTGGAAGGAGCACGGCAGCATAGACAGAAGAGTAGAGCAAAATGTCTTCTGAACTAACGAATCGTAATTTGAGTTATCAAGTCAACGTCGAGTTTTCGCCAGAAGATCGCGAATAGAAAAAATGCTCCGCGATTGCATTGTACCAACTATAGAATTGTTTTTTATTCCAAGAAATTGAAAATCGACGAAAATTGGCATTTTTGGAAATGCTGAAATTCCGTCTGGTTTGCGCTTAATTGGAGAAAATTTTATATTTATGTGCGACAATGAGATTCAAAACATACTGATAAAATATGCAAGGATTATTTAGCACAACCAGACAGTCACCCCAAAGTATGGATTTAAATCCTATGGAGCTGTGGTACCCACCCGTAACACTGTTAGAAGAATTGGTCCTACTTCGAAGCAACAGCTTTAGAATACATTCCAAGACGAATGGAATAATATATCGAATGAAGCAATTGAAATACTAATTAGAAACTATTATATTGGGTCTGGGAAAAAGAACGTCCATACTATTTTCTTCTGGGCTTCCGGGCTGGAACCGCGTCACTGGTATAGACTATCGAAACAGATGAAGGGTGCTATGTCCGGACTTAAAGGGCGGGTGCGTCCCCACCCGTATGGTACATCTTCAGTCCGAAAGCCCAGAAAAATATAGTATGAACCACGTCCCCACCATACACCGCGGAAGTCTACGGTACCTTTCTATAAGAACGTTAATTGTCAAGGCATTACTGAACTCAAAAGAGAAGTGTTCGGCGAAAGACGAGTATAATTAATAAATGGTTATTACTACTTCATTATTTAGTTTGAATTATTTTCCCTTTTGCATTATGTTTTTGTATACATTTAGAATAATATACAGTCCTGTGCAAAAGATAGAAGCACCTTCTTGAATTTTACAAGAAACTATTATATTGTATTATTAAAGGATAAATAATAATCTTATACAAGTTGAAATTCTTTTTAATGTATAAAAACTAACACATATCGATATTTAAACATAAACAACTTAAATTTTCAATATTTTGTATGATCACCTTTCCATTAATGAATTAATGAAATTTTCAGGAATATTGTACCACTCTTCCTGTAGTATGTTTCACGGTTCATTTTTGTTCAGTGGCCCCCTTTCACAGTTTTTTTCTGCCAATATAATCCCACACATGCTCAATAATATTTAAGCCAGGACATTGAGGTGGTCATATCATATTCTGCAAAATCCCATTTGCTTCCTGCTGTGTTAAACAAGTTTTCACAAGTTTTGAGATATGCTTGGGATTATTATCTTGCTGTGGAATGAAATTATTGCCAATAAGTCGCTGCCCTGATGGTATGGCATGTTCTAATAGTGTTCTGTATTTCCTACCAGTTAATTTACCCTCCTCCATGCTTTATGGTAGTGTGTAAACATGGTTCCTATAACGATTCACCAGAGCGTCGTCTAACATACTGACGTCTTGTTCGTTCTGTTACACTCTCTATATATAATAATTTTTTATATCGTTTTTAAGATTAATTTATTTAATTTAAAATACAATTCGATCTTGAATTCCTAAATTATTATACTGTCATTATTTGTCCGGTCCTCGTATATATATTCAGATGCAGAGTCCCTTTGTGTTAGTCACGTACGACTGGTCAAGGCTGCAATAAACATCGAAATCAGGTACCAAACCCTGTACTCGAAGTTACAAAACTTTTCACTGAATTCGATATCAATTTAGTTATATTGATTTCTAAATGCAATTCGCGATTCAAATACCAATCCCAATTTGGTATTTCTTTTACACAGAATACACGTCTACTATTCTGTGTAGATAATTTGCTTAATGCTTATATTGAAATTAAGATCACAATTTTAATATAAGCCAATTTGTCCTTGTTGTTTGCTATTGGTTAATTCAAAAATGACCAATACCCCCTCAGTTATGGGGTCGGTTCCTTATAAAGCCATAGTCGTAAAAGAACCACTCTCTTCGCTTTTCTGTCGTCATTGAGACTACACGCGTCTTTCACGTGTTTGTGCCGCGAACCTTTATTCGCGCTTCTTGTGACCTCGTGTTTAATTCCGCGACCGCGGAATATAAATACACCTTCCTGATCCAGGAACAAACGCAAGTATATGCATCGCCCGATGCACATTTAATCTAACCTTTTATTTTATATTTTATTAGCAGCCTTCGTACATCCAGACTTATATTTTATTACAGCTTTGCTATTACGTTCATCATATTTTATTTGTTGCTCTAGTTCTTGTTAACTATTTCTATTTAACACATTCAAGCTTTAAGAATTCATTTAACTTGTGAATAAAATTTTAAAGGCATTTCTGTCGTTTTATTCCACTAATAATCCTTCTTTCAGCTTGGCACGCGTCCTGGACTTTTGGTGCTCATTGTACACAACTATTAATTATTAACTCCTCACATTACATTCAATTATATTACTTTCTTGTCTTTTATTTGCATTTATTACAGTGCTTTAGCTAGTCGGACACGCGCTCGTAATAAATTGACTAACCAACACGTGCAAATAAATATTCTCTGTTAAATAATATCCCTATTATTATTTATTAAAACAAAGGAGGTAATAAATTGTCTCAATCAATCAATCCCTCACCTTACATTAAATATCAAACACATTAACATTGAATTAACCTTCATATATTCATTCATTTCATTTTTATATTCTTTTTCATTTCTTCTTAAAAGGAGGAGGTAATAGTTCCAAATAATTGATATTTAGATTCGTCAGTCCATAGTACTTGTCGCCACTACTTATATCCCCAAGTTTCGTGGTCTCTGGCATATTTTAATCGTTTCCCTCTATTACCACGTCGCATTAAGGGTTTTCTCACGGCCACGCATCCCCTTAAGCCTGATCTGAGCAAGTATCGCCTTACTGTTGAAGCATGTACCGAAGTACCAGATGTTCGCGCAAGATCTGAAGCTACTTCTGCGCTAACTTCCTTACGATTTCTTAAGGAACTAACTTTTAAAAACTGTGCATCAGCTTTACTGAGCTTTTTTGGACGTCAACTCTTTGGTCTATCACTTACACTGCCGGTCTCAGACATTCTTTTTATTGTTTGTTGCACGGCATGCCGGGAACATTTCACTATCTTTGATATTTTCACTTATTTGTGTAAAATAATAATTTTATTTCTGTCTAGTAATGCTATTCTAGGCATTTTCTATCTACTATAATAATTTACACCTCGCAATTTTTTCCTAAAATGAAAATTTCACTCGTAGGCGCGTTTCTTAAGAATCTAAATAAATTCTATTGTGGAACCGCTCTGTATCGTTTCTACCACTGGATTAAAAGCAAAATCTTATAGACAAATAACTCTCCGAAATTTTATTGCAGAGCATTGTGGTGCAATAAAATTTATTACTTTAATCCTCTCACCAGGCGATCGATCTCACCCCTACGCGGACGTATGATGTTATAAACTTGGAAATTTCCAGTGATTATATTTCTACCAATAAGTGAATCGTTCTTGGAAAGATGTATTAAGTATTATAAATTGAATTAACCCAATAATTATTAGCAAAAACGTTTTAATAAATAAGTTTTGGAAAATATTGTTAGGTTTTCTTTTGTACAGTACTGTATATTACTTCGTATATTTGAATTCTTTCTAATTCTTACTTTTCAAACTTTCGTGATTGGTAGTGTACTTACCGTGCTATTTGAGCAAAGTAAATCCATATTACCCATTATATACAAGCCCTCCTTAGCTCTGGAGAGTGCGACGCAAACTCTATTTTCTATAGACAAGAATCCTATTTTTCCTTCACTATTGTTGCGCACCAAAGAAAGTAAAATAATTCTTGATTCTTCTCCTTGATAATTATCAAGAACTGTAATTCGTACATCTTTCAAAGACATATACTCTTTTCGTTCTTTGAACATGGCGAACATCTGACCGTTATAAGCGGTCAGTATCGTTATATCCTTTGGCTCGTACCCGTTCATTACTAGATAGTGCGCAAAACGTATTAAAAATTTGACCTCATGCAAATTACTTTTACTTTCATCGTTATACTCAACTTCAGGATGAGAATGCGTGATGAAATACAAGGGCAACTTTAGTCCACGTACGGGAGGAAACTTGTTTACTGAACGGTGATTTATCAAGTTCGGATAGATATTTGGTGCGACGAGCCGAGCTATTTCCGGTCGCATTCTGTGCTGGACGGATAGTACGCTGCAATGGATTTTGTTTCGGATCATACGTTCGAACAGACTGATGCCTAACTTGTATTTCGTATCCATTGTATAATCAGCAGTAGTTGGCCTGGAAAAAGAACGCGAAAATAAAAATATATGAATTTTTTTTGGACAAAAATATAATTTTTAATCGCAAAAATTTAGACTAGATTGCCCTATTTCTTAGGAAGTCCAATCGTTTGAATTCATATATCCAATTCGAAAAGACAGTACTATTTTCCAATGCCAATAAACTTTTCATACACACAAGATTACTTAAAATAACAGAGGAGTAAATAAACATATTTATTTTTTTTTTAAATCACTGAAAGTTGATATATATCCCCTTTCCAAATTAATTTTCGTATTCTGTATACGTACTTCGAGAACTAAGTTGTCATCAGCAGATAATTAAACAGTGTTTTCCAGTTGCAACACTATTTAATTTTTTTTATAGAACTTATTTTTTTAACATCCCATATATTAACTAGAGACGTTAAAAATAATAAATAAAATTAATGTAAAGATTAAGTAACCACCAACATATATAAATACCACTTTCAGCCTTAGCGTTTAATAGCAAACAACAGCACCAACCAAACGCAGTCTTGATAATTTTGATTTAAACTCGACAAAGTTTAAAAACTGTTGGTTTAATCGAGACAAAGTTCGATTCAAGCAGACGAATTTTGATTTGAGTCATTCGTTTCATCTTTCTAAATTCTACTCAAAGATAATATATAGTTAATACTAATACAAAGGGTACTAAGAAAGTTTTGCAGTATGACGCAACAATGAATCGTGAGAAGCTGCTTGTTGCTGCACGTTGACACATGTTCATACGTGCATAGTAGCCGCCGCGCCAAGTCGATGGGCTCAGTTATTCATTAGCAGCGATAGTGTAAAGTGCTTGCGATGGCATCGTGGTCACGAAATAAGATAAGGGCAGTTTTGCGTTATAATTTCGTGCGTGGTTTAAACATAGACCAGTGCTTCGAAGAAATGACTCTTGTACTAGGTGATGTTTGTCCACATCACACAACGATATTCAGGTGGTACAGAGAATTCTAAAGAGGAAATTTAACTGTGGAGGATGATGAGAGGCCGGGAAGGTCACGAACGTCAGTTACGGAGCGAAACGTTACTACTGTGAGAGAAAAATGTTTGGCAAGGACAGGCGAGTGACCTACCAACAGATAGAGGGTACTTCAGGCGTAAATGCACCAGCAATTCGTTCGATTCTGCACGATTATTTGCACGTAAAGAAACTTTGTTCTCTCTAGGTGCCGCATCGATTACCTGAAGAGCAGATGACACGACGTGTGACTTGATGCCGGGAGATGCTATAAAAGTTTAATAAGGGACAATCTCGGTATGTGAACAACATCGTGACAGGTGACGAGACTTGGCTGTACTATTACGATGTGCCGACCAAAGCTCAAAACAAAGTTTGGGTCTTTGATGATGAAGACACACCCGTAATTGTCAGAAAATCCCTATCTGTAAAGAAGAAAATGATAGCTGTATTTTTCAAATCGAGTGGAATTGTGGAACGCGTCGTTTTGGACGTACAGAAGACAGTCACAGCTAAGTGGTATACTGAACAGTGCCTGCCTAAAGTCATTGGATCTATGAAGAACTTGCTGTCAAAGTCAAGAATGGATACTTGGTTTCTCCATCACAATAATGCTTCAGCTCACCGCGCCAAAATCTGCACCGAATATTTAACCACAACAGGATTGAAACTTCTCGAGCACTTTCCCTACAATCCAGATCTTGCTCCCTGCGACTTTGCACTGTTCCCGCATGTGAAAATGAAGCTAAAATGGAGGCAGTTTTCCAGTGACGATGACCTCCTGCGGGCTTGGGACAACGGGTGTGCTTTACTCCTTAGTGAAACTTGACACAACTGGTTTAAAGATTGGTTTCGGAGGATGGGGAGGTGTATTGAATGTAGAGGAAATTACTTTGAAAAACATAAATAAAGAAAGCTGTATTGCAAAACTTTCCTAGTACCCTTTGTATGCTCAAATCGAGTTAAAACATCATGTGACAAGTGCCCGAAAACGCTACGATTGGAAAGAGGATGTTTTACTAAATATCACTCCTAAGTGCCCATTGTAGTAAACTTAGTACACCTCTAAAAACACAACTTTGGATTATTTTTTGTTTTTTTTTCTTTTGCAGTATTTTAAGAAAAGTGTTTTAGTGCTGGTATTAAAAATTGAATTGGTAAAATTGTTCATAGTTTTCATTCGGCATTAATAGGTTAATCAGTATTCGTGCCTACGTTTTTGGTAATCTATTTAAGGGATAACAGAATTTCTGCATATGACCATTTTTACAGCTTTAGCTTATTAATTTACAAATGTTAAACATAGGTGGCGTAAGGCTAGGATTTACACGAGGATAGTTTGACAAGTAGTGAGAATGACACATAGGTGGCGCTCTAATTGGAAAAACAAATGCACTGTAATTTAGGTTGCCTATTTATATGTTTACATTCCGATATTTAGATAAATCGGTGGATTAGTTTAGTTTTGACAGCTGATTGAAAAAGAAGCAACACGTCGTTTTGTTGAAATGGAAAAAGCAGAGTATCGTGCTGTGATTAAATACTTCGTAAGTAAGGATATGAAAGCCGCCGAAATAAAAGATGAGTTACGGGAAACATTAGGTGAATCTGCTCCATCATCCGCCACAATAAGTAGATGGGTAAATGAATTTAAACGTGGTAGAACAAGCTGTGTTGGTGAAGCGCGCTCTGGAGCACCTAAAATCGTGACTTCTAAGGAAATGATTATAAGAATCCATAATATTATTACGCAAGATCGACGACTCAAAGTGAGAGAGATAGCAGACACGGTAAACATTTCAACAGAACGCGTACACCACATTTTAATGAAAGAATTGGGCCTTTCCCAAGCTTTCGGCAAGATGGGTGCCGCGATTGCTTACGACTGATCAAAAGTTCATTCGTTTACGCATTTCCAGTGAGTGTTTGGACCTTTATAAGCGGAATCCGGTTGATTTTTGTAGGCGATTTGTTACTTGCGATGAAACTTGGATACACTACAGTACACCCGAAACTAAACAACAGTCGAAACAATGGTTAGAAGGTGGTTCTGCACCTTCAAAGAAAGCGAAAACCACTTTATCGGCAAACAAGGTGATGGCATCAATTTTTTGGGATTCAAAGGGCATTTTGCTCATTGATTACCTTCAAAATGGTGCCACAATCAACGGACAATATTATGCAGAACTTCTACAAAAATTAAATGTTGAGATTCGTGCTAATCGGCCAGGAATGGCAAAGAAAAGGTTCTGTTTCACCAAGACAACGCTCCCTCGCATACCAGCACAGTTGCGATGTCCAAAATCCACGAGTTGCATTTCCAATTAGTACCGCATGCGCCTTGTTAGCCGAATCTAACCCCTTCCGACTTCCACTTTTTTCATGCCTTCCGGAATAGCATTTTAGAGATGGCATAAGGGCATTGGAGCACCGTTGGAATAAATGTATTGCTCTTTTAGGAGAATATATTGAAAAATAAAAATTATTTTGTATTTAAAAAATTCGTTTTTCTTTTCCATTCTCACTACTTGTCAAACTACCATCGTAGGTGTGGTGGAACAGTTCTAATAGTAGTAATACGTAATTAAACTATTAGAACTTTTTTAAGCAAATAAAATTACGTGTGTTTTCAACTTTGAGGCAATCTTTTTCAACGACATTAATTAAATGTTCTATCTGTTTCATAAAATTTATGTTAAAAATCGTTAAAAACTTTTTAAATAACCTCTGATGTTTACTTTCCTAAACTGAATTTAAATGGTAAAATTTTCTTACAAATTTATGTACATTTATAAATACGTATACAAAAAAAGCCGTTTTAAAACAAACCTCAGTTGTTGATGATCCCCTATTAAAATTATATGTTTGCAGTGTTCCGTCAAGGATGTCACCACGTGCGCTTCCATTATTTCCGCAGCCTCTTCTACAATAACGATGGGCGACTTGAGAGTTCTCAAAGTACTTTGATATCTAGCTGCGGCCGTTGTGGTCATACCAACAACAAGCATCTCTTTCATAATGTTCGTGTCCAGTATTTCACGTACCTCTTCATACTCTTTGTGACGTGATCGGTAAGATGATGCTGTTTCTGCGATTAGCTTCTTCACGTTCATTTTATGCAAATAGAGCCAATAAAAATATAGATCCCATCGTTGGTCTGGATGTATAACATGTGGTTGATTCAAATTAATATGACTTAAATCGCGAAAATGCTTTATAGATTTTCCTTGCTGCATCCTCAGCTGTAAATTACATACGTGTTCATATTTGAATAAAAATACACGTCTATTATTCTAAAAAAAGGTATTATAAAAGATGGGGGTGAAGGGACGGGAAGGGGAAGGAGGGGGGAAACTATAACTGATATGGCTCCTAAGTCGGAACGCGAAAGAAAAGTTTATGTACATTGTTCTGGACAACAAGTATAATAACGCCTACCTATAAAAAAACCACCAACAAGTGTTGCAAAAATACATATTGGAATTTGACACAAAATTTTCAGCAAATGTTGACATATGCTTTGGAAGACTTGCGAGCAAGGTTTTGAAAAGAATACACCAAACTGTATTAAAACAACTGTTAACTCTTTCAGCCACGCTTTCTTATACATAACTTCAGAATAAAAACAATTGCATTTTTAGGTTAATTAACGTTTATTTATTATGAAAAACATGCAAAAAAAAGAAAAAACCGTTTGGGCTTTTACAAATTAGGGTGGTTGGCAAACTAACCACCATGGCTGTTGGCATAACAAATCATTAAGAAAAGTTTAGTATAATATATAAGCAAATTTATTTTCTATGAAAATCTGAAAAACACGTTTTATATTTTCGTATACAAAGAGGGACTTTACAGGTGCCGCATTGCCATATAGTACGCACCGGACTTTTCTTAGTGCTGCATTTTGCACATCTTCGAGAAGTGGTTCGCTCTGGCTGATGCATGTCGCCTTCTAGACGTAATTCTGTTGGTACAGTTGGTTTGTGCCACTTTATTTGTACAGGAGAAGATGCATAGCTATTGTGGGAGCATTTAGAGCATAATTCAGAGCTCTTCACCTGAGTTGGTGTCAGAATCCCTTAGTAAACACTTCTTTGAAAATTTTTGTTGCTGAACTGCTTCCATGTACACAATGTAGGAGTTTGTGATAGCACAGTCTAAAAAGTGAAAAAATATTCGATTTTTCATTTACGTGATTTTCGGTCTATAGCAACAGTGCTTTTTAGCTGGTCGAATTTGTACACATAGTTCATAGAATTGTTGTATTGTATCACAGCTTCAGGACAAGCTATTTCATTTGTGGCTCCATTGTGTTCCCTGCTAGTAACAATACCAGTCTTTCTCGGATCTATGTAGTTCGTAAGCATGAAAACTGATCTATTGTCTTTCCACTTTTGAAAGGCGATATTTATGTCACTGACTCTGTAATCGTGTTCTCCCCTGTTTAGAGCATTGTCTTCTTTTAGTGTAGGTTAATATTTACGATTTGAGTTTACGGTACCACAAGCAAATATGTTATCTTTGTACAAGTCTCCTGCAAGGCATAGCTATTGAAATAATTATAAATAAAGACTTTGTGATTTTTCAATTTCAGATCCATGCAAAATTGTGGAACAACTTTACCACCGAGATCAGTTTATACTTTGTCACTATCCTTGCCAGTATATATATCGAAATCTAAACAATAGGCGTAGGTGTGACATCCTCTAACTCTATTACATCGTGTGGTACACTCCTACTCCCAGTGTACTTGTCCGGTTCCCCCCTTCTGAAAATTTTCTTCCATTTTGGTTCTCTCGTAACAGGTTGAGTAAATGTAGCAATCGTAGTAGCACTACCAGTAGTGTCAGGCAAATTTGAAATGGTAATGCCATCGTTCGAGTCAAATTCATCTTTAAAACTTAGCTGGAGCCCAGAAGGTATGTCACCGAGCACCATCGGGTCCGTTTGTATCTCATAATTTTCTCCTTCATCTGATTCAAGACTGCACACACTTTCGCAATCAGAAGGTATACTTTCCAACAAAATATCTTCTATATCGCGTTCATTAAGTACACGCGGCATCCTTATAATGCAACATAAATATGTATTTTATGAAATCTACTATAGTCACAGTGGTTAGTAATCTAACCACCGTGCTACTTACCTTATTTATCGTAGCTTACATAATATATTATAATACTTTTGTTATAAAATAATTAAACGGACACTATACCATAGAGTAACACCGAATTCGTTAAATAATAAACACTCTGAGCATTTTTTTTACAGTCGGAAAAGTCCCGTTGAAAAACAACACATTTCCACATTTTCAAATAAATCTGTTAATCTACACAGCATGCCCTGGAGTAAAAGTTTCGAATTAAACGATCAACGACGACTTTAAAAAAAAAGGAATTGCTTAGCAAATTGGCATCAGACGGCATAAACAGTGGTTTTGAGAACTCTTAAATAGGTGGTTAGATAACTGACCACCAACCCTGAAAGAGTTAAGAGCGTTCCTGTTTAAAAAGCTTTGTTGGTCACGCGGTTAAATCATGAAAACCTAGCACTTTCTCTTTGTTTCAGGAGGATGTGAAGCCTTCTGAAATCATTCAACGCCTACACGTGTATTTGGAGGGTCGGTGAAATGTAAAAGTAGTCTATCGATGGGTTGAATGTTTTAGAGCTTCTAGTAATGAAACTCCTAGTGACACGGAGAATGACTTCGAAAATTTATCAGATTGCCAGCGTGTATATTTTAAATTGTAAATAACATTTACCTATTAGTATTATTATATTTGCCTTATTGTAAAAGAAACAAAAACAACTTAAAAGATTGTGTTTGTTTATTAAAACACAAAGTTGGATCATTCGCTTCATTTCTCGTGATTTAATGTGTCACAACAAAGAAAACTTGCTGAAAATCTGTTTAATAATTAATTTAAAAAAAATATACCAAGGAAAATCTGGTACGTAGACTTCTGCGGTCGTGGTCCATACTATCTACTTCTGGGCTTCCGGGCTTGAACCGCGTCACTGATATAAACGTCGGCGTTTATACAAGTGACGCGGTTCCAGCCCTAAAACCCAGAAGCAGATATACCAAGGAAAATTTTCAAGTACGCCACTGCTTGAAAATATCTAGTCGCAGCAGACCCTTGCGTCTAGTGCTGTTTATTTCAAGAAATGGCATAGTTTTCTAGGAATTCTGAAAATTCTGAAAATAGTAAGCTTATGTTTTTATTTTTAAAAAGTTCGGTTTTCTCTGCGACAGTCTGTGCATATCTGGTATGGCCGAAATTTATATTTTTTTCAATACCTTACTGCAGTGTTTTGAGAAACACCAGCTTCTACTATAATTTTATAGATTGAAGTAGATTGGTTATGAAGGTTGAAAGCAAGGACATTTGTCCCTGTAATGTCGTCAATGCCTGGTTTCATAAATGCCCCAAATTCTCCTAAGTTATCGAATAGGTTTTTAAATGTGACTTGTGGAAATGTGGCGGATTATTTTCACATTAAATTGATGTCCTTTCTGTTGCTCATTTTTTTCAAAAGCCAACTCTGTTTTCAATAACAAAGAAACTTAAATTGTAATAACCAAGGAAGTAGTAAAATTGTTAAATTTTTGTAGCGGGAAATAATAAACTTTTTTTTAAAGAAGTCATAGCCAAATATGGATGTCATTTAAAGAAAAGTTTGGGCCATAACCCAAAAAGGGCAAGTCTAATAAAAGAAATATTAGGTGCGCAACTAAGTTCACGCTGTTTTTTTTGATGAAAATGCAACTTTATTGCGAAAAAAATGTTTACAAATGAATCATTCAAAATATTGCCCATCGCTAGCGAAAACTTTTTCCCATCTTTCTGGCAGAGCTCGAATACCGTCACGGTAGAAGTGTTCGTCTTTTGAGGCTATCCACAAATCGAGCCATTTCGAGATGTCTTCATATGAGCGGAATTGCTGATTAGCTAGACCATGTGCCATCGAACGGAACAAGTAATAATCGGACGGCGCAATATCTGAGGAATATGGCGGGTGGGGTAAGACCTCCCATTTGAGCGTTTCTAAATAGGTTTTAACAGGTTTGGCAACGTGAGGCCGAGCGTTATCATGCTGTAGAATCACTTTTTCGTGCCTCTGCTCCTATTGTGGCCGCTTTTCTCGCAGTGCTCGGCTCAATCGCATCAATTGAGTTCGATACCGCTCCCCAGTGATGGTTTCGTTCGGTTTCAGCAGCTCAACCTTCGCAGCGTGAATATTCGGCCGAACCGACGACGTAGAAGCAAGACCGGGCAGTCCCCATGATTTTGTTCTCTTTGGGTTGCCGTGATGAATCCATTTTTCATCACCCGTAACGATGCGATGAAGAAACCCCTTTCTTTTTTGCCGATGGAGCAGTTGCTCACAGGCGAAAAAAACGACGCTCAATGTCTCTTGGCTTCAAATCATAAGGAACTCAAGTTCCTTGTTTTTGAATCATTCCCAACGCATGCAATCGCTGGGAAATGGCTTAGCGGGTAACTCCTAATGCTGAAGCAAGCTCTTTTTGCGTTTGGCATGGATCCTCATCAAGCAATACCTCCAATTCAGCATCTTCGAAGGTTTTTGGTCTTCCTTCATGCGAGCGGTCGTCAACATCGAAATCACCGTCTTTGAAGCGACGGAACAAATTACGGCACGTTGTTTCACTTAGAGCAGCATCTCCGTAAACTTTTTGGAGTTCTCGATGCGCTTCAGCCGCCGTTTTCTTCGAATGAAAGAACAAAAGCAACACTTCCCGCAAATGACGATTATTTGGCACAAAATCAAACATTTTCACACAACCAAAAGTACAATATATGACCCAAAAACAAAATCACTAATGTGTCAAAGCGGTTTGTTTACCATATGTCTAAGCTTGGTTCATGACGTTTTGGTTATGTCAGAATCGACCAGCACTTACTACTGGAGCCATCTCTTGAAAAACAGCGAGAACTTAGTTGCGCTCCTAATAGTTAACACCAATGAGGGTTTTTAACTTTTCTCTAAATTTATTAATAAAATAATTATACGACGTTAAAGAAAATGGAGTAATTTAGTTTTCTGCAAATATCCCGCAAACTGAACTTTAGCTAAAACACAACAGCTGCTCTAAGTCAAATTCATAAAACTACACTTCTTTTCCCATTTAACCATATCTGCATCTGTTATAGTTTCCGAGATCCCCATACAAAAAAATGAAAAGAAACCCTGCAGAGTATCATAAGGATAGTTGAATTTGATGGAGCCTGTGGTTGATTGACTTGATCAATAAGGTTGATATATAACCCCTTTCCACAATTAACTATTTGTAAATTCTGTATACGCATTTCGACAACCAAGTTGTCATCATCAGCAGATAATTTCAAAGTGTCGCACCTTGTAAAACACGGCGAAGAAATTGTACGAAAAATACACTCCGTACGCGATCCGCACCGTTGCAAACCAGTGCACAGCTGGTGGTTTTCAACGGTGCGGATCGCGTACGGCGGGTATTTTTCGTACAATTTCTTCGCCGTGTTTTACAAGGTGCGACACTTTGAAATTATCTGCTGATGATGACAACTTGGTTGTCGAAATGCGTATACAGAATTTACAAATAGTTAATTGTGGAAAGGGGTTATATATCAACCTTATTGATCAAATCATAAGGATATACAATAAAAGTGGAAAAAAATATCTACCCTTATTAAAAGGTATACCAAACGTAGAATATAAGAATGTCAGTTGAGAAAAAATTTACCTCTAAGTAATACAATTTATTTTCAAGTTCCGATATTCTTATTTGAGCATCAAGCTTAGTTCTAAGATCATCTTCCTTCCTGATTTCTTCTGTGGTATAACGAATTTCGTCTTTCAGATCTTCACATGAAATAATGTAACCGTCAGTAGCATCAGTGGAATCATAATTATCAAACATATCGTAAACATCTAGCTGAAGGTGGTTCATTGAGTCGATAGTGTTATCTGTAAATTGCTCAACTAAAACATTTATTCCGTCACCAGTCTCCGATGTATAGTCCTGACGCCGTTTGTCACGTTCTACTCTGTTTTTATTTCGACCTGACAACTTGCCGGCCCTCTGCAAAGATATATATGTATATATATATATATATATAAACACACTAGATCAATAATCCCACATGTTTGATGAAAATCCAATACATTCCTCTTTCGTTCATAGGAATGTACGAACGAAGAAACAAAGGCGCCATCTCGCTAAAATAGGTAACTAACTTAGCATTGTGCAAAAAAAGAAAAACTTGAGTTACCTATTTTAGCAAGATAACACGGTCTTGTTTTTCATTCGCACATTCGTATGTTTGAGCGAAAGAGGGGGGTATTGCTTTTCCGTAATTTTTCTGTATCGAAATTGTACAATAGCTCACAGAGAATCGTTCGTTAATAACACAAGTTTACCTGACGAGAGGTACGTTCTTTGAAACGCGTAGTAAACAGGGTGTTATTAACATTTGAATGATTCTTGTAACATTCAACTAATGGTAATTCGCTCAGATTTTAAAATGTTCGTCTATTTACGATAGTAACTTAGTTACCTACTTTTACGAGAAGATACGTCCTTGTTCTCAATGAGCTTACGGCTTAAAAAAAAGAAGATTATGATGATGATGATACTAATGACAAATTTAAAATAGTAAATCTCGAATACCTATAAAATATACAACGACTATGCTAATCCGTATAAGTACCAAATGGAAATTAGAAGATTAAGATTAAAATATTAGTAAGCACAAGAAATGAATGTTAATATAATTATCTCTAAGATCCTATAAATATGACTATGGAGGTAATTTTGATGGAGCCTGTGGTTGATTAACTTAATCACTGAAGGTTGATATGTAACCCCTTTCCACATTAATTTTCGTATTCTGTATACGTATTTCGACAACTAAGTTGTCGTCATCAGCAGTGTCACACGTGAAAAACTACGGCAAAATATCCATACGAAATAAATTCCGCGATCATGAAGAAATTGATATTTTCTGAAAAGAAACCAATATCAATAGATTTATCACGTTCAAGTCATAGCATGCAACAAAAGATGGCTTCGTTCAGTGTTCTTATCAATCGTTTGCTTAATTTCCCACTAACAAAAGTAAGATGAGAAAAAGAATTGAACTTTATTAAGAATATCGCGAGATACGATGGTTTTGATTCGAAAATAATCAATGGATTAATTAGGAAGAAATAGAAATAGGAAAAACAATCCGGGATACCACATGCCTGTCACCTCAAAGCAATCGGGACAAGCAGTTTGTATGTTTACTTTTTCAAAAATTTAAATAGTGCTTTCAAAGAGCGCCGTTTTCAAGTCACATTTCGGTCCACTAATTCCATCAAATCCCTTTTAGGAAATGCAAAAGACAAAGTCGAGGACAACAAAAAATCGGGAATTTACGGAATTAGATGTCTAGATTGCAGTAAACAATACATCGTCCAAACAAAACGATCGATAGAAACCCGGTATAAAGAACATATTGCGCACATAAAATTCTATCGGCCAGATAAATCCGGTTTAGCAAAACATGCGTTGGAAAGTAATCATAGTGTTAACGCCGATTGTTTACATTTGATAAAGAACGTGCGTAATTATCGCGAATTAGATACGTATGAAAGCATGTACATTTTGAAGAATAAAGGCCATGTGTTGAACACTGACCTGTGCCCCAACCATAACTCATCTCTCTTTGATCTCTTAAACGACAGACAAGCGAGAGTGCGATAAACGTATGCAGGCACTTTTCTTTTCTTTCCTTCTTTTGTCTTTTATCTTAGTTTAATACTAGAATACAATCTTTTAAAAATTATGTGAAACGAATACACAGTGTGCGTTTTGGCTTTCAACGGAACATATCGTGTGCGAAATTTGTTTCGAACCGGGTATTTTGCCGTAGTTTTCCAGGTGCGACACTGTTTAATTATCTGCTGATAATGACACCTTAGTTATCGAAATACATATACGGAATACGAAAATTGATGTGAAAACGGGTTATATATATTAATCAATAAAAAAAGAAAATAAAATTAAAACTTTCGGCTTAAAACTAAACAGATTAAATGCTGGAAGAGTGGAAAAAAAGTGCTCTGGATCGATAAAGCCAAAGAATTATGTTGGAAGGTTGGTGGGAGAACAAGTTCTCGAATTATGCATTACATCCACCATCAAGCATGGAGGAAGAGGATGAGTAATGATTTGAGGTTGTTTTGCTGGAGCATCTGCAGGCGATCTTATGTAGACAATATTCTAAGAAAAGAACGATGCAAAGAAATTTTCGAACAGAATGTCGTTTCCCCTGGAACACGATCAACTGGAAAAAAACGTTGTGTTCCAATAAAACAGTGATCCTAAGCGCACGTAAAATTGTATTGGGTGTATTCAGAAGAATTAGAAGGGAAAGAATAATTGTTATTATGAAATGGTCTCCTCAGAGCCACGACTTGAACCCTATAGTCATTATGGAAAATGGGATGAGCTAGACAGACAAGTGCGAAAATCAGCTGCAACATCCACAAAAACACTATGAACCCAACTACATAAAAAGTTTAAGGTGGTCACATCGATGAATCACAAATTTAAAAGAATATTTGTTAAAATCGTCAGAAATAATGCTTTTTAAAAGTTTTTAAAACATTTTGTATAATTCTATAATAAAATTTTAATTTTGCAGTAAGAAATTATTTTCTGGGTGGGCGAACACTTATGGCCGTGTGTAGACTAAAACAGTGGGTTGATAATACATAACATGGCGACAGCGACAATCCTTCCACGCTAATAGAGGACTACAAGTCGTACGTATCGTACATGATCGAGTACACGATCGTAGCCGAAAAATCGATAATATCGACAAAAATCAAACAACAAAATCCGCCATTATCCGAAATATGAATGATCGTTTCATTTTAGATGCTTTATGTAACGGTGTGCATTTGGATATTTTCTATTTATTTTGTGTGGCGAAGGATTTCCTGAAACTTATTATTTAGAAGTGTGGTGAGTCATTTTATTTTTATAAAAAATTTTTTAATTGTAATTTGGTAAGCACACACATAGTTATATGAAAATATTGTAAATTAGGAAAATGTATGTTTATAGTATTCTCTGCAATGGGAAGAACTGGTTGCGCAGTTTTTGGTTGTGTACCCGATAGAAATCATAGCCGACACAGATTCACTAATTCTACTAAACACTTGGAACAATTAAAAGTATGGTTAACTGCTTGTGGCCACAAACAGCTTGAACAACTTCCACCTGAATACATTTGGCAGCATTATCGAATATGCTCCAAACATTTTTCAAAGGAAAGCTTTAGTGCAAATAATGTTTTCAAGAAAGGGGTTTCTCCTACCTTAACATATTTCTGCCAGGTATTATTGAGATTGCTTAATTACTTCCCAATTCAAAAAAAAAATATCCAAACAGACTAAACTATAATGTCTATCATTTTGCTTAGGAAATCCACAGATTGTAGAGGAAAAATGTTTTGGAAATGCTTTACGTGAACATGATTATGCAAGACTTGTAACCCCTCCAGCACTTATGTTTTAATTAAAATTTATTACATTTTTTACAATAAAATTTATTGTGGTTTGTAGTACCAGAATCAAGTATGTAGCTGGATATATAATCAAAGCGAAAGCACAAATTGGTAATTGTATTGCGTGCAAATTTAATGTATCGTATTAAGGCATACAGGGAGAGAAGAACATCACGATCTAATTGCTATGCGCGAGTATAATTGTAATGTAATTTTTCTTATTCGAGTAAGAGGACTCTGAAGGAGAAAAACACCCCTTTGAAAAAAAATCATTCAAATGTTAATAAAACCCCGTTTACTACGCGTTTCAAGGAATTCACCTATCATCGGGTAAACTTGCGTAATTAACGAATGATTCTCTGTGGGATGCTTATCGTATCTTTTCGATACAGAAAAATAATGAAAAAACAACAATACCTCCCTTTGTCGTTCAAACATATAATATAAATGTACGAATGAAAGAACAAGAGCGTGTCATCTCGCTAAAATCGGTAATAAGGTTGGCAATTCGCCAAGATTTTAAAGTCTTCGTCTATATCTGCACTGGTATTTTTTAGCGGGATGACACGTTCTTGTTTTTTCGTTAGTACTTTCGTATGTTTGAACGACAGAGGGTGGTATTATTTTTTCAATAATAAATTGATGTACTCAGTATACAGGAACAAAGTACTGATAAGCTCTGTACTGATTCTTATGTTTGTCTTACCTTTAAAATACTTTCATGTCCTTCGAGTAGCCAATCTTCGAATTCCTTGTAAAGAATTCTTTCAAACCATGTACCATTGTGTGCTTTTAAATTACGTATTGTATCCAACAGGTTTATTACACCATCAAATCGATTTATTTTGCCAATGTGACTTTGTAAATTTTCCAGTTTTTGATGAGCTCCTCTAATATCGCAGAACGCATGGCCAGAACGTACATTAAATCTTTTCCTAATGTTCTTTATATTGTACTGTTCTAAATTATTGTTTTTAGATTGACCGCCGATTCTAACGATTCGTTCCGTGTGCTGCACCAAGCCTTCTAAAAATTGATCTAAGGCGTGATTCGTGAAACAGACCACTAGAAGGGGATGGCAACCGTAATGCCATTCGGAATGTTTTTTTAGTAAATATTTCGCAATGATCAAGCCCAAATATGTCTTTCCGGTTCCGGGTGGCCCTTGAATTATTGAAAAGCTCTGATTTATTGCAGACTGAAACGCTTTATATTGATTGTCGTTCAGTTTTTTTCTTAATTTAATTTCTATTTTATTATCTTCAACTGGAGGTTCATTCTTTGAAGCGGCGTCATTCTCTAAACTTGTACCAGTTTCTTTCGCATCGATGGAAGATTCGGGGGATTCGGGACTCTGTAACAATTTATTGTACTGCGGAGGTTCGACATCGGTGCTCACGTCTACGATATATTTTTTCATTGGAAAATTATATTCTTGGAGTTGTTGTAAAGCCTTCAAAACGTGATAGTATGGCTCGAAATAGACACTTGATTCAACCATTAAATAAGAAGTTTCGTATCGAAGTTCATCGAAACCAGGTTCCAGCTCTATAATTATCTGTCCTTGTTGTAATAATTCGGATTTTCGTTCCACTACTTTTCCGAAAATTATAGTCTTAAAATTATCAGGTGTGAAACACATCAGCGATCCAAACATGAATTTACGGGAATTTTCCATTGTTTTTCTAAATCTTTGTTTATTCTTAACTTCCAATTGAACAACTACTCCAAATATCCCATTCGTTATACGATGAGAGACAAAACTAACCT
Organism: Dermolepida albohirtum; assembly: GCA_031893035.1. Lineage (NCBI taxonomy): Eukaryota > Metazoa > Arthropoda > Insecta > Coleoptera > Scarabaeidae > Dermolepida > Dermolepida albohirtum. The sequence continues at coordinate 19,848 of JAVIWB010002748.1, forward strand.
GAAAAATAGATAAATAAATGATTTCCAACGCAAAACGAACTACCTAGAATAAATGTTTTGAGTAGCGATATTGTACAGAATAAAGCAAATATTTTCACCAAGGTAAAACGGAATTTAGAATATATTTTCCTCCTAGCAACTTCTGGGAGTTAAGTCTTTTACGAACTGAAATTTAGTAAAAGTTTATTATCAAATTTGTTACATGCACAATACGCTATATGATTATGGAGTTTCAAGATTTTGGGAACATGTATTCGATCAATTTGCATTGTATCAGGTTGTTACATATGAAATGTCCGATTTTGTAAGGAATAAAAAAAAGTCTAAATTTAAAAAAATATAAATATTTATTCTGCAAAATAGTCTCCATTTACATCAATAGTTTGTTGCCAACGGCCTGGAAGCTGAAAAATTCCCTTTGAAAAGAAATCTAGTCTTTGACGGCTCACATATTGCTCAAACACTGCTATTACAGACTCCCGGTCAGGGAAGTCCCTATTTTTTAAGTGATTGTCTAAACTTCGGAAAAAATGAAAATCAGTTGGCGAAAGGTCAGGTGAATAAGGTGGGTGAGGGAGAATTTCGTAACCAAATTCCGAAAGTTTTTGGATTGTCTGTCGTGCAACATGAGGTCTTGCATTATCATGAAGAAGTATGAGTCCATGTCTATTGACTAGTGAGGGCTGCAAGCGGCTCAATTTTCCATGCATAGTTTCCAGTTTGGCACAATAGGACGCTGCCGTGACGGTTTCACCAGGTTGCAAAAATGAATAGTGAATAATACCCTTACTGGTCCACCATACAGTCACCATAATCTTTCGCGGGTGAAGTGATGCTCGTCCATGCTGTCTTGGTGCTTCACCTCGATCTAGCCATTTTCTTGACCGTCTCCGATTATCATAAAGTATCCACTTTTCGTCACACGTTACCACTCGATGAAGAAACGGTTCAACTTTCTGTCGATTAGCCAAAGAGGTAGCCACCTCTAATCGACGGAGCTTATTGGCTTCCGTTAATTGGTGCGGCACCCATTGATCGAGTTTCTTCACTTTGTCAATCGAAGAAAGGTGACGACTAATGGTGGCAATGGACACTTGAAATGTTTCTGCAAGGCTACGCACTGTTGTCGACGGATTACTTTCAACTTCTACACGCAGCTCGTCGTCATTAACGGTGCTACGCGCATATCCGCGAGGCTCATTTTTCAAATCAAAATTTCCCTCGCTGAATTTTTTAAACCATCGCCGTAATGTGCGTTCATTACACGTGGTTTCACCGAACGTCTGATTAATTTCTCGCGTTGCTGCAGCTGCATTTAATCCCTTTTTAAATTGAAAGAGGTAAATTGCCCGAATATCTCTTGCCGACAGCATTTCCATAGGCGAGATAAGGACAAGTGTATTAATCTTTCCAAGAAATGGAACAGGTACACACTTCAAAATAAATACCCTTTTCGACAAATACAATAATAATTTTCACCAAAAACATACACGTCTTCACAGAGGTGCGATTCAGTTCAGACTGAAGGAAAAAACGGACATTACATTTGTAACAACCTGATATTAGCCATTGATTACTCTTATCGCTCTCTCGTATTTGTCAGCTTAAGTTTATAATCAATACTGTCGAGTTATAGATTTCTCCGGTTTTAATTTTTGTTTTTAATTAATAGAATTTTATGATTATTGTCATAATATTGACTGGAAGCTATTCTGTGTTTTGCTCTTTCCCGTGTTCATTTTTTTCCTGATTACGTTACACCTTAAGTTGTTCAATGACTGCTGTTATCGTTCTCTTTTATCGATTATCTTTTGACCGTTAAGAAATCTACCTTCGTTTACGCCATTAAAAAAATTCATCGGTGAATTATTGGTCGTGCATTATATTGGAATAAGTTTTTACAGACTAGCAACGAATTCATTGGAAAATACTACGCCGATCGATTAATTTATCAGCTTAATGAGATAAAGCCGATAAACCTCGACACGTGGTTGAAGAGTTCAAGTTGGATTAATATTGGCATCTTACTAAAAGAACGATCTTCATTAATTAACCCTCGAAACCGACTGTGAGGTATGTAATCTATAAACTTTGCGTTATATAGTGGCCTAATTCTTCTCTTTGTTTTTCTCTACGTTGACTTTAGTGTTTTTACCTACCCTACCTTTGATAGCTTATTAATTATCAAATGGACTGAGTTAATATGTGTATGAATATATCGTGTTCATCTGATTAAGAAGACAGAGCTTAATTTGCGGTCTTAAGGTTTTACGAAGCCATTTGGTATTTTGCTAACGACTTAAGATATTAAGAAATTGAAATAGAACCTGTGATCAAAGACGTTCGTAATTATTATTATTTACATAGTTTATTATTAATTATATTTGATTCATAAAACTGTGGAATTTATTGTTTAGTTTACAAGCTACCGTTTAGCCTAATTACAGGATCATTTAAGAGCCTTTAGATCCCGATTTGTGACATTTAAGCACCAGTTTAAATTTAAGGGCGGTTTAGTTAACTGACGTTATTTATACAAATATTTATTCATAAATTTCATAGAATTCTTTTAATTAGTTACTGACTCGTTAGACAGCATCTATTATTAAAATTGGCACACATACAGCCATAAATTAATTAAAGGACTTGTGGATAATCGTACCCTATTTAAGTATTACTTGTGAAAAATTTGGCAACTGTGATGTAACCGATAACTCTAATTTATTTGCTCGTAGTTGATAGATAACACAGGGTAACAAAATGAAAAAAAAATTTGGTGCCGGAAATCTAACATCTGATTTTAGATGTTTTTAATGTGCTGATTCCAAAAATACCACCAGATTTTTTTCTATCAGCTTTAGTTTTTAAAATACAGGTTACAGGTTAATTGATATTTTTTTCTGATAAAGGACAACAAGTAAAGAGATAAATATGTACTTAATCGTCAAAATAGAAATTTCCCAGAATGTAATTAGCCAAATGCTGATTCCAAAAATGCCACCAGATTTTTTTCTATCAGCTCTAGTTTTTGAGATACAGGTTACAGGTTAATTGATATTTGTTTCTGATAAAGGACAACAAATAAAGAGATAAATATGTACTTAATCGTCAAAATAGAAATTTCCCAGAATGTAATTAGCCAAATGGAGACCTGGAATTGTCCCTGACCCAATGTTCCTATACTAGGAACTACTCAATACACTGTTCTTAATTACTTTTATACCTGTAATTGCTTATGACCCGATCCTTCTATACCTGCTTGGCTGTACTCGATTTAGTATATTATTGAGTTTTCCCAGGTAAAGTTGTGTTATCATTTTGTGTAAATTTTGGTAGTTTTGTAGTATCAAGACACTAAACTGAAACAATGGCATCCACAAGCAGACGTACCTGTGTAAATCATCCCGATGTTTTTTGTTATGTGTGGTGAATACACTTTGAAAGAGAGCAGAGAAACGATTTCTGACTTTGTGAAAAGAGCTTATCTTGCCTATTTTGGCGTTCATTTAGGAGACCAAGATAAATCTGGGGCCCCACATTTCATATGTAAAACATGTGTTGAACATTTGCGACAGTGGACACTTCCTGGAAAGAGGAAGTGCCTAATGTTTGGTGTACCAATGGTTTGGAGAGAACCGCGAAACCATCATGACGACTGCTATTTTTGTCTCGTTAATATTAAAGGCATAAATAGAAACAATAGACACAAATGGACATATCCTGATCTAGATTCTGCAAGAAGGCCTGTAGTGCATTCAGAAGAAATACCCGTTCCATCATTTAGCACTCTACCCGAACTGACAGAAGATGATACAGAAACATCAACGTCTGACGAAGTTCAAAGAATTCAATCAGAAAACGACAGCGATTTTGAAGCAGATTTAGCAACTCCGCAGTGTTTCAATCAAGAAGAACTTAACGATCTTATAAGAGACCTGAATCTCTTAAAGGAATCCGCTGAATTACTTGCATCCAGATTAAAAGAAAAAAATCTACTTTGTCCAGGTACTAATATTACATTTTATCGTAAAAGAGATAAGAATCTGCTGCCTTTTTTCGCTCTGGATAATGACTTGGTATTCTGTAACAATATAAAAGGGCTCTTAGAAAAAATGGGTTTGCCTGAATACACTCCAAATGATTGGCGCCTTTTTATTGACAGTTCAAAACGTAGTTTAAAATGTGTTCTTTTACATAACGGTAACAAATATGGCTCAATTCCTATTGGTCACTCTACTACCATGAAGGAAGAATATGAAACAATTGCATTAGTGAATAATATCATATCTCCCTCTCTCAACCAATACATAAATGTATTGACCGACAAAGCGAGAAACGCTTCTATCTCACAAGATCGGTAAACTAGGTTTCCAGTGTGTAATAGACAGAAACTTGCGTGCTCGGCTTTATGCCAATTAAAGAATGTTAAAAGGAATCATTCTATTATTAATAACACCCTATCTACTACATATGTTTCATGGATTGACCAATCATCAGGCAGATTCTGTGTTATTAATGAACGATTCCTTCATAGCGTTTATCATATCATTTCGATACAGAAAAAATAATGAATAATATCATATCTCCCTCTCTCAACCAATACATAAATGTATTGACCGACAAAGCGAGAAACGCTTCTATCTCACAAGATCGGTAAACTAAGTTTCTGTCTATTACACACTGGAAACCTGACCGACAAAGCGAGAAACGCTTCTATCTCACAAGATCGGTAAACTAAGTTTCTGTCTATTACACACTGGAAACCTAGTTTACCGATCTTGTGAGATAGAAGCGTTTCTCGCTTTGTCGGTCAATACATTTATGTATTGGTTGAGAGAGGGAGATATGATATTATTCATTATTTTTTCTGTATCGAAATGATATGATAAACGCTATGAAGGAATCGTTCATTAATAACACAGAATCTGCCTGATGATTGGTCAATCCATGAAACATATGTAGTAGATAGGGTGTTATTAATAGTAGAATGATTCCTTTTAACATTCTTTAATTGCATTAGTTTTAAGAAAAATCAAATACGAAGAACATCAGTGGGCAATTTGTGTCGATTTAAAAATGGTTAACTTCCTCCTTGGACAGCAGAGTGGTTATACAAAATATGCTTGTTTTTTGTGTCTTTGGGACAGCAGAGATAAAAATGAGCACTGGGTTAAAAAAATGGCCTTCAAGAGATGTCATGATTCAAGGAAAACAAAACGTGATCAACTAACCTTTGGTTGCAAGAGAAAAAATCTTACCTCCGCCCTTGCATATCAAACTAGGCTTAATGAAGCAATTTGTGAAGGCTTTAAATCGAGATGGAAATTGTTTTGGGTATTTATCACGTAAATTTCCTGGCATTAGCACGGAAAAACTAAAAGCTGGTATATTTAATGGTCCTCAAATAAGGCAACTTGTTAAAGATCCACAATTCACCACATCAATGAACGAGACTGAATCTAACGCTTGGTGTTCATTTGTTTAAGTAGTACAAAATTTTCTTGGCAATCATAAAGCAGAGAATTGCGTAGAATTAGTGGAAACTATGCTTTCAAATTTTAATATTCTCGGCTGTAACATGAGTATAAAAGTTCACTACCTCCACAGCCACCTAGATCGTTTTCCAGAAAACTTAGGTGATTGTAGTGAAGAACAGGGGGAAAGATTCCATCAGGATATTAAAACTATGGAAGATCGTTATCAAGGACGATGGGATAGCCACATGATGGTGGACTACTGCTGGAGCCTTCAGCGAGACTGCCCTAGTAAACTCCATTCTAGAAAGTCGTATAAAAGAAAATTTTTATGTGATTAGTGACTAATGTAATTATGTAAATTAAATTTTTGCAATAAATACTTAAATCCATGTGTCTTTGTTTTTTTAACTGTCAATAGTAATATTATATATTGTAATAGTTATAACGTAAAATATATACACAATTTTTTAAAAAAATCTCAAAAACTAGATCTGATAGACCAAATCTGAGAACTTTTTTACATTCTGGATCCAAAAATTACCCAAGAACAGTTAAAAAAATCGCAGGCACCAAAATGTGTGTTGGCCTGTGTAATAGATATTTAGATAAGAATATACATTCATAAGTTGATCAGCTTCAGTTGAATGAATTAAGGACCTCTTTAATAAATAGAAATTTATTAGTCAAATGTTACCATTATTTACTTGCTAACTCATTTAATTGTATACCATCAGCTAACGACATTAGTTTTTTTTAAGTCGCATAATCTTTTGCACTTTATAGATCGCAGTCAATTAAACCCGGCATGTACCACGGGTGGCTGACAGTCACCGCTTTCATCTGGCGACGTGAATCACCGATTGTTCACATATCTTTCTGATTATATTTAAAAAAGCATACTTTAAACTCGATATCTGGGAATAGGCTAGATGAGAATATACGATGGCAATTGAGAAAAAATTATCTTTCACAGTTATATAATAATTATAATTGAAGTGTAACTCATTTATTAACTTCTGTAAAACAAGTAATACAAAGTATTTGTTCATTTTTACAGGCTATGCAATAAGTGTTGACTCTTTTGGTCTTCTTGATGACATATTTGTTGAGACAATTGCCGTCGAAAATTATAAAAAAAATTATTCCGCGGAAATGTTCTCGATTTAATTTCATTTTTCAACTAACTTGTCAACTTTGACAGTTCGTTGTAGCTATAATATCAGGTTGTTACAAATGTAATGTCCGTTTTTTCCTTCAGTCTGAACTGAATCGCACCTGTGTGAAGACGTGTATGTTTTTGGTGAAAATTATTATTGTATTTGTAGAAAAGGGTATTTATTTTGAAGTGTGTACCTGTTCCATTTCTTGGAAAGATTAATACACCTGTCCTTGTCTCGCCTATGGAAATGCTGTCGGCAAGAGATATTCGGGCAATTTACCTCTTTCAATTTAAAAAGGGATTAAATGCAGTTGCAGCAACGCGAGAAATTAATCATACGTTCGGTGAAACTACGTGTAATGAACGCACATTACGGCGATGGTTTAAAAAAATTCAGCGAGGGAAATTTTGATTTGGAAAATGAGCCTCGCGGATATGCGCGTAGCACCGTTAATGACGACGAGCTGCGTGTAGAAGTTGAAAGAAATCCGTCGACAACAGTGCGTAGTCTTGCAGAAACATTTCAAGTGTCCATTGCCACCATTAGTCGTCACCTTTCTTCGATTGGCAAAGTGAATAAACTCGATCGATGGGTGCCGATCGAGGTGAAGCACAAAGACAGCATGCACGAGCATCACTTCACCCGCGAAAGATTATGGTGACTGCATGGTGGACCAGTAAGGGTATTACTCACTATTCATTTTTGCAACCTGGTGAAACCATCACGGCAGCGTCCTATTGTGCCGAACTGGAAACTATGCATGGAAAATTGAGCCGGTTGCAGCCCTCACTAGTCAATAGACATGGACCCATACTTCTTCATGATAATGCAAGACCTCATGTTGCACGACAGACAATCCAAAAACTTTCGGAATTTGAATGCGAAATTCTCCCTCACACCTTATTCACCTGATCTTTCGCCAACTGATTTTCATTTTTTCCGAAGTTTAGACAATCACTTAAAAAATAGGGACTTCCCTGGCCGGGAGTCTGTAATAGCAGTGTTTAAGCAATATGTGAGCCGTCAAAACCTAGATTTCTTTTCAAAGGGAATTTTTCAGCTTCCAAGCCGTTGGCAAAAAACTATTGATGTAAATGGAGACTATTTTGCAGAATAAATATTTATATTTTTTTTAATTTAAACTTTTTTTTATTTCTTACAAAATCAGACATTTCATATGTAACAACCTGATACTACACGTATCGCACTGAAACTTTAGATTTAGGTTAACTAAAGATGGAGGTTAATTTTTAGTACTGACAAGTGATTAGTGGCGCCCTCTATGTCCCACTATGCAAAACTTAAAAGAAATCCGACGTACTAACGGGTAAATAATATATTATTGAAAATCAGAAAATAAAGAATAACTAACCAAAAATATTCGTGAATTTTATACGCATTTTCTAGCAATTTTACACAACTATTCAAGCATAAGCCACTGATAACGGGAAAAGCACTGAATCGTACACGCGCCGCCAAATGAATAAACAACTGGACATTTCGTGTACGCCTACCATACGGACTTTGAAAAAATGCGCCGAGTTGAACGTGTTAATGAAGTAAATCTGTATGTAGAATGAAATGGCCAATACTTTGAATAAATTTTTTTCATTTTCCATTTTATTGAAAATTATGGTAAACCGGTAATAACGTTCCGGTATACCTGGGATATGCAATAATTTTTGTTTTGGTTGTGTTAATATTTTAAAAATTGCCATGTGGACGAAAGTTTCTTTATGTTATTTTTTTGAAAATGATGCAGAACGATAAATTTTCTATGGTGTCACTTACTTATCCACACTCACATGTCGTGTCATATGTGTTAGTGGTATTACAGTGTCGTTAATTTAGTGAAGAACTTGTGCACGGATAATTTTTAGTGAATTCTACGAGTAATGAAAATTAAATACTTACGTTATTGTAAATTTTTATATTTTGAATCCTCCTACGATTATCGAAAATATAATTACATACGCCTTCCCTTAGTGGTTTTACAAAATCTTCTCGTAACAGACGGAATTGAACATCTAAATAATGCTCTACATTCCTGTAAGGACCTTCGATAATATTTGGTCGAACGAACGCCCTGGCTCTGTTAGTTATTTCAATCGGTAGCGGATACAAACTTATTTGCCTAAAATCATCGGGTGGATCCAATACGTGTTTAGTATCGTCTTTACTTCCAGAAGACATCTGTTCTTTGTACGCGCTCATTGTTGTATCTATTTTTTCTAATGAAATTTTTGTTTCATCTGACACTTCCAATTTAGGTACAGTGGCAACTGCAGATTGTACTAACTTCGAAAGCACATCCACTGCATGACGCGGTGAGAGAGAAAATAATACTTCAATGTATCTGCACAGGTTTTTGAAGAAACCGTCTACGTCCTTCCAAAAGTACGAGGCCTTATCTTTTTGTTCTTGAGTTTGGTGAGGCGACAACAAAATAAAATTACTGAGTTGTAATACAAACATTTCGGTTGATGCCATTTCTAATAATTTGATTTTGTTTGATGTGAAAGAGCATTCACTGATTTTCGACAAGAGTTTAACTATTAACACAATGGAGTCGTGTGATACAGAAGAACTGTGAAGGAGTTCAGAAAAGCTAGAGTAAGCAGTAATCAATTTCAAAACCAATTGTTCCGGTTCTTCCACTGCAAATTCCTCGAGCTTCTTAAAGCCTAATTGAGGTCGTTCATTTAATCGTCTACGTTTACTTGGCGAAGGTTCTGCAACTTCGGAGAGACCATCTGATTTATTTGGTCGTTTCGATTTGGACGCAAATCTGTTAGCCGAACGTGATGAATAATCTGAAAATAAGTACATTTTTTTATTAGTATGTACAGTAGGTACCACAAAAACGTTTACAATGTACACGGAAATATATCTGCCGAATTCATTTAGGATGGTCTGTAAACAAAACTGTAACCGGAGGTCGGAGCGTGTCTATAATTCATAACGTACTAGTACAAAAGCGACATTATTTTTAGAAGGCAGATTTCATTCAAGTAGATATAGTAATGCGCGCAAAATATGAATAATTCTTTTCTAAATATATAATACAGGTTGGTAGAAAAGTTTTGAAAGCAAAAATGAAACAATGAATTTTTAAATGAAATTAGTTCTTTTATTCAATGTAATGTCTGTCAACTTCAATACATTTATTCCAATGATCCTCCAATAACTTTATACCATCTCTGTAATGATATTCTGGAAGCTCTGCAAAATACTGTTCCACGGCTGAAATAACACATGGATCAATAAGTCCCGAGACTAACAATGAAAACAACATTTTTTTTGCAAAATTTTTTTTTATTCATCAACATAATCACCTTTTAGGGTGATACAATGGTTCCAACGCTTTTCCAATTTTTCAATACCATGTTTATAAAAAAATTTATCTTTCGCTTCAAAATAAGCTTCAGTTTCAGCGATGACCTCCTCATTTGAGCCAAATCTTTTTCCCTGGAGCATTTTTTAAAGATCAGCAAAGAGCCAGTAGTCACTGGTGGCTAAATCTGGCGAATATGGGGGGTGGGGAAGCAGATCAAAACCCAATTCGTTCAATTTTGCCATTGTTTTCATCGACTTGTGGCAGGGTGCATTGTCTTGGTGAAAAAGGATTTTTTTCTCTGCATGTGCGGTCGTTTTTTTGCGATTTCCTCCTTCAAACGCACCAGTAAGTCAATATAATAATCACTGTTGATCGATTTACCTTTTTCGGACGTTTCGGACGGCTTTCGCCAGCTGTGCGCCACTCAGATGACTGCCGCTTCGACTCTGGAGTGTAGTGATGTATCCATGTTTCGTCCATGGTCATGTAACGACGCAAGAAATCTTTTTTGTTGCGAGTAAATAGCGATAAACAGCTTTCTGAATCATCGACTCGTTGCTGTTTTTGTTCCATCGAAAGCAATCGCGGCACCCACTTGGAAAAAACGTTTTTCATGCTCAATTTTTCATGAAGGATAGTAAATACACTTCCATATGATATCTGTGTCATCTCAGCAATCTCACGGAGCTTCACTTTACGATCTTTCATTATAATTTTTGTCACTTCACTCACATTTTCCGGTGTAACGGCTTCCACAGGTCTACCCGAGCGTTCCGCGTCATTTGTGTCGGTACGACCACGTTTAAACTCGGCAAACCACCGACAAATCGTTGCTTTTGATGGACAAGAGTCCGGGTAACATTTTTCAATCCATTGTTTTGCTTGCGTGGTGTTTTTACCCATTAAAAAACAATGCTTTATCAGAACACGAAACTCGGTTTTTTCCATTGTTTAAACAAACTACAAAACGACTTTACTCCAACCTCGATAACTCAGCTGTTTCTGGTCCGATCGACTTAAAATTTTGACACGTTTCAAGCAAAGGTTAGTACTCTAGAAAGACGTGGTTACTGGTTTACTACGAACGCCATCTATGGGTTAGTCTCGGGACTTATTGATCCATGTGTTAGCTTCTTCATTAGATGAAAAACGCTTTCCACGAACGAGTTGTTTCAAGTTTCTCAAGAGGTAGTAATCACTCGGGGCCAAATCTGGTGAATACGGTGGTTGTTCAAGCAATTCGTACTTTAATTCATTCAATTTAGCTATCGTCAAAACACTTATGTGTGAAGGCGCATTGTCTTAATGAAAAATTATTTTTTTTTTTCGTTAAACCAGGTCTTTTTTCACGAATTTTTGCATCCAGTTAATCTAAAAGGTTACAATAATACTCTGAGTTAATTGTTTTACCTTTTTCAAGATAATCAATCAATAAAATTCCTTTTGCATCCCAAAACACTGATGCCATAACCTTTTTTGCCGATCGTCCTGACTTCACCTCTTTTGGAGTTAAACAACTAACCGTAGTCCACTGTAATCGTTCTTGTTTCAATTTAGGATCATGGTGGTAGATCCAAGTCTCATCCATAGTTATAAAACGACGAAAGAAATCGGTTTTATTCCGCTTGAAACGCACCAAGTTACGCTGAGAAATTTGTTTTCGATCCAGTTTTTGTTGAATTGTTAACGAATGCGGCACTAACTTTCCAAACAGCTTTTTCATACGTAATTCTTCATGTAAAATATGGAGTACTCGTTCGTCTGAGATACCTGTGGTATTAGCAATTTCACGATTAGTCAAATTCGGATCTTCACTAACCATATTATGTACTTGCTCAATGATTTCTGCTATTGTTGCAGTTTTTGGTCGTCCACTACGTGGTTGGTTCATCTTCAACGCTTGTACGACCACGTTTAAACTCTAAAACCCATCGATGTACTGTTGGAAATGAAGGAGCACATTCCTTTAACACGGTCACCATTTTTGTATGAATCTTTGTTGCTGATAAACCTTCCAAAACAAAGAATTTTATCACGGCGCGATATTCAGTTTTTTCCATTGTTAAAAAATACACCAACACGTCTAATTCAAATGGATTGCTAACAAAGAATGAATTGACAGATCGAGACAAAATTTTTAGTGTGTTCATATGACACATGAAATATTAAAATGGCGTATGAATTTTCATTCCTCTACTGCTTAATAGGTGTCGCTTTCAAAACTTTTCTACCAACCTGTATTTTATCCGTTTCACGAGTTTTTCAATGACTCCATTCGGTATACTATTCCATTCTTCTTGCAATATATTCCACAAGTAATATGTTAAGGTAAGGCACACTTTTCGGACCCTCCTTTCCAATTCATCCCATAACAACTCTATGGGCTTTAGGCCGGGGCTTGGCGAGAGCCATGTCATTATTTGTAAGGTATTATTATTTTGTTCGCTACTTAAGAAATTCCAACATATTACTGCTGAGTGTTTAGTCCTGCATAAACACAAATTTCGCTGATTAAACGAAGCCCCGATGGTATTGCATTTTTTTGCAATATTTCTAAATAACCCTCCTTTCGCAAAATACCCTCGATTTGCTTGAAGTCCCCTGTACCGGCGTAGCAAAAACAACCCTGAACGAACGAGCACAGAACATCCTTCGTATTTGATGGTTGGCATTATACAATCTCGAAGCATTCTTTAACCACTCTTCGTACAAAAACATGCCTTGATTGTCAAAACACTTCAAACTTTGATTCATCAGTCCACAAGACCCTTTTCCAGTCATCCAGTATTCAATCTCTGAGTGTTTCTGCCCATTGTTGTCGTGTTTGCCAGTTTCCCTGTTGAAGTAAGAGCTTTCTTACAGCAATGCGGCCGTGAAGATTTGCAACTTTTAATCTTCGTTTCACCGTAGTAACAAAAACAAAACATACCATATCATCGCCGCCAATGAGTGCGCACTCGTTTCCGCAGGCATACTAATAACACAATACTACGGGGAATTTTTTCGTCACTCTACATCAACAACACAAAAAAAAACTAAAACAGGAAGTAATTACATTTATTATTTTTAGTATTGATAGTAACTGAGCCGTACGCTACTGCGTAAGCACTCGTTTCTGCAGCTTTTGTAAATACATTCGGTAGAATGTATAAATTGAATTATCTCCTGAACAGATTAAAACATGTAAAAATTAATTGAAAAATACTCCCCAAGACTCCTGTCCACTGGATAAGTCTTCTATACGACGGTCGAGTTTGAAGCCGCTATTTTCATATTTTCAAAAATTTTCGTCTAAAATTCCTTATGTTCCTCATTGCACATGCATATCTGTTTTCATTACCACACATTACTCAACGCCCTTAATTTTTTAAATGCTTTGCGTGTGTACGAAGTCTTATACCTACATACATTACTTTACACTTTACATTTTGATTTGGAAGTAATGAGAATGGATTGCTAAATTACACAAGTATACACGGTTTTGGATCTAAGAACCAAAAGCTGTTTCTAAGGTTATTTGGGGCTCTGAATCCGAATCTGCACTCCGTTTTTTGATATTGGTTCTAGTTTTCGAGATATTAAATAAACACATTTTTTTACAATTTTTGACAATTAATATCCATTTTGTTCATTAAAAAGTGTTAAATTAGAAATGAAGAGCAGTCGAACTGAGTCGCTTGTACTGTTTGGGATCTGTTTCACGCATTAAAGTCCAACAGTAGTCGCTCATCATGCCCTCGTCCCAAAATCCTTGGTATCGTTTTTCGATTTTCGCCAAATCTTGGTGTAGTTGCTCTCCTTGCTCGTCGCTTGTATCACCCAAGTTTTCAGGAAAAAATTCGAGATGGAAATGCAGAAAATGTATTTTGAGAGACATTCGAGCTCCAATCTTGCAATAATTTTGCAACAAACTATCGATTATCTTCTTGAAATCCGGGGATTTGCGGTTACCGAGAAAGTTTTGAAAAACATCTTGAAATGATACCCATGCTGCTGTTTCATTGGGCGTTAAACATTTTGTAAAGTTTCTGTCGGCCATTAATTTTCGAATATCAGGTCCATTCAGTTCACTTTGCGAAACTAAATATTTTTCCTTCATGTTAAAATTGCTTCCACCGTTCGTCGGTGATGAACTACAAGTTTCCATGGAATTTGCACTCGTACCTGGACAAATTAGCAAAGGATCATTGCTCGCACGGGGAACTGGCTTAGACACTGATGATACTTCAGGATATTTATATTTTGCTAGTTTTTTTGCATTTAGACCAACGACATTCGTGAAGCAAAAGTAACAATCATCTACATGGTTTTTCGGCTCTCTCCATAACATTGGCAATGAAAATGAAAAACATACTTTTTTGCCACGTGACCACTTGTATAATATTGTGCTACACGCGTTACAAAACAATTTCGGTACCCACGGCTTGTGAGTGTTTGATACAGAGAAACCAAAATAATAAAAATATGCATTTCTGATCACATTAGTAATAACTTTGCCACTTTTTCTGATCATATAACATCCGCAAACATAACAAAAACACTTTGAATCAACTTTACAATTCTGTCTTTACATTTTCACACGTTTTGGATTCAAAAAAAAAACTTTAAAAATACAAATTAAATAATGTTTCTAGCGACGTCAACAGCTGACTGTCATTATGATAGCGCAGTGCTGCCAACATGCGCGAACTCACAAACTAGAACCAATTTTGAAAAACGAAACCAGGATTTGAATTCAGCACCTCAAATAACGTCAAGATTAGTTCTCATCTGCTCTGATCCAAAAGTTGACCGGAATTTGTAAACTTGTGTTTTATATATATATATTTTAATTGTAAATATTATATACTATATTATGTACGTACAGTTTAAAAAAATAATTGTATTCTAAATGACTGCAAAACAGGTCTCGACGAGTTTTACAAATTATTTCACGTAATATTACCACCACGACAAATTACCCCTCTCTATTCATTAATCGCGTCTTAGTTGAAATAATGCATACACAATCTAAGCTTTTTTAAATAATAAATAATCGTAAAAGTCAAAAAGTAGTCACTAAATCTTAATAAAGACAGCCATAGGACGGCAAACCGTATGTTTTATTTGTTTCAAATTGCAAAATTTATCCTGGGTAAATTGCACTCAGGTTATGGTGCCTTTCTGCGCTTGTCTTAGGTCTGAATGGGGTATAGTAAAGAATAACTTTAAATTTTCAACTGAACTACTTTTATGGTAACAAAAAAATTCTTAGTAATTAAAACGAATTTGAAAAATTCCTTACCATCTCTACTACTTCGATAGTGGCGATCTTTAGGCATCTTTGACAGAATCACCTAACCTAAAAAAAATATATATATATATAAAACACGATCAACAACGCAATAATAATAATAATAATAATAATATCTTTATTGTTCAACAGACAATCCATTTAAAGGACAAATCAAACAATATGTACAGTGTGCAAGTATTAAATGAAATCAACTTAAATATATATAAAAATTAAAATATACAATATTAATAATAAATGAAAACTAAAAACTTAAGAATATATTTATAGGCAAAAAAAAAAATAACTTATATGAAACCGAAGTTGTACCACACTCTTAAACCACCGAAAGTATTACCCATGAAAAGGATCTGGGAATAGCCTATTCGCATTCCTGCACATATGGGTAAGTGGAGCTTTCAATAGAACATTAGTCCTGGCCCTCGGAAGAGCGAAGGAATCAAAAGACCGAGTGGAATGAGAAGGAACCAATAGACAAACCTGAGACAGTACAGATGGGGCATCCACACCATTATTGATCAAGTTAACAAGAAACTTCGCACTGGTAGCATCCCTACGACAAGACAAAGATTGGAAGCTGTGTCTAACTAATAACGCCTCATAATCAACTCCCCTCGGTGGGTATGTACCATCAAGCCGGTAAGATAAGTACTTTAAAAATCTTTTCTGGATTCTCTCCAGAAACAAACTTTGATAAATATAGCACGGATACCATACCACCGAGGCATACTCAAGCTTAGTCCGGACAAAAGCATAGTATAAAACCTTGAGAGCCGTAATGTTATTAAAATGTCTGCAGGAACGCACAAGGAAACCCAAAGCACGTGACGCCGAAGCACATATAGTAGTGATGTGATCTGTAAATTCCAATCTGGAGTCAAACAGGACCCCAAGATCCACAATTCTAGACTTCCTCAGAATGAGATGTTAAATTAAAAGGTACAGTGGACTCCTGTATCACGTGACGAAAACATTGTGGCTGTGCCTTATTCAAGGAACATAGAGTAACAAAAAAAAAAATGTGATTTTTAAAACATGTGCAATTCAAATAGCAGATGAGTTTGTTTACATTTTCGACCTGATACTAAAAAGCTTGAGACTGTAATGTCTTTCTTGCTGTTTGGGACATATTTAAAAAAAATTAAATATTAACTCCGCAAGATAACGAAGAATTGTGGAACTGCTTTCTATAGAATATTTAATTTTATTAACGTAATTTTAATTCCGAAATTCAATATTTTAAGTAAAAGTTTCGGCGTCATATCTTTTGATTTTTTTAAGTTAATGCCAATTTAAAATACTCGATGGAGACGACGATAAACTTATTAAATTTATATTAGTTTTAGTTGCTACCGAGCCTTTTTTCACATATATTCTGTTGGTCGCCTTAAATAATAATAATAATAGAAGTAATAATAATAATAAAAGCAGTAGAACCTGGGGTGATATAACAATTTATATTTTGACACAATGTACCAACTACTATAAAACAATAAAATTAATGCTGTACCACTGTATTAAAGAAACGAATAATAATAAAGTTAAAAGGAATTATTCAAATATTGAGAACACCCTGTTCATTATTTTTGTGTATCGAAAAGGTACGATAAACGGGTGTCTGTCTACACACGCTCTGGGAACTTTGTCTATCAGGTTGTTACATATGAAATGTCCGATTTTGTAAGGAATAAAAAAAAGGTCTAAATTTAAAAAAATTTAAATATTTATTCTGCAAAATAGTCTCCATTTACATCAATAGTTTGTTGCCAACGGCCTGGAAGCTGAAAAATTCCCTTTGAAAAGAAATCTAGGTTTTGACGGCTCATATATTGCTCAAACACTGCTATTACAAACTACCGGTCAGCGAAGTCTCTATTTTTTAAGTGATTGTCTAAACTTCGGAAAAAATGAAAATCAGTTGGCGAAAGGTCAGGTGAATAAGGTGGGTGAGGGAGAATTTCGTAACCAAATTCCGAAAGTTTTTGGATTGTCTGTCGTGCAACATGAGGTCTTGCATTATCATGAAGAAGTATGGGTCCATGTCTATTGACTAATGAGGGCTGCAAGCGGCTCTATTTTCCATGCATAGTTTCCAGTTCGGCACAATAGGACGCTGCCGTGATGGTTTCACCAGGTTGCAAAAATGAATAGTGAATAATACCCTTACTGGTCCACCATACAGTCACCATAATCTTTCGCGGGTGAAGTGATGCTTGTGCATGCTGTCTTGGTGCTTCACCTCGATCTAACCATTTTCCTGACCGTCTCCGATTATCATAAAGTATCCACTTTTCATCACACGTTACCACTCGATGAAGAAACGGTTCAACTTTCTGTCGATTAGCCACCTCTAATCGACGGAGCTTATTGGCTTCCGTTAATTGGTGCGGCGCCCATCGATCGAGTTTCTTCACTTTGCCAATCGAAGAAAGGTGACGACTAATGGTGGCAATGGACACTTGAAATGTTTCTGCAACGCTACGCACTGTTGTCGATGGATTACTTTCAACTTCTACACGCAGCTCGTCGTCATTAACGGTGCTACGCGCATATCCGCGAGGCTCATTTTCCAAATCAAAATTTCCCTCGCTGAATTTTTTAAACCATCGCCGTAATGTGCGTTCATTACACGTGGTTTCACCGAACGTCTGATTAATTTCTCGCGTTGCTGCAACTGCATTTAATCCCTTTTTAAATTGAAAGAGGTAAATTGCCCGAATATCTCTTGCCGACAGCATTTCCATAGGCGAGACAAGGACAGATGTATTAATCTTTCCAAGAAATGGAACAGGTACACACTTCAAAATAAATACCCTTTTCTACAAATACAATAATAATTTTCACCAAAAACATACACGTCTTCACACAGGTGCGATTCAGTTCAGAGTGAAGGAAAAAACGGGCATTACATTTGTAACAACCTGATACATGCGAGAAAGTCGCGTTCTCGTTCTGCCGTTCAAATACATTCGTGTATTGTACAAGAGAGAGAGGCAATGTTTTTTCATTATTTTTCTGTCGAAAAGATACAATAAAGTCTACAATGGAATCACTCGTTAATAACCCAAGTTCACCTAATAATAGGTGATATTCCTTTATTCCTTGAAACACACTTAGTAAAGAGGGTGTTATTAATATTTTAACGATTCCTTTTAACGTTCGTCTATTTGGCAAATCGCCGAGATTAGAATGTTTGTTTACATGCGCTCTGGCAACCTTGTTGCCGACTTAGCGAGCTAAACGCGCCCTTCTGTTGTTCAGTACATTCATGTGTTGTACGATAGGGGAAGGCAATGTTTTTTCATTATTTTTCATCGAATACTATTAGGTGCGCAACTAAGTTCTCGCTGTTTTTCAAGAGATGGCTCCAATAGTAAGTGCTGGTCGATTGTGACATAATCAAAGCGTCATGAACCAAGCTTAGACACATGGTAAACAAACCGCTTTGACACATTAGTGATTTTGTTTTTGCGTCATATATTGTACTTTTGGTTGTGTGAAAATGTCTGATTTTGTGCCAAATAATCGTCATTTGCGGGAAGTGTTGCTTTTCTTCTTTCATTCGAAGAAAACGGCGGCTGAAGCGCATCGAGAACTCCAAAAAGTTTACGGAGATGCTGCTCTAAGTGAAACAACGTGCCGTGATTGGTTCCGTCGCTTCAAAGACGGTGATTTCGATGTTGACGACCCTTCGCGTGAAGGAAAACCAAAAACCTTCGAAGACGCTGAGTTGGAGGCATTGCTCGATGAGGATCCGCGCCGTACGCAAAAAGCGCTTGCTTCAGCATTAGGAATTACCCGCCAAGACATTTCCCAGCGATTGCATGCGTTGGGAATGATTCAAAAACAAGGAACTTGGGTTTCTTATGATTTGAAGCCAAGAGACATTGAGCGTCGTTTTTCGCCTGTGAACAACTGCTCCAGCGGCAAAAAGGAAGGGTTTTCTTCATCGCATCGTTACGGGTGATGAAAAATGGATTCATTATAGTAACCCAAAGAGAACAAAATCATGGGGACTGCCCGGTCATGCTTCTACGTCGTCGGTTCGGTCGAATATTCACGCTACTGTATTGTAGGGCTGGCCAAATCAACTGTATATCGAGTTATCCAAGAATATTAACAGACAGGTGAAGTCAGCCCTCCTAAAGAACGAGTAGGCAGGCGTTCAAGGCTTCTAGAATTTTATGAACCTGTCAAAAATACTGTACGGCAGTTGGTGTATGGTTTCTTTTTTAAAAACGAACTACCAACACTTATTAAAATATTGGGAGAAATAACTAGAGGTGAGTCTAGTCCACTTCTAAAGTGATTTATTGCCAAGCACAAGTGAATCCGATTAGTTGTACTGCTAATGTTTCTATATTTATAATCTTTGTTGTATTTTTGATGGAGTTTTATAATAAATTTTAACAGTAGTTTACATTTTACCTTGAATTTCACAAATAAATTTGATATGAATATCAATAATATATATATATATATATATATATATATATATATATATATATATATATATATATATATATATACATATATGTTACTTTTCTATTGAAAAGAAAATTTCCTGAAATATTTATTTTAATATTTAATTTTGGACGTAACGTTTGTACAATCATACTTCCATTAAAATGGATTTTTTAAAATTTATTTTTATATATAAAGACAAAGATTAATATTGTTGACAAACTACTATATTCACAACTATTTATGTTTCATTTTTATGGTAAGTTACATTTTCAAGCTGTGTGCCGCGTTTTAGAGGGTTATTTGAATAACGCCTTCTTATTCTGGGATAAGGTATAGTAAAATTATTCTAAGATTTTTTGTAATATGATACATCTATACGTTCTCATGTAGTATATGTGCAATGTATGCCTTATCGTGCATAAATATTTATGCAACGAAAGTAAACGAACTGAAATGAAATCACTGTCAAAACTGCGATATATCGTTTCTTAGAATTCATGTCGTCAGTAAAATATAATATTTTAGGCACGATATATATTAAGTTTTTATTTTTTTAAGCAATCGCATAGCATAAAAAACCACTTTTCAATATTCGAATTTAGGATTTTATTACGTGTATTATTACTTACAGTAAATTGAAAGAAAACGTATTGGTAAAATTATTCTGGCGTTAATATTTTTGTAATTTGATACATTTATTAGAATAAATACATTGACGGAAGAGATTTTTTTTATTTTCTTAGCTTTCAGTTACTAATTTTTATAATTTATTACTATGCGAATGAAATTTGTGCAAATTCCCTATTTACAATTTGCATATACAGTGGCTCAAAGTTATAATGGAACGGCGTAAATTTATGTTTTACTTGGATGTCAAGTTAACTAAATAATATGTAGCTAAAATTATTGCTGATTTTAAAAGAATTTTAAATTCTTAATTTTCACCAGAATTTTTTTTGTCATACTTCCACAGCCACTTTTATATTCTTAAAACAAAAAATTTTAGCGACCAATTGGGACTATAAAAACAGGCAAATGCAGTAACTCATAGTTCAAACCGTACAGTTCCTCTTAAAAACGGACTTTAAAAAATATATGTAATATAAACATTTATTAATATACATATAAATTTGCAACATCGCGGAGAGGCCGAGAATCTAATATTACTCATACACACACATATGTATATGTATATATAGAATAAAGGCTGTTTCAAATATAAAATATAGATGGCGCACTGAATTTATCTGAATTTGACATTTAAAAAGTGTGATGTATGACATTTATAAAAATGGCTTCGTACACGGCACAACAATGCGTTCAAATTGTTGAATTATTTTATGAAAATCAGCGTTCTGGGAAAAGAGTTTTTAGAAAACTACGTGAATTTCATGGTTTATATAATCGTCCATCTGAAAGCACTATTGGTCGAATTATTAAAAAATTTCAAGAGACCGGTTCCGTGGAAGATCAAAAAAGTGAAAAATACAGTCGTAGATGTCGTTCACAAGAAAATATTGATTTGGTTCCTGAAGTTGCTGAAGATCCTGAAATGTCCATTAGATGACGTTCACAACAACTTGGACTTAGTGGATCAACAACATGGCGTATTGTTCAATTAACACGGGAACTGGAGCCATTAGATCATTTAAAACGTCGTTTATTTGTCAATTTCATCAATGAACAACCAGCTGATTTTTCTTAAAAAATAAGGTTTTTCGATGAGGCACATTTTGAACTTAAATTTTGATAATAAACAAAATTGCCGTACCTGGGATGAGGAAAATCCACGAATTATTCATGAAATACCTATGCATCCTAAACGAGTTACTATTTGGTGTGCATTATGGTCAGGTGGTGTAATTGGATCTTACTTCCTTGAAAATGCTGCTGGTGAAGCTGTAACTGTCAATGATGATCGATATCATCGGATGATAACCGAATTTTTGTGGCTTGAATTAATGAATATTGATCTAGAGGATATGTGGTTTCAGCGGGATGACGCTACACCTCACTTTGCACACGGATCAATTGATTTATTGAGCGAAAATTTTCTGGACATGCAATCTCAAGAAACGGTTGTATTAATTGCCCACCAAGATCATGTGTTTTGACACCGTTAGACTATTTTCTCTGGGGTTATGTGAAAAGTCGGGTTTATAAAAACAATACACAATCAATTCCTGCTTTGAAAGATGAAATTATTCGCGTCATTGGTGAGATAGAGCCTCAATCATGTCAAAATGTCATTGAAAATGTTAACAAAAGGTGGACGTCTGTGGAGCTGCAAGAGGACACCATTTGGCAGATATTATTTGTCGCATATAAATGTCATGAGTAATACTTTAATCACCAACAAAATTGTTTGAAAGTGGGTGCAAATTATGTGTTTTATTTATTCTTTAATTTTTTTCGTGAAATTTGAAACAGTCTTTATATATATACCACATATGTATATGCATATATATATATATATATATATATACCACACACATATGTATATGCATATATATATATACCACACACATATGTATATGTATATGTATATATATATATATGAATAATTCTTTATGCTTTGCTTTAGACCACCTTTTTTGTGGTACTTATTGTACTTGTTTTGTATGTCTTCATTTTTTTGTGTTCTAGAAGTTTGTTAATAAAACGTTGTTACCTATAAACTTACTAAATTTAAATTTTTAAATTCTATAATCTGAAAGAATGAATTACAGATAAAATTTCACGTGAATTCTGTAATCCAAATGTTTTGATAATTAGAATGGGGTCTGCAAACTTTCTGTTAGGATTATCCATATATTACTGTATTAACGTACGACAAACTGTTAAAATCCAGTTATTAATTGATGGCACTTGCTCAAAAGACGATTTTAGAGATTAGAAAGGAAAATATTATGAAATGGTGAAGCGATTTATATGGTGATTCTAATTTTATTGCGCGGTACTGTACTTTACTTCATGGTAAGACTATACTTGTATGTGGTGCGATTAAATTTTATTGCCGACAATGCATGTAATCCACTCCTATTCTAATCTCTTCCGTATTCACAATCGTAAATGTTATTGTTACAAAAAGTAATGAAACAGATATCGCCCCTTTTTCTATTGTTTACAATTTACAGAAATGGAGAATTTGTAGAAAAAACAATACATCCAGGCTCTGTACTAATTCACAAGATGTAATTATGCAATTATGAACGAGCATCGTATTTGCAAGACCATGTGTGCATATACCTATTGCAATTGAAAGACTGTTATTACATTAATTTTCTAGCATAATTGGTAACAAATTTATCGTTAAGTGTTTGTGCTCACATATACACAATTAGAAATACAATTTTATGTGAATTGTTTCCGTTCAAATAGTTATGTTAACCAACGTGTAAATATTTATACAAAAAAAATAACTTACCATCAATTTTAACAATAAACTGATGTAATTATAAAGCAATACGAAGTAACACACAACATTACATAAATGAAAATGAATCATCGCTATTAAATCGGTAGATATAAACGAGGAACTCCCCCGATATCGTAGGTTCAGTGCTGCCAGGTTATTGTGGCCAATATCGGTAGATTTCGCAAAAATTCGGTAGATTTAAATTTTTATTTGTAATATAACAAATTTATATATTAAAACAAAAGTATAATATATCAAACATATTTATTTACAAAATTGCACAAAATTAATAAATAATGCATGTATCCTAGGTAAATATAATTAAATAGAGTAATATAGGGATAGATATTGATATTTATAAAATTTACCTTAAAAAACACACGTAACTACAACACAACTATATAACTGTGTATACTTAAAAATAGGTACCAATGTAATGTTTGGGTAATCATTTGTCCTGTTGATACAAATTAGTATTAGTCATACTCGAAATTAACTTTTTTCAATTGTAAAATCGTGGGGGTGTTTTGCATGAAGTAAACCGCTTATAGTATCAGATTGTTACATATGAAATGTCTGATTTTGTAAGAAATAAAAAAAAGTTTAAATTTAAAAAAATATAAATATTTATTCTGCAAAATAGTCTCCATTTACATCAATAGTTTTTTGCCAACGGCTTGGAATCTGAAAAATTCCCTTTGAAAAGAAATCTAGGTTTTGACGGCTCACATATTGCTTAAACACTGCTATTACAGACTCCCGGCCAGGGAAGTCCCTATTTTTTAAGTGATTGTCTAAACTTCGGAACAAATGAAAATCAGTTGGCGAAAGGTCAGGTGAATAAGGTGGGTGAGGAAGAATTTCATAACCAAATTCCGAAAGTTTTTGGATTGTCTGTCGTGCAACATGAGGTCTTGCATTATCATGAAGAAGTATGGGTCCATGTCTATTGACTAGTGAGGGCTGCAAGCGGCTCAATTTTCCATGCATAGTTTCCAGTTTGGCACAATAGGACGCTGCCGTGATGGTTTCACCAGGTTGCAAAAATGAATAGTGAATAATACCCTTATTGGTCCACCATACAGTCACCATAATCTTTCGCGGGTAAAGTGATGCTCGTGCATGCTGTCTTGGTGCTTCACCTCGATCTAACCATTATCCTGACCGTCTCCGATTATCATAGAGTATCCACTTTTCGTCACACGTTACTACTCGATGAAGAAACAGTTCAACTTTCTGTCGATTAGCCAAAGAGGTGGCCACCTCTAATCGACGGAGCTTATTGGCTTCCGTTAATTGGTGCGGCACCCATCGAACGAGTTTCTTCACTTTGCCAATCGAAGAAAGGTGACGACTAATGGTGGCAATGGACACTTGAAATGTTTCTGCAAGGCTACGCACTGTTGTCGACGGATTACTTTCAACTTCTACACGCAGCTCGTCGTCATTAACGGTGCTACGCACATATCCGCGAGGCTCATTTTCCAAATCAAAATTTCCCTCGCTGAATTTTTTAAACCATCGCCGTAATGTGCGTTCATTACACGTGGTTTCACCGAACGTCTGATTAATTTCTCGCGTTGCTGCAGCTGCATTTAATCCCTTTTTAAATTGAAAGAGGTAAATTGTCCGAATATCTCTTGCCGACAGCATTTCCATAGGCGAGACAAGGATAGGTGTATTAATCTTTCCAAAAAATGGAAAAGGTACATACTTCAAAATAAATACCCTTTTCTACAAATACAATAATAATTTTCACCAAAAACATACACGTCTTCACACAGGTGCGATTCAGTTCAGACTGAAGGAAAAATCGGACATTACATTTGTAACAACCTGATAGTTGTACTTAATGTAGTGCTGGGCGAATCGAATCCAAAAACACTCGGTAAGGAAAATCGAGTTATAAATCGATTCTCCTGGAATGATCGAATTCGAATCCAGGATCGTTTCACAGCTCGGACTCGGAGAACCGATCCAAATCGGTTTTCACGCTGAATTCGAATCCAGAGATACATATGTATATACTGCATTGAAACTATGATGACTTGAGGTGTATAGAGCGCATTGTATTCGGTGGAACTTATGTATTTACATAATATACATACTTATGAATGAACTATTTGATTTTTGGTCAAAAAGGTGTTTTACGCATTAACAGATGTTTTAAAATTGATTTCTACGAATCGGAAGGTTTACAACTTATTGCGGATATCGAAAATATAAAACTAAAATGAATTGGTAGTAGATATACTAAATACTAATTTAGAATACGGATAATATTTAAACAAATATTTTTCTTTATGATCACCTATAATAGGGATATACGAGGGCCATTCAAATATAAATGAGAAACAACTTTTACTATCTACATAAAACAACGAGTGGTACCTAGTAAATAAAATTTTACGTTAAAATGAACAATAACCATACTTTATAGAAGTGGTGCGCAGTTGTTTATTTCATTGCAATCATTGCCTTACAGTACTTTCAAAAACATAAAGACAACCAATACAAATATATATATAAAATTTCCATTTATTCATTCGTAAAGAGAACACAAAAAAGTCCCATTTACTAAAAATGAAATAAATGAATTCAAATATATCCATATATACAATAAAGACAATTATACAGTGTATACAAAAACTAATGTAACTTGCTAATATATCGATTTCTGATAGATATACAAAAAAGTTTTTAATAAGTTTTTTAAATATATCAAGTTATCTGTGCAAGTCAATCCTGTAGATATTTGCAATTTTCTTTAATTATTAAATTAAAAATACAACCGTGAAGATCGCATGGAGCTGACTGCATTTGCTACTGTGGCTTGAAAGTAAAATCTTAAAAAAATATTTATGGCAAGAAAATCTAGTAAGCACTTTTTCTATCATTCTCATTAGGTTTCGCAATTAATAAGAATTTCCATCGTCTTTAGTTATGTTACTTTTTGTACACACTGTATACAAAAGTTATTCAAAAACAAAAGAAAATGATCTTAGATTCTAAAAACGAGATTCGTGTCAAGAACAGGCATCCAAATTCGTATTTAAGAAAATTATCTAAGTTTGTCGCTGATAAACAATTTCGTCGTCCGTTGCAGATTTGGCCTGCTTTTGAAAAAGCCCTTTCTGCTGGAACCGACGTTGCTGGAATACATAAATATTTTTCTTGGAGTGCATTTAATTCTGGCAGTAATAACGCGTGGTCTCTCCAAAAATCACAAGGGTTTTTACATCTCTGTAAGTGTGGAAGGTCTAAATAGTTTTTAATTATGCTTTCAGAAGAAGTTGCAGCACGATATTGAGATTTTTCTAAAAGTTTGCTATCAAAATATTGCCTAATTGACGGGTGGCTCACACTGTGTTCTTCGGTATCGGTAACAGTTGCCATAGAAGTATTGTTTTCTATTACATCTTTTATCCGTTGTTCAACTTTGGACGAATCGTCAAATGCCACATTTTTAAATCTGGGATCTAAAAAGGTTGTAATTGCAGCAAGTTTATTTTGTTCGAAGACTACTAATCTTCTTTCTATTGTGCTTAGCAGTTTGCTTTGAAGGAGTACACCAACAGACGTGGTTGGTAATTGTTGTGTTACCGTATATACACTCCGCGCAACATGAATAGGACCACCCGACTTGTTGCAAGCTTTCGGTGGTTTGAAAAACAATTCATTTACTAAAAATACAATGCAAGTTTGTAATGGTATGATATGGCAAATAATACGCATTATTGCGCAATAGTGCCTAACGTTATGCATTGGGTGACGTAAGTACCACATACATATAAAATGCACCGCGCCGGTTGGATACGACCAGTATTTAATAGTAAGCTACCGGATGAGTGTCGAGTTACAACGTGTATCCGGATAAACAAACATCTGTAATTAAGGGTATTGTGCAACGATGGGACGACAGAAGTGCTTAAGTATGGAAGAAATTGGAAAAATTAAAGCGTTCCATCAAGAAAGGTATTCCTCAAGGGCTACTGCAAAGAAAATAAGTCGATCACACCAGGTTGTGAACAATTTTATTAGGGATCCCGAGAATTATGGAAAACGTTTTAAAGGGCGAACAACATCCGTTACAACTAAGAGAGAACGTCGAGCCATATTACGCGAAGCATCGAATTCGGCATTAACGGCAAGACAAATCGCGAATAACGTTGGAACGAATGCATCGGTAAGAACTGTACAGAAGTTACTGAAGACCTCTCCGCATTTAAAACGTTTGAAAATTAAACGACGGCCTCCTTTAAGGGAATTTCAGCGCACTGCACGTCTTCAGTTTGCTCAAGCAAAAATGGGGTGGACAAGAGAATGGCAAACTGTTATTTTCAGTGACGAGAAGTTTAATTTAGATGGCCCGGATGGGTTTTCTTATTATTTCCACGATTTACGTAAAGATGAAGTGATTCAGTCACGAAGGCGAGCCGATGTTGGTTCAGTCATGGTATGGGGAGCTGTTTCCTATAACGGACCTGTTGATTTAGTAATAGTGAAGGGCAGACAGAATTCGGAAAAGTACGTCCAGCTGCTGCAACAGGTGAAAGACAAATTTTCCAACGTTATGGCAGGTGGGCCATTTATTTTCCAACAGGATAATGCCAGTATTCACACCGCGCGCATTGTTCGACGCTGGTTTCAAGAACAAGGCATGGAGGTTCTCGATTGGCCATCGCTCTCCCCCGACCTGAACATCATAGAAAATGTTTGGGGATGGTTGTCACGTAAATTGTACTCCAATGCTACCCAATTCAGTTGCGCTGACGAACTAGAGCAGGCGCTGAAACGAAGTTGGGCGGAACTTCCCGTTGACTACTTGAGAACCCTGTATAATTCCATTCCATCCCGACTATTTGAGGTTATAAGAAATAATGGCAAAAGTACTCATTATTGAACAATAAAGTATTTTGTTATTGCTAACGAATCTTTTATTTTGTAGATTGGTCGTATTCAAGTGGCGTTTAATTACTCTACATATTGTCATTAGTAACGTACATTTGCACTGACTTTTACAAAAATTATATTTGGTACCTACATACATCTTTTTATCAACCCTCTTATTTTCGAAAATAACAATTCCAGCGCGCTATCATGTTTATACCAACTACAAATGTCATATATGCAGTTGGTCCTATTCATGTTGCGCGGAGTGTACCACGCTTTTAATTAAAGGAATTGCCATCGACAAAGTAGGGAAGCTTTCACCGGATAGTTGCTCCGTAACCTCTTTTAACGGATTTAGTAGTGGTGAAAAATCCATTAATACAGTCCATTCCATTTCATTTAGTGGGTCAGGTGCTCTGGGAAGATCAGTTACAACTTCTGCTAAAATAGTTTTTAATACTATTAACCGGGTTATCATTATAACTGTGGAATTCTACAGCGTTGGTACGTCTTGTTTTAAACGATGGAGTGGTACATTGCGTTGCGTCTGTAATAGTCGCAATTTATCTGATTCCAGTACGCTATGCTTAAAATATGTTACTATGCTACGACACTTTTTAATTATCTCTACTAAATCGCTATTACTTGTTAACGATTAGTTTATAACTAAATGTAATGTATGTGCCACACACGATAAATGTACCTTTTTTAAATATTCATTCACTGCATTCTTAATGTTTGCACCATTATCTGTTACTATTGCCACTAATTTTTCACTGATGTCCCACTCGTTAAAAATTTCCATTAGAACAATAGCCAGATTTCTTCCGGTATGCTGCTCCAAGATTTGTCTAGTATTTAACACCAATGCAAATAACGTGTAATGATGAAGAAAATGCGCTGTAACCGTTGAGTAGGATTTTGTGTCTTCAGATATCAATACATCGGTAGTAATTGCAATATGGTTTGATCCTGCAATTAATAGTTTAAACTTGTCGTAAGTTGCTCTATACATGTCGGGTAATATAGTACTACTTAAACATCCCCTACTTGGTAGGCTATATTTTGACTGCATTTTGCTGCAAAAACGTCTAAAACTTATGTTTTCTACTATGGAGAATGGTTGTTAATCCTGGGGTCGTTGTTAATCCTGTATCCGTCGTTTCCGACGTTGAAGGTGCATGAATATCATTAGCGTGTTTTCGTGTTAGATGCCTGTCCATATTGGTGGTATTGCTAAAATATTTGTATTTTTGTTGGCACAAACGGCAAGTAACATACTCGTCTTCTTGGACAAAGTGGTCCTAAACGGAAGAACTGGATGCTTGTTCTTGACATGAATCTCGTTTTTAGAATCTAAGATTATTTTCTTTTGTTTTTGAATAATACATTTTTGTATACAGTGTGTACAAAAAGTAACATAACTAAAGACAATCGAAATTCTTATTAATTGCAAAACAATGAGAATGATAGAAAAAGTGCTTACTCGATTTTTTTGCCATAAATATTTTTTTAAGATTTTACTTTCAAGCCACTGTAGCAAGCAAATACAGTCAGCTCCATGTGATCTTCACGGTTGTATTTTTAATTTAATAAATTAAAGAAAACCGGAAATATCTACAGGATTGACTTGCACAGATAACTTGACAATATTTAGAAAACTTGTTAAAAACTTTTTTGTACATCTATCGGAAATCGATATATTTGAATTCATTTATTTCATTTTTAGAAAATGGGACTTTTTTGTGTTCTTTTCTTATTGGTTGTCTTTATGTTTTTGAAAGTACTGTAAGGCAATGATTGCAATGAAATAAACAAAACTGCGTACCACTTCTATAAAGTATGGTTATTGTTCATTTTAACGTAAAATTTTATTTACTAGGTACCACTCGTTGTTTTATGTAGATAGTAAAAGTTATTTCTCGTTTATATTTGAATGGCCCTCGTATATCCCTATTATAGGTGATCATAAAAAAAAATATTTGTTTAAATATTATCCGTATTCTAAATTAGTATTTAGTATATCTACTACCAATTCATTTTAGTTTTATATTTTCGATATCCGCAATAAGTTGTAAACCTTCCGATCCGTAGAAATCAATTTTAAAACATCTGTTAATGCGTAAAACACCTTTTTGACCAAAAATCAAATAGTTCATTCATAAGTATGTATATTATGTAAATACATAAGTTCCGCCGAATACAATGCGCTCTATACACCTCAAGTCATCATAGTTTCAATGCAGTATATATGTATCTCTGGATTCGAATTCAGCGTGAAAACCGATTTGGATCGGTTCTCCGAGTCCGAGCTGTGAAACGATCCTGGATTCGGATTCGATCACTCCAGGAGAATCGATTTATAACTCGATTTTCCTTACCGAGTGTTTTTGGATTCGATTCGCCCAGCACTAACTTAATGGGTTACGTTGTTTGCTTTTCAACAGATCAATCGTAGAAAATACCCGTTCTACATTTGCAGATGAGTGCGGCAGACAAAGTATTATATATTGAAAACAAAATTACTTAACGTACCAAACATTACAGTTTCATCACTCATTTCAACTTTTTTCACTTCTTGCCAAAACAATATAATATCGTCAGGTTATGATTTAATTTCTGGAGTATTTCGTAACAGACGCCATTCATTATCCAAACCTTGTAAATTATTATTTTCTATTAAATTTTGAAATAAAATGGCTAACTCAGAAATCGATTTTATTCTTTTTATTTATCACGTTTAATAATAATCTTACGTTCTTGCATTTCCAATACATAAATATCGAAATATATGTAATATAAATCAGTCACAAACGAAATTGTGTTAGTGTCCATATTTATTATATTGGGTCTGGGAAAAAGTTCGTGGCGTTTTTTCAGTAAAATTCAACTGGTCCCCGCATGGCGCGTGGACGAATTCATTTAAACCGAATATGCTCCATTATTATCGACAATGTTTCGCCATTTTTTTGGTAGATCCATGATCCCATCGGTGAAAAACTTCTGTGGTTTCTGGTCGAAAAACTGAATCAAGTAGTTTTCACAGGCTTCTTTTGAAACCAACTTAATTCCATTGAGAGAGTTCTGCAGAGATCGAAACAGATGATAGTCAGAGGATGCTATATCCGGACTGTAAGGTGGGTGCATCAAAACTTCCCAACCAAACTCTCTCAATTTTTGACGGGTCATCAAAGAAGTGTGTGGTCGGGCGTTGTCATGATGGAAGACAACACCTTTCCTATTAATCAATTCGGGCCGTTTTCTTTCAATCGCCTGGCGTAATCTCTCTAGTTGTGCACAGTAGAGTTGAGAATCAATCGTCTGACCAGTTGGAAGTAGCTCGTAGTGGACGATTCCCCTCCAGTCCCCCCATACACACAGCATCACTTTTTTTGGCGTCAATGTTGGCTTAGCGAACGCTTGTGACGGCTCACCATCCTTTATCCACGATCTTTTACGCTTCCGATTATCGTACGTAATCCATTTTTCATCTCCGGTTATTAAACGTTTCAGAAACGGCTCGATTTCATTCCGTTTCAGCAGCGCATCGCAGATGTTAATTCGGTCAATCATGTTTTTCACGCTCAACTCATGAGGAACCCATACGTCAAGCTTTTTTTTTGTAACCAGCTTTGTGTAAATGGTTCAAAACAGTTTTGTGGTCAATGCCTAGCTCCATGCCAATATCGACACTGCTGATATGCTTATCTTGTTGGACTTTTTCAAGAATTTCATCAGATTTTTCAGTGATTGGACGACCGCAGCGTGACTCATCTTTCACATTGAAATTTCCAGAACGAAAGCGAGCGAACCATTTCCGCGCAACAGATTTCGATAAAGTACCTTCACCGTACACAGCACAAATTTTATCACAAGCCTGCGCAGCGTTCTTCCCCTTATCATAATAATATTGCAGAATATAGCGAAATTTCTCATTATTCTTCTCCATTTTCAAGTGCGAATAACTTTCCAACCACTGCACCGATTACAATGTTTCTACGCTCAAACTAACGTTCGGAAGGTCATCTAAAAAACGAGCCGTCGGTGGTGTCGCTGTGACTTGTTGTTCTTTAGTTATCGGCAACCAATGCCATCTATCGGGAAAAACGCCACGAACTTTTTCCCAGACCCAATATAAACAAAAACAAAAATGTATACCTACGACAGACACTTTGTATTAGGGCAATTTAAATGTTTAGCTCGTCTTGTGTAATATTCTTAAGCTCGATAGGCTTATACTAATTAATATCGAATGAGATAATACATACATAAAATATCCACTTCTATAATGAATGCGCGACGTAACATATTACTAAATGTAAAATAACATAGACAAATATTTTCTTAGATTTGCTTTTGTGGCCCAGCAATTATTTGTTTATTACTCTTTTATATCCTGACCCCATCAATTTTTAGTACAAACATACGCGACTAATTGTAATTTCGGTGTTTGGCATCGTTTCATAACTATTATGATTAATGATCAACAAGAAATTTCTTATATTAAAAAAGTAAGATATAAATATAGTATGGACATATGAACAAAAATTGGATTTGACAGAAAACTTGTAGAATTATCGTTTAAATCGGTAGATGCTATCCAAATTCGGTAGATCTACCGAAAAATCGGTAGACCTGGTAGCACTGCGTAGGTTGCAAATATGTTTATGCAGGGTGATAATGTTAAATGCGAAGTAATGGGATAGTGCTTTATGTCTATACGGGGATAAAAGATGGCACAGTGTACAGAAACTGTTGCTGCTAAATTAGCTGTCTTAATGATAACCGTTTGTTTTAGTTACATTTGGTTATATTATATACATATGTACATATTGGCAAGGATGAACACATGAACTTGAACACATCTTGATCCTTTGAAGCTATTTTTAGGTAACAACGTTTATTACTATTTTTTATCTTATTCAATGTAATAATAATTATGTACATGTACACACAAATGTATGTGAACGAAAAGGTACGATGAAGTCTACAAAGGAATCGTACGTTAATAACACAAGTTTACCTGATGATGAGTGAATCTCTGAAACATATGTAGTAAACAGAGTGTTATTAATATTTGAATGATTCCTTTTGGCATTTATGTACATGTAATATATAAATTTTAATATTTTTAGAATTATTAATCTGTATATTTTTTTTACAAAACAAACTTAACGCCTTCAATATACTTTCCATTTAACTTTATACACTTGTCTAATCCATGTTGAAAATGTTCAAATTCGTTTTCTGTATGCTTGTGAACTGCTGTCGTTTTTCCCTTCACCTCTTTCACGTCGTTAAAACAATGTCCTTTCTTGTTCCACTTCATTCGTGGACATTAAAATGAGCTAGATACTGAAAGGACATAGAAACGACAGTGACATTGAAATGACAGCGACATCGAAACGGCCTCGACGTTTATTTTAATGTCACGGTCATGTAAGATAGAATCTATTCGGGCTCAGCCGATTCTAGAACCTCCTCATTGACCTTCGCCGTTTCGACAAGCATTGTGGTCAAGTTCAATGAGGAGGTTCGAGAATCGGCCGTCTTTCTACTATCCGGTCTTGTCAACTTTATGCATCTACTACTTAAAAGTCCAAGTGTTTGCTTACATTTATTACTTGCTAAACCAATTGCACTTCTTGTAGGAAGCATTTAAAATGTATTTAAATAAATTAATTTTTCTAAATCATAGCTGAACTCGAATGAAAAGGTTCGTGGTATTTTTGATGAATAACACCTCATGTTAAATAGGAAAAAAAATAACAAACAACAATATAATATTTAGTTGTCTATATTTACTACAACACAAACCAATACAAACATTATGGGTTAGTATATAAAGAATGATGGGTCTTATATAAAACAAGTTTTAACATCTCAAGTTTGGAAAAAAACTTTCTAATTTTCCTTTCGTCAACCGCCATCTGAGCAAACGTTACATTTAGTTTTATCTATTATTTCAGAACAATTTTCCGTAGCGTGTTTGTGTCCATTAGGGCACTTACTAACATACCAGGTCCCATCTTTAACACTAATTACTTTTACGATCTCCTGCAAATCTGTATCTTTCAACAATGACATATCACCGTCTAAATCTTTACATAACTTCTTTAAATCTTCTTTAATAACAATGTCATCATCTTCACTGTATTTTAAATGACAATACAGCTTTCCGTGTAAAGACTTAAACAAATCTTTTTGTACAAGAAGTGGATAACTTTGTTGGAGATTATTCAATTGGAACATTCGTCTCAAACGCTGTATTTCAATGGTGTAGTCGATTACTTCCTGATCGGTTAATCGGTTTTCGTTCTCCATCAACCTTTTTAACAAGAGGTCTATGTAGATAATACATTCCGTCGTTCCTCTTTGCGATAAAGAAGTACTGAACAATTTTGTGATATTTTCTAGGATTTGAATTTTTGCCTCTAATATGTTTCCCAAGACATTAGTAATCGTTCGTTTTTCAGTCAAATTTCTTTGGAATTGTTTGTATACATATCCATACATCTTCGAAACTGGAATAATAAAAAAATCTAAATTATTTATACTTGAAATTGTTTCCTTACTCGTGTTTATTGAAATTTTGTAAACGCATTATAAAGATATAGGGTGGATAAGTAAGTAATAAGCGTAGACAAGCGTAAACGTTTTGATAAAATTTGTTTAACGTATTCTCCTCATAACTCGTTACATTTAGCCTACCTAGAGTTTGTAGGCGCCGAATTTAGAGAATGGGCTAGATATAGAAGTAATTAGAAATGTAGTTCACTAATTTTTACCATTGATATAATCGAAGAGCGTTTAAGTGGGGTCTTTTGTGTTGTACTGCATCATGCAGTTGAACTAAAGGGGATTATATAAAGGGTTTTCCAATAGGGACTTGACAACTTTTAATTCAATTTGTGAACGCACCCTTTCACTAATCATCGAACTGTCACTGTCAATTTATTCAGTAAACTTAACATTTTCATCATGGTAAAGTACACGAACGAACATCTGCAAATTATAAAAATTTTCTACAGAAATTCGGAGTCGGTGACCGCTACTTTAAGAGCGTTAACTCCGATTTTCGGTCGTAATTCTCGCCCTAGTAGACAGGCAGTAACAAGTTTAGTGCAAAAATTTGAGTCTACATATTCGTTGTGTGATGTTGCCGTGCCAGTGAGACAACGGGTTGGTCGAAGTGACGAAAATAT
Organism: Dermolepida albohirtum; assembly: GCA_031893035.1. Lineage (NCBI taxonomy): Eukaryota > Metazoa > Arthropoda > Insecta > Coleoptera > Scarabaeidae > Dermolepida > Dermolepida albohirtum. The sequence continues at coordinate 55,098 of JAVIWB010002748.1, forward strand.
CGCTGCCGTTGAAACGTCCGTAGCAAATGATCCAAATCAGTCAATTCCACGGCGTTCTCAACAGTTGGGCATCGCCCAAACCACTTTATGGCGAATTTTGCGTAAGGATCTTGGTTTACATCCATACAAGATCAAGCTGACTCAAGAATTGAAGCCGATGGACCATTTGAAGCGACGTACGTTCTCCGATTGGGCTCTGGAAAAGATGCGCCAAGATGATCAATTTCAGTTCGTCAATAAGCAAAATATGCGTTATTGGTCGGGTGAAAATCCACATGTGCTTCATGAAACACCAGTTCATCCACAAAAAATAACTGTTTGGTGCGGTTTGCATGCCGGCGGCGTCATAGGGCCATATTTTTTCGCCGACAATAATGATCGTCACGTTACTGTGAATGGTAATCGTTATCGCGCCATGATTACCGATTATTTTTGGCCCGAATTGGAAGATATGCACTTGGACAACATGTGGTTTCAGCAGGACGGTGCCACAAGCCACACAGCACACGTTAGAATCGATTTATTGAAGAATAAGTTTGATGAGCGTGTTATCTCAAGAAATGGACCAGTCGATTGGCCGCCTCGTTCGTGCGATTTAACGCCTCTAGACTTTCTTCTTTTGGGTTACGTTAAGTCATTTGTCTATGCCAACAAGCCGACAACGTTAGAAGAGCTAAGAGCCAACATTGAACGCGAAATAGCAGCCGTTTCGGCCGAATTGTGTGGCCGAGTCATCGAAAATTGGATCCAACGAATCGACCGCTGCAAACGTGCCCGCGGTGGCCATATGAACGAAGTCGGGTTCCATTCATAAATGTTTTGATTGTACTTCAACCCGATAATAAAGTTTTTGAAATATCTCAAATGGTCTGCATTTTATTTTGAAAAAAAGTTGTCAAGTCCTTATTGGAAAACCCTTTATTAAACCTTAAGTGACTAAGTTAATTAATTAATAAAAAAACACAGTAACAAAGGTATTTACACATACACACACGATGAAATAAAAAACGTAACAAGTGCTCAGAAAAAGGTAAAGACCATATACTCGACCGAAAAGGGTTTGACTACTGCCTTTTAAGACTGCAGTGTTTCTTCTTAACGACTGTCTTCAAAAATGTAAAACTATGAGTATGCGTCTATTCTCGAACCCACTAACTTGCAAAATATGCAGTGAACATGAATAAAGTTAGCATATTATTTATTCGTTTTCTAAATTTACGATTCAATTGAAGAATATTTAATTTTTTTCTTGTATTATTTTTATGTTTTTTAAATTTAATGTATAAAATATTTTGAATGGTTATTTCAAAAAAATCGTTTTATTTTTGTACCAAATTGGTTTAAATGATATATTTTTCACTAGACATAGTAATATATTGTATTTGACCCGGTTTGGTAAGAATAGGAATACATGAAGTATACAACAACCAATTCAACTTGTCCAGTCAAGCAGCACGATCGTTTTAAAAGATACACTCCGAGAAAAAAATTTGGGGCGCTTAATTCAAAAGTTTGACATGTGAATGTGAGGTTATGACTGCAGCCTATTACGTGGGCAAGGTGAAAAGTTCTCGGCCTAACAATGAAAGACTGATTTAATCTTCCTTGAGTTCAACACACTTGGTCCAGCGTTTTTCTAACATCAATATTCCTTCCCGGAAGTGAGAGTCTGGAAGGCTGTCAAAATATTCTTCTACGGTCCTTTCAACTTCTTCGTTGGATGTGAATCGCTTTCTAGAAATAAATTTTTTCAAATTTGGGAATCGATGGAAGTCTGATGGTGCCAAATCAGGAGAATATGGAGGATGGCCGAGCAAATCGTACCCCAAATCCCGCAATTTTCCCATCGCCAACGCACCCTTGTGTGCGTTGTCCTGATGAAAAATGATTTTTTTCTTCTTCAAACCAGGCCTCTTCTCGCGAATTTTGGCATCCAGCTGGTCAAAAAGGTTAGCGTAATATGAGCCTGTAATTATTCTGCCTTTTTCAAGGTAATCAATTAACAAGATTCCTTTTGCATCCCAAAACACGCTGGCCATGACTTTTCCGGCAGATGCAATCGACTTCGCTTTCTTTGGCGCGGAACCACCGGCTTCCACCCACTGCTTCGACTGCTGTTTCCTTTCTGGCGTGTAGTGGTGGACCCATGTCTCATCCATGGTGACAAATCGCCGCACAAATTGGGTCGGATTCTTATTAAATCGGTCCAAAGAATGCTCTGAAAATCGTTTGCGCTTTCGCTTTTGATCGACATTCAACAAACACGGCACCCATCTTGCGCAGAGCTTTCTCATCCCTAATTCTTTGTGCAAAATGTTTCGCACCCTTTCTTCCGATATCCCCACAGCCCCAGCTATCTCACTCACTTTCACTCGCCTATCGTCCAACACAAATAAAGTTGGTCGCACTATAGGTTTAGTGTTAAATTGTTGACTTACTTAAGCGTTTCAATAAAATCTTTCGTCAATAGATGACACTAATATTTTGGACAAAGGACTCTCTAAAAGTGTATTCAAATTAGATTGGATTGAAAATTTTTTTTTCTTTTTATTGGTTAACTCGTTTCAAAATCAATCATTAAGGAACGCTTAGTATCAGTATATTTTCCTAGTAATAATATTTAAAAACTAAATTACTGTTCATTCAACTATTATTTTGTGCGCGTGCATAATCAAAATGTCTTACCTTGTCTAAATACTACATTATTCAGATGATGTCTCTCGAGTCGTCTGTAAAGCGAATTTTGTAGAGATCTTTTTTCTGGGTTTTCACCGAAAAACTTGTTTCTAACGGCTTTTATTCCAAGAATGGAGTCCCGGATATAGTCATTGAAACGTCTAGTAATTGTGAGCGGTTTCAAACAAATCGGGCATTTTTTAACACCGAGTTTCTCCGTCTCCAACCAAGCGTTCATTTTTTTGCTTTCCACGACGTGTTTACATTCTTGTAGAAGAACGAATCTAGCATCTTCTTCTTCTTCTTCGTGTCCCACAGAAAAATCAAATAATTTATCTCTATTACATATAATGCATAGAGGTGGACATGGTTCCCCGCAGAAACCAATACACTGATGGCCGCATGGTAATATTCTCCGACATGGTTCTTCACATGGAGGCACGGAGCATTTCAAACTGCAAAAATTTTCGCACTTGACGTGCTCACATCGCCGGGGACAACGACTGCGACATGGATTACAGGCGCCACCACATTTACCCCTACATTTGGAGTGACGACATTCGCGCATGCAAGGTTGCATGACACATGGCGCGCATGGTTGATTGCATAAAATTCTGCATTTATGGCCGCAGATTAGTTCTGCGTCACATTTTTTCGGGCATATTTTATGTATTCGTCCCTGGTAACATTCTCCGCATGAACCAGAACACAAATGCCCACATTTCAATATGGTAGAACACGGTTGCTTACAATGGACTAACATATTTGGTTTCCTTATAGAGTCTGAAACTTTAAAAGGCATTATGCGTCGATAGCATATTTTAAATTACTTGAAACGAACAGAATAAATGTCAGAACAGGGCATTGGTATGTAAAAAATAATAAAAATTGATTAATTTTTGTACATGTCGGAGGGCTGTTCACTAAGTCATGTTGTGCAACTCTGAGACAAATTTTCCGTTTATTTATTATTACATATTTATTAATATTGCTGATAAAAGATTAAATGGCCGGTCGATGTCTTTGTAGTAAGTCACGTCGAGGGTTTCGGGTTCGATTCCGATGGCCTGCTGCCGGGAAAGATTCTTAAAGCCACACCATAAGAACGGGCTTAAAAATAATTCATGGTCTGTCATAGCCCTCTGTAATTGGCGTTGATCGTTGGGGGGTGTGAAGCCATGGATTATGGACTATAACTATTAAAATTATTTTTGACGTTATTTTGGAATATTATAAAAAATGCTCGAATGCATTTTTAAACTGAGTTTAATGTCTTTTAAGTAAACATTTGTATGTAGAAAGTGATTCATGTATTTGTAATAATCGATTGGCAAGTTTTGTTAAACGGGTCACTTGTATGTTTTTATACTTTTTAATTCTATTTGATCATTTGAGTTTAACGTCTGTGCAGGTGTTATGGACCAATTTTTATGGAAGGAAATTTGACACATGCAAAATATTTAAATTTAATTAGAGACGAAATTGTTTCCGCGCTGGTAAACTTATGTCTCCATATGTCTTAGATTAGACCCCACCGAATATAAATATTTAGTTTCAAGAAAACGGGGCAACACTTCACTATGCTCTAAATGTAAAAAACTAACGAATAGATGGATTGGGTAAAGAAGTATCACTGAGTGACCAGTTAGATTACCAACAATACATATATACTTCTTTTATGGGGTTATCTCAAAAGTGAAACACATGTAACAAGGCCAGATAACATTGATGATTAGAAGAAATACAAAATATTTTACCTCAAGTTTTGGAGAAAGTTTAGCAGGCGTTTTAGTAGACTAGGTTTTTGTCAATACATACTGAAACAAATAAGGACCTGTGTAGGAGAATATTTTATGTTTTGTTACTGTTCACTTTTGTGTTTTTATTAAATCACTTAAAAGGCATTATCTTTATTATTTACGGCATAGTTATTGTAGCTCCTTAAAGTTAAATGATAATACTAAAATTAAGAAATATAAGTATATACAGGGTGATCTAAACACAACTCATCAATTCATTACTGGAAATACATGAATTACGCTGAACAATGTTTACTTAAACGACTTCAAATTCAGTTCAAAAATTGACTTGGTCGAGCATTTTTAATAAAATAACGTTAAAAATAATTTAATTTTCCACAAGTGCTGTCCACACTGTATATAAGCCAACCGCATCTAGTCAAGCTCAGTTTGTTGCGTGCATTTGACTCGCAAAACATTAGAGGATGGTGAGTTCGAAAGGTCGATTTGCTTTTACAATTTTAAACGTGGGAAAGTATGCAAGAAGGTCACTGTAATACTTTATTTTATGTGCACTGTGTTTGGCACTTTTTATAGAATCAGAAATTGTATAATAAATCTTTGGGGAGACTTGTAGACATAAAAACAACTTCGGTACATAAAGCTTATTTAATATAAAAACGTACGGAAATATAAGCAAAGTTGCTGAACAACTGATGTTATTCTATTGGTCAGATTCTTAGAATTTATAATTATAGATACAAATGTAAAATATGACGGGGATAGTTCTAGGAAAGAAGTAATAAAATCTATGTAAATGAAAGATATTTTAATGGATAATAAAACTCTTTAGGACTTAAGTGACTAGTGACCAAATGATATTAGCACATTTATTACTTCTAGGAAAGATCCAACATAATAATAAATCCAGAAATATAGATGTTCGGAAAGTATTTACAACATTACCAGCAAGCGCAAGATTATTTATGAAACACAATCCTCATCTGTTAATGACAAATCTCGTTTAGGTCATTCGATGGATGTCACAACTGATGAAAATGTGCCTGTTGTTACGAAAGCTTTTAAAACAGATGTTCGAACTACATGTCGACAGTTAGGTAACAATTAAGCATTTCTATATCCAATTTAGAACAGCATCGTGTTGAATGATACAACAAAATGGTTAAACAATTTCAATCTGGCAAATTAAAGCAGATAAGAAGAAAATCAAGGCGTGTGTAAGAAAATTTTTCCTCCAGCAAGAGAGGACTTATAAAGACGTTTATATCTAAGCGGTCTATAGAGATATAATGGTAGCGTTAGTTACATTTTAAATTTAATTTGACTTCCCTGTAAATGGGACCGCAAAAGGATTGGCATATAGTGGTAGAAGATGAGATAAAATAATTGCATGGGAGTAGTTAAATAATAAAATAAAACAAATTGTATTAATTAAAAGTTTAAACAATTAACGTTTATCTCAAATTTTAGACACCCTTGTAAAAAAAAAGCGTCCAATGTTTGGGCTCAAATCGTGCTTCTTTTATTACAATACACAGGCGCATCAAACTCGAACTAGTACAGACTATTTAAAGCAAATGGAGATTAAGAATTTTATATCATCCACCTGGCTTGATGTAATTCCTCACTATACAAAGGGTACTAGGAAAGTTTTGCAATACAGCTTTGTTTATTTAATTTTTTCAAAGTAATTTCCTCTACACTCAATCATCTTCGGAAACCAATTTTTAAACCAGTTCTGCCAAGTTTCACTAGGGAGTAAAGCACACTCGTTGTCCCAAGCCCGCAGGTCCTCATCACTAGAAAACCGTCTCCATTTTAGCTTCATTTTCACATGCGAGAACAGTGCAAAGTCGCAGGGAGCAAGATCTGGACTGTAGGAAGGGTGCTCGAGAAGTTCCAATCCTGTCGTGGTCAAATATTCGGTGCAGGCATTGGCGCGGTGAGCTGGAGCATTATCGTGATGGAGGAACCAGATGTCCATTCTTGACTTTGGTCGCAGGTTCTTCATGGATTCAATGACTTTAGGCAGGCACTGTTCAGTATACCACTTAGCTATTACTGTCTTCTGTGTGTCCAAGACGACGCTTTCCACAATTTCACTCGATTTGAAAAATACAGCTATCATTTTCTACTTTACAGATCGGGATTTTCTGACAACTACGGGTGTGTCCTCATCATCAAAGACCCAAACTTTGTTTTGAGCTTTGGTCGGCACATCGTAATAGTACAGCCAAGTCTCGTCACCTGTCACGATGTTGTTCACATACCCATATTGTCCCTTATTAAACTTTTTTTTGGCATCTCCCGGCACCAAGTCACACGTCGTGTCATCTGCTCTTCAGTCAGTCGATGCGACACCCAGAGAGAACAAAGTTTTTCACGTGCAAATGATCATGCAGAATCGAACGAATTGCTGGTGCATTTAAACCTGAAGTACCCTCTATCTGTTGATAGATCACTCGCCTGTTCTCGCCAAACATTTTCCTCACAGTAGTAACGTTTTCCTCCGCAACTGACGTTCGTGGCCTTCCCGGCCCCTCAGCATCCTCCACAGTTAAATTTCCCCTTTGGAATTCTCTATACCACCTGAATATCGTTGTGCGATGTGGACAAACATCACCTAGTGCAAGACTCATTTCTTCGAAGCACTGGTCTATGTTTAAACCACGCAGGAAAATATAACGCAAAATTGCCCTTATCTCAGTTCGTGACCACGATGTCATCGCAAGCACTTTACACTCTCACTGCTAATGAATAACTGAGCCCATCGACATGGCGCGGCGCGGCAAGCGGCTTCCTACGATTCATTGTTGTGTCATATTGCAAAACTTTCCTTGTACCCTTTGTATTTTTACAAATTTGCGACAGACCAGGGAACTATCGATGACATATGTTATTTAATGCCGAAAGAGAAGTGGAACGAATGATTCAACAATAAGCTGGGGCGTGTAAAGTATTGCAATGATAAAAACGGATGATTCCTTGAAAAATATTGAGAAAAAAGTAATGTTAGTGTCTTACAAGATGGATGGCTCATAACATCGTATAGTGTAAGAAGTCTCATACTATCGGTGAATATTCAGATCTGAATATTCTGGGAAGTTGAGATTGAATCTCGTAGCTGCGTACGCAAATGAAATAATTTATAACATAACACATGGATCAATAAGTCCCGAGACTAACCCATAGATGGCGCTCGTAGTAAACCAGTAACCACGTCTTTCTAGAGTACTAACCTTTGCTTGAAACGTGTCAAAATTTTAAGTCGATCGGACCAGAAACAGCTGAGTTATCGAGGTTGGAGTAACGTCGTTTTGTAGTTTGTTTAAACAATGGAAAAACCGAGTTTCATGTTCTGATAAAACATTGTTTTTTAATGGGTAAAAACACCACGCAAGCAAAACAATGGATTGAAAAATGTTACCCGGACTCTTGTCCATCAAAAGCAACGATTTGTCGGTGGTTTGCCGAGTTTAAACGTGGTCGTACCGACACAAATGACGCGGAACGCTCGGGTAGACCTGTGGAAGCCGTTACACCGGAAAATGTGAGTGAAGTGACAAAAATTATAATGAAAGATCGTAAACTGAAGCTCCGTGAGATTGCTGAGATGACACAGATATCATATGGAAGTGTATTTACTATCCTTCATGAAAAATTGAGCATGAAAAAGGTTTTTCCAAGTGGGTGCCGCGATTGCTCTCGATGGAACAAAAACAGCAACGAGTCGATGATTCAGAAAGCTGTTTATCGCTATTTACTCGCAACAAAAAAGATTTCTTGCGTCGTTACGTGACCATGGACGAAACATGGATACATCACTACACTCCAGAGTCGAAGCGGCAGTCATCTGAGTGGCGCACAGCTGGCGAAAGCCGTCCGAAACGTCCGAAAACGCAGCAGTCAGCTGGCAAAGTCCTGGCGTCAGTTTTTTGGGATACACATGGCGTGATTTTCATTGACTACCTCGAAAAAGGTAAATCGATCAACAGTGATTATTATATTGATTTACTGGTGCTTTTGAAGGAGGAAATCGCAAAAAAACGACCGCACATGCTGAGAAAAAAAATCCTTTTTCACCAAGACAATGCACCCTGCCACAAGTCGATGAAAACAATGGCAAAATTGAACGAATTGGGTTTTGATCTGCTTCTCCACCCCCCATATTCGCCAGATTTAGCTACCAGTGACTACTGGCTCTTTGCTGATCTTAAAAAAATGCTCCAGGGAAAAAGATTTGGCTCAAATGAGGAGGTCATCGCTGAAACTGAAGCTTATTTTGAAGCGAAAGATAAATTTTTTTATAAACATGGTATTGAAAAATTGGAAAAGCGTTGGAACCATTGTATCACCCTAAAAGGTGATTATGTTGATGAATAAAAAAAAAATTTGCAAAAAAAATGTTGTTTTCATTGTTAGTCTCGGGACTTATTGATCCATGTGTTACGTATGTCCGAGAAGCTGAATTTTGAAAGAATAGTCGTAAATAACAACTAATACTTAAATTCGCTTGAAGAACTTCAGCTTTGCTGCATTAACCCACTTTATTTTCTTAATACTAAGAAAGTTATCCATATATGGAAAAGAAAATGTGCACTTGTATACAGGTTCTTTCGCAAAGTGTATTTAGAACTAGATATAAGCGTCTGGGAAAAAATCTGAATTCAGCAAGGGTATCAAACATGTTTGAGAACCGCTACTGTATTAAATGCTTCTTACCCGTGTTATTCAGATGACAGGGAACTTTGCTGTTATGACCACAAAGCAAAAATTCAGTGCTATTAACAAGTTCGGTGCATAGTGTTGTACATTTCTCTGAACATTTCTCTTTACATCCGTGACCGCAAGGTAATTCAAACGGGCATTTATTTTTACACAGACTTTTAGTTGGTGTCTTCGAACATTCAATAAGAATTTCGTGTCCACATTCTGGAATTACCTTCTTGACCTGTAATATAAAAAATGATTAATTAGTGGGGCCATAATTAATAAATAAAAAAATTCTTAGATTGTATTTTTCATGTAAATTTTCAAGTGCAACATTGGTGCTTTTCGCAACATAACTAATTAATTTCATATGAACTATGAAAAAAAATCCACATCACCTCTTCAAAAAGACATTCTGCGGATGGTGTGCAGTACCAGGTAATTAAAAATTAACCTACCCTACAATTGTAGAGTTTTAACGAAAGAAAATCCAAGTACATGAAACTTAAAACGTATACTTTTATATTACACATCCTAGTATTGATTTTAACACATACTTACAACTGTAAGATATATTTATTTCAATATTTAGTCAAACCTCCCTTAGAAGTTGAATTTGATGGAGCCTGTGGTTGATTAACTTAATCACTAAGGTTGATATATAACCCCTTTCCATATTAACTTTTGTAATTCTGTATACGCATTTCGACAACCAAGTTGTCATCATCAGCAGATAACCGCAAAGTGTCGCACCTAGTAAACCACGGCGAAAAATACCTGTACGAAAACAAACTCCGTACGCGATTACACACCATTGAGAACCTAAATGTACACGAAATGCGTATACAGAATTACAAAAGTTAATGCGGAAAGGAGTTATATATCAACCTTAGTGATTAAACCTCCCTTAGCTTGATGGATCATTTAAATTCGCTTCGGTGTGCTGGTGATACAGCCTTTTACGACGTCTTTGGGATACACAGAAGTGATGATTTCGATGAGCAAGACAAAAAGAACATTCTGGTATTGGATGAAGACCCAACCCAAACTCAAATACAATTAGCAGAAGCGTTAAATGTGGTCAAAGAAACGATTAGCGACCGATTACGAGTGATGGAAAAATCCGAAAGATTGGAAAATGGGTGTCACATCAATTGAATGACAGCCAAATGGAAAATCAAAGAATCGTCTGTGAAATGCTTCTTCAGAGGTATGATCGGAAGTCATTGCTGCATCGAATGGTGAAGGGGGATGAAAAATGGACTTATTTCGAAAACCCTAAGCGCAAAAATCATGGTTATCACCTGGCGAAGCCGGCTCATCGACACCAAGGCCACCAAGGTCGCAAGACAATGTTCCGTGTTTGGTGAAACCAGAGTGGCGTGGTGTATTACGAACTATTGAAACCTGGTGAAACAGTTAATACTGAATGCTACCGACCACAAATTATCAATTTGAACCATGCATTGAAAGAAAAACCGTCCAGAATGGGCACGGTAAAGAGATTTTACGGCACGATAACGCGCCGTCTCATACAGCAAAACCCGTCAAGGAAGCGTTGAATGCACTTGTATCGGACATAATATCGCCTCCACCTTGCCCCGTCCGACTATCACCTTTTCGCATCAATGGGCCACGCGCGTGCAGAGCAGCCCTTCGCCAGTTTTGAGGACGTTAGAAAATGGCTCGATGGTTTTGCCCACAGGATAAACAGTTTTTTTTTGTTATGGCATCCCTATGTTGCCTGAAAGATGAGCAAAATGTGTAGAATCAAATGGCCAACACTTTGAATAAATAAGTGTTTCCATTTTCTTGAAAATTATGTACTTTTTAAAAACCGGTAATGACTTTCCAATACACCTGGTATTTACCTTATTGTAAAAAAATAAAAACATGTAATTTAAAATATTACTGTTTTACAAAAACTCGACGACGGATCATTCGCTTCATTTCTCGTGATTTAATTTGTCAGAACAAAGAAAACTTGCTGAAAATCCGTTAAATAATTTCCAAAATATTCATCAAAAAAAAAAAATTTAAGGCACGCCACTGCTTGCAAGCATCTATTCGTGACAGACCCTTGCGCCGAGTGCGGTTTATTCCAAGAAATGACGTAGCGGTTTTCTAGGCATTCTGACTCAACATATATCGTACCGGCTACAAGTGCTAACTTAATACAGTGGTTGAGAATCTATTTCCGCTTCGATTTGTTTGAAAACTACGAGTGAAACTGAAAACCCAAATAAAGCGTCTACTAACATTTTATTATGAAACCATCAGAATTTGTAAAAGACTCGATGATAAATTCTCTTAAATATTACTTAATCATTGGTGGCACGATATGAAGAAAGTGGATTAAACCAAAAAAGCGTCGATGCAGTTTCGACATTCTTGGTGTACAAACTCGAACAAAGCAAAATCAATTGTTTCAGCGCGTAAAATTATAGCTACATTACTTTAGAACGTGAGGAGTGCTTTATATATATATGTTTCTTGACAGAACAATGAATGGTAAACGCAGATAATAGCCAGACTTGCTAGTAGATTAGTTGAAAATTTGTACGTAAAAAAAGCTAGAAATCGATTTGTTTTTAACGGGATAGTGCTCGTCTTTGAAGTTTCTTTGCCATCCATTCTACATTGCTCCTACTGACTTATCTGGATACCAAGGAATTTTAGGCGAGGAGAAAGTTGCATCCTAATGAAATTGTCAAAACTCTCAAAAACTCAAAGAATGGATGGGTACGTAGATTTTTTTCTCGTAGAATAAGAAAACTTCTTGAACAGTGATGACAATTTATTCAAAAAAATTACGGGAAGAAACTATACCTCTCTCTATCGTATAAACAAACAATAGCACGAAAAAAGGAAGTGCATATAAGTTCGTGTTTATCCCAACAGATGTATAACTAAGTTATCACGGCGGGTATATATGAACAGAATACTTCAAACTTGGCATAAGCTATAAAGTGTACACGTTGGCATGATGAACATGAACTTCTATGCATTTCCTTCCTTCGGACAATTGCGTGTTTGTGCGATAAAGGGAAGTATAGTTTTTTCTCATTTTTCGCTGTATCGCAAAAGATACGACAAAGCTATAGAGAATAAAGAATAATTCGTTATTGACATCATAGGTTATATAATGAGTATTGAAATATTCGAAACACGTCGCAATCAATATCTCAACATTTGAATTATTCTCTTGCGTATACAAACAAGAGGATATTGTTCAATAATGTCATGTAATTTTAAGATCGTTTGTAAATAATTATTGAATTGTATTTCTTAATTTGAACGCTTATATTTTTCATTACATTCACTTACTTTCTTCGTGCAACCTCCGCATGCTTGGTTACATTTCAATTGGCAAGGATGTCCACATGGTAATGTCTTCTTACATGGTTTAGTGCAATTAATGTTTTCCACATTAGCGGAACAAGGGACTTCAAAGAAATGCGAACAAGATCTTCCTTTTTTTATTTTAATTTCGCAAATTGGGCAATCTTCATAACATAATTTGGGGCACTTGTGTTTCTCTGTTTCCTCTCCACAATTTCTTCTGAATTTGACGCACTCTTTATAGCATTTATACTGTAAAAGAAGAATGTGTAATAAAAGAAACGTTTACTCCTATGAAGTTCATTAATATGTAGAGCTAGATAGTGGCTGCCAGATAGGAGCAGACAGACAGCATGTATTCGCTAGGATCTATTGTTGCTACACGCCAAGCAGAGACGTCTCTTCAGCTCCACTTACAAGCTACCTATTTTTTGATATTGGCGAATCGTTATTATACTGTCGACGCGGCTAGATTTAATTTTTCACCGAATTACCTACTGGCATAATCTCTATGCAAAGCTATTATGCTGTATCGTGTAGCAACACCTATTGATTTACCATAGGGCATTACACACAGTGTTATTCACTTACCGTACCACCACAATACTATTCAAACAGAAACTAAAATCACATTAAAATGTTCTAAATGATCAAGACGGGTAGGGACGAACCCCTAAGAAAGGGGATGCAATCAAAATCTTTACCTGCTTAATCCCTTGTAAGTATCGTATTTTAAAAAATATACAAAATCCGATTACATAGTTTAAATAAAAGTGAATAAAATTAGATTAATTATATTTTATTTACCGTTAAATGATGTGGATCATCGTGGATGTGACATCTAAGAGTGCAAGAGTGGCCACATTTATCTAATCTTGCTTCACATGGAAAAGAACAATGGTATTTTTTGACGTCTATATAACAGGGTTTGTTGTCTATTTTATGTCCGCAGGGTAGCTCAGCACTGACGGGATATTGACATTGAAATACTGTTTGGGAACATGGATACTTCATCTCATGGCCACATTCTAATTCTCGCGCCATCAACACCATGCAATTTCCACATTTTTCGTAACATAATTTGGGGCAGACATGATTATCATCGCATAGTATGCTAAAATTGGAAATTTTATTAAAATTTACTTTTACTTTCATGTTGATTGAATATGTCGTCAATTACATGTACACTACCGGTCATATTTATTTGCCCACCCCAATTATATATTTTGTGTTTCCTGAAATACGGATTATCTTTCGAAAAATCTGTATTATAATTATTCAACAATATTATTAGTGGAAGTACTTCCATATGAATTTCTACGAAAATCTTAAATTGTTTATGATATATCGTAAAGGTGTCATAAATTGAAAAAATACCATAAATATTATATAGGCTAATCCCTACAGTATTAACAGTTTTACCTGCATTTCCGAAAGGTATTACCAATATTGTGTTATTGTACTAACTAATTACAATATTAGGATGTGTTATTCAAAAAGGAAAATAAATTTTATGTCAGTCATCGTTCATCTTTTGTTGCGAAAACACTGAAATAGAGAGTTATTGTGAATATTTTAATGCAATGCCGAAGACGAAGGAATTATCTGTTGAAGTGCGTGCTATGATAATTGCTTATCATCGTACGGGTAAAAGTAATCGCGAAATTGCAAAAGACTTACGATTAAATCGCAGAACCGTTGATTATAACGTTAAAAAATTTGAAGAAAATTGTACATTTTCCAGCAAAAGAAGATCTGGACGACGCAAAGCGACGACATCTGTAGATGACCGGCATCTAATACGGATAAGTAGACGCGATAGACGAAAAACAGCACCAGAAATTGCTGCTGAAATGAATAGAGCACGTGCTAAACCAATTAGTGTGTCCACGGTACAGAGAAGGTTAAGGCAAGCGGGTTTATACGGAAGAATTGCTCTCCGAAAACCACTACTACGAAAGCAAAACAAGATAAAACAACTAAATTGGGCAAAAGAACATAAGAATTGGACGATTGATCAGTGGAATAATGGGTTGTGGACAGACGAATCAAAGTTTGAACTTTTCGGTAGTAAAAGGCGAATATTCGTAAGAAGATCCGCAGGAGAAAGAGTACTGCCAGAATGTATTGCGCCTACCGTAAAACATGGAGGAGGTTCAGTAATGATTTAGGGGTGTTTTGGTGGAAGACCTGTACGCGATCTTGTCAAAATTGAGGGAATCCTAAGAAAAGAGGCTACAAGGAAATTTTAGAAAATAACACTGTTCCTTCAGGACTAAGGATTCTTAGCGAAAACTTTGTATTTCAACAGGACAACGATTTGAAACACACTTCTAGATTGTGTGGCGATTACTTGCGTCAACTAGAAGAGCAAGAGCAAATCTCTATAATAGTATGGCCAGTCCTGATCTGAACCCAATAGAGCTTCTTTGGGAAGAATTGGACCGGAAGGTTCGAGAACGTGCTCTATCATCCACCACTGTACTGTGGGAACAACTTCAAGAAGCCTGGGCACGAATTACAGAAGATACACTGCAAAAATTAATTGAAAGGATGCCGCGGTTATGTGCCGCAATTATCAAAAATAAAGGTGGGCACATTAATGATAAAGTTTTTATATAAGAAAAATGTAACTATTTTATGTTTATTTTACACTATTGTATTGGTACAATAAATAAATTTTCAGTACACATTTGACAGTTTAATAATTTTGGCTAAAACTAAGGGTGGGCAAATAAATATGACCGGTAGTGTATCTAGGATGTGGTGAGTTATCGGAAAAGTTGTAACGTAGTGTTCACAAGTCATTAATAATGTAAAATGGTTTTCCATTATCAATTTTTATAAAGTTACAAGCGCTCAATTTTTTCCCATATGAAGTTAGAACTGTCAGCTATCATATAAGACAGCATAAAAACAGCTGCGAATGATTTAGCATGCTGGCAATAATTAAGTAGCGCCATCTGTTGCAAAAATACGTTATGATCTTCCCAACAATCCATTAATCGAGCTCGTTTCGATCTCTCAATAATATTTAACTTATAAAACGTCGAATTTGACGAGATCTATCCTCTTAGCTTTCAATTATGCAACCTAATACTAATTTCTAAGAGCTTTCGCAACAACTTATGTATTATCTGCTACCTAGTCTACTTACTTGGTGCATTCCTCTTTGCATTGGTATGATTCATGGTAGTTGTCCAATATATGACATAGTGACTTGCAAAGATGTCCGCATTCAAGCCATTTATTGCATATTTTGTCACATCCACCTTCCGATACTTTAGAGAAGTCATCTGCATTGGTGACATTTGTTATTTTGTCAGGATGATTCTGACATACCAATGGTAACGATGTCCCTAAACTACTTTGTTCTTCCAAGATAGTACGAATCCTTGTCCAAAGCTAAAAAATTAAAAGAAATTCAAGCAATATTTGTTAACGTACTATGTATAAATGCTAGAAACAACATAGCATGAAACAAAGTGTAATAGATAAACTCTTGGAAATCTTAGAACGGTCACATCTGTCAGCATACCAGGTTTGTAATAAGTACATACCGAATATTTACGGTGACCCATCCAAAGTCGATCACTATACTCAATTGTATTTTGGTGCAGACGTACTTACGCACTTACTATATCAGATCCCATCCTGTCGCACTGATAAGAATTAACTTTTAGTTAACTAGTTAGTTAGTTATAACGTTAATTCAGTGTCCAAACGGGGAACGATGAAAGTGAAAATTTAAATATTTGCAGCGATACCCATAAAATGACATGTACAACAGAAATTATTAGCGGTCCATGTTATTTAACAGAACGTCATGCTAAAACATTTAGTATTACAGGCCTACTTCAACTATAGCAGGTGAGTTGTTTTTGATATTTAGTTTGGGAATCTAGGACACTAGCGCACAAGCTTAATTTGCCGAACTTTTTACTTTTTGGAAATGCATGGCTAACGAAATATCTCGCAAGAATATCTTTTTTGCTATTTTCTTCAGTACCTATGACTCTGTACTTATTGACTGAAAGTTGTAGGTAATTATGTGCTTAATAATACAGTCTAACTGTATTTTTAATTTAAGCTATAAATTTTATATCAATTATGACATAACATTTGTGTTTTTTCTAATGGAAACCGTAGTCGCCCATGACTCTATAAAGATGGCCTTTTTTCAACGATTCTAATGACATACTACTTGATACAATTTGCGACTTCATCCAATACAAAAAAAGAATGGTATAAATTGTTACGTCCTTAAGCACTAGTGTAAATTATAAATCACCAAAGCCCGAATTGCTTATCTCATAGAATCCTTAGTTACTTCTAGGGCTGAAACTAGCTAGTATAACTCGGACAGTTGGGGGAGGGGGTTCTATTAGGAAGATCTCAGAGAGGGCGCCACAATATTTAACCTTTTAGAAGTTGTGCCACTACTGAAGCACGTGGCTATTAAATACGTGCTATTGGAACGTTTCGGGTAATCAGGAAGCTCCTAATGCAGCAACGAATAAGGGAAAAGGATGCATTCGGATTACTAGGAGCAATAATTGAAATATGAATATCAACGACGTGGTTTGTCATTTTATGCGAAACTATGTCAAATTAAGCATTACATTCATTGCTTAATTTAAAAAAAACAGTGTAGTTTCAACAAGCACAAGAACAATAAAATTAAATATGCAGTTAATATATAAGTAAAGATATTAGCATAACATATTTTGCATACATGCCACTGAATACATACTCAGTTCACAATACGCTAGTTTGCACGGTTATTATAGAATATTACAGTGCCACATAATAAGCACATCCAAAGTGTTCAAACTGTATACTGATAAATTTTATATATATATATATATTAAAGAATCAATAGAGAAAAAAGAAAACAATGAAAAAATGAAGAAATAAGAAAACTAAGTATATGGCCGATGATTACTGTACACACACTCCCAATAACTGTCGTTTACATCTGTTAACTATCTCCATAGCGTACTAGTTGAGCAATTGAAAAGGAAAAATGGCAATAATTTATTTATTTATATAAATAACTATTGTAATGCCCCGTCTCAACAATTTATTAATGTTCTCTTAAACAAAAAAATACTTACGTCACTATATGAAGAAAGCAGATCCATATTTCCCATTATATATAAACCCTCTCTAGCTCGCGATAATGCAACGCAAACTCTATTTTCTATTGACAAGAATCCCATCCGTCCCTCATTATTATTACGGACTAGAGAAAGCAATATTATTTTCGATTCTTCACCTTGATAATTATCAAGAACTGTGATTCGCACGTCCTTTAATGTATCATAAAAACGTCTTTCCCTCTTCATCAAAAACATTTGTCCTGAATAAGCGGCTACTATAGTAATATCCTCTGAACTGTATCCATTCTGTAATAGATATATTGCAAGATGCAGCAAAAACCTTGCTTCGTGCAGATTACTTTTGCTCTCATCCGCACATCTTTCTTCGTGATTGGCGTGAGTGATAAAAAATAGGGGAGAACGTACTCCAACCACGGGCGGAAACTGATTCACTGATTCGTGATTTTGTAAATTGGGGTATATATTCGGTGATATAAGCCTGGCTATTTCTGGACGCATTCTATGTTGTACATTCAATACGTTACAAGGAATTTTATTTCTTATTAAACGTTCGAATAAACTTATACCTAAATTGAACTTCTTCTCCATGGTATAGTCAGCTGTATTAGGCCTGAAATAAATATTGGTTATTGAAACAAAGCGAATGATATTAAAAAGCAGCTAAATCAAGATCGAAAGCAAACATTTGCTTGGAAAACAAAGGACATTTGTTGTAATTGTAATATATTTCTTTTTACTCATTTATCTTGTCTATAATTATTTGTAAGAAACTTTAGTCCAAAATCCATCAGTTTTACTTACCAAATTAGCCATGAGCCTAAAGGCCCGTAGAGCTCAAATATGTATATACATATATACAAATTACATTTTTTTTAAAGAATTTGTCACTTTTTAAAAACCCTATCGAAGTGAGTAGCTGTAAGAAATACATTTGTGTTTCAAAAAGAATATACGTATTACAAAGTATTATTTTGTCCAAACTATCGATCGCTGCGCCTCGGCCTGGCTATTGGAGAAACGAATACATAGTCTAGTTTATTGAATAGCCGCTAGATGTCAGTTGTCTTCTGTTTTTCTTGGTAACGGTCATGTTTAAAATGGCTACTCCGCAGCAGAAATCATCGCATCGTGTTCAGTGATGAAGCGACTTTCCATGTTAGTAGTCTGGTAAACAAACACAATGTTCGAATTTGGGGTCTACAGAACCCACATGCAGCCATTGAACATGTACGAGATTCGCCTAAAATCAATGTGTTCTGTGCGATATCAAGATCATCTGTTTACGGCCCATTCTTCTTTGATGGAAACACGGTTAACGGTCAGCAGTATCTCACTATGTTATAAAACTGGTTGTTTCTGAGGCTGCACGAAGACAACTTCATTTTTCAACAAGGCGGGGCACCTCACTGGAGTCGCCAAAAGCGTGAATATCTGAATGAAACTCTACTGAACCGTTGGATTGGTCGTCAAGGAGCTGGCGATTTAGCATGTGTCAGCTGTGCTCCACGGTCGCCGGATTTGACACCCTGTGACTTCTTCCTGTGGGGTTTCGTTAAAGACAACGTTTATGTATAACCACACCCACAGAACCTGGAAGAGTTGAAGAACGGGATCCGTACTTCGATAACATCAGTGCCAAAGGACATGCTTGCCTGAGTATGGGAGGAGTTTGAGTATCGATGTGATATTGTTCGTGTCGCTGATGGAGGACATATTGAACATCTATAATCTGAACTTGAGAGGTTCATAAATATGTGTGTAAAGTTTCGTATTCGTATGTCTTAAAGTTTAATAAATATATGCATTCGAAACATCCTGTATATTTGATGTTAATAAGTTTAGAAAAATTCAATATTCTACGGAAAAAAGTATTCCGTAAATATACGAGGCAAAAAGATGGGAATGTCTGCTCCAGAGGGTTGTCGTATAATGAGCGCGTAATGATAAATATAACATTTTTTTGACCCAGTTATTGACGAATGGCGAAGACACCCTAAACGTGCAATAGTTCTTCTTTAGCCCCAACCGACTTTTTACATTTCCGCAATCTAAAGCGCATACGCGTGGCCACCGTTTCTCTTGCATTCAAGTCACACCTTTTGAGTGCGCCAACTTCTAAACGGAATCAACGTTTCAACGATTGGTTTGAACCTATGAAAAAGTGTATAGAAAATATTGGTTAATATTTCGAAAAATAAGTTACTTATTTGGGTGTAAAATATTTTTTTCATTTTTTTTTAGAAATTTTGCAAGTTGTCCTCAAAATAACATATTTGCACGCTTTTTACTTTTTTCTGACATTTTTACGACAAAGCAACACTGGTCAACGTTTTAACGAACGTGGGCATTTTGTAGTTTCCTTTGTGTATATATATATATACGAATGTATATGGGAAAGTACCGAATAGTTCTGTTTATAAATGGACAAATACTAATGAATTTTGGTTCATTATAGACGAGAGCGAATCCAGTAAAAGTGGATTCCACTGTATATATCGCTCAATCATTCATTGACGAAGAACATGAAAGTTAAGAAAGAGATTATCGAACAAACTTAATATCTAATATTCATCATCAAATTTACAACGACAAAAAAACAAGCAAAATAGATAATTGAAATTGAACCTTAATTGCTGATGGTCTCCGATTAAAACTAGGTGCCCGCAGTATTTTGTTAACGAAGCAACAACGTGGGATTCCATAATTTCCGCGGCTTCTTCGACAATAACTACTGGTGACTGTAACGCTCTCAAACTTCCCTGGAGGCGTGCTGCACTTGTCGTCGTTATGCCAACTACCAGTTGCTTTCTCATTATGCGAAGATCCTCTATTGCACGTAATTCTTCGTACCTTTCGCGGCAAACGTGGTATTTACTTTCGCATTCTGCAATCTCTTCCATTTTCTCCATCTTATAGAGTCCTAACCAATAGAAATACAAACCCCATCTATCATTTGGATGTATGCTCATTGGCTCGAAAAAATCAATAGAGGCAGTTTGTTGAAATTCTGTATTGTATTGTCCTTCTGCCATTTTCATCTTGAAAAAGAAGAATGATTAGTATACATTGTAATCAAACCCAATCATTCGAAGTGAACAAGAAAGAATTTATATGATTATAGGAAGTATGATTGGTATACTGTTTTATGCTTATGATTAACAGATGCAAGGTGGTTTCAATTAACTTAAATAAAGCAAAACCACCAAAAAGTGAAAATAGATTTTCTATAAGACGAGGTGTGTTTTTAAGCGAGTACAGTTTTTAAATATGGTTGTATAAGTACCTAGATCAATTGGCCAGTCACAGATACCAGTACGGAAGAATTCATGCATGTTTACATTTGTTAGTGCGTATTTAAAGTGCCTTAGAAAATAGGAAGTCCCACTGATTGTGAAGTACACATTATTTTCGTTTTCTGCCTGCAGTAGGCGTGAAAACCATCGAAATTCATAGGTATATTAGTGAAGTGTATGAAAAATACTATGAGCGAGGGAATGGTACAAAATGAATTACAACATTTAACGACGGCTATACTAATGTTAATGGAGAGGAGCGTAGTGACGACCTTCGGCCTTTACTGAAGGCTTGACGCAGAAAGTTGATGTAAAAGTTCGAGAAAAGTTTTTTGTTGATGTAAAAGTTCGAGAAAAGTTTCTTCTTATGAAACTGTAGAGCATATGTGGGCAACAACCGGCGAGCGGACCGGATCCAGCCCGCTATAAAATTTGATTCGGCCCGCGAGACATTTTAAAAAATCCAATTAAAAAAATATTACACTACTTACTCATACTCATGAAATCAAGTGAGCGAGCAAGCCGAGTGGCGGCGATCATCAAAAAGTGAGGCGGCAAATATCAAAGTCTTTGATGTTTGCCGCCTCACTGGCGCCGCAACAAAAGATTATTGCTTCTCAATTGTTCTACACTAGACGATTCTAGATCATTCCTTCATTTTGCCTATATAAGTGGGTGGATGGCCTGAAGTTCAGTTCTATTTGAGCTACCGAGGTGATAAGTTCGACAAGCGATATCCTAGTGAACTGCTAGTGTCGTCAATTTGCTTTGTGACTTTGTGTGCATCTTGAGTGCTTACTAATTACCTATATTTTGTTATTAAGTTTATCGAACGAAAAGTAAACGAAAATGATATCTGGTGGAAAGAAATGAAAAGTAGATGCAGAGGGTCGCTAGTTTCGAGAAAAATGGACTGAAGAATTCTTTTTTATCTTGCACAATGGTAAGCCTATTTGTTTGCTGTGTAATGAATCCATATCAGTGATGATAGAATTCAATATAAAGACGCATTATTCAACTAAGCATCCTACGCTGCACTCATTAACAGGACAAATAAGAAAAGACAAAATCCAGAAGCTTACCGCAAATTTGGAAAAACAGCAGCAAATGTTTTATAAACAAAGAACACAACTTGATAATGTTGTGAAAGCTAGTTTTATAGTTAGTTCAAAATTGGCAGTCATTAAAACCATTTGCCGAAGGAGAATTTATCAAGGAGTGTATATCAGAAGTTTGCTGTTTTGTGTCCTGAAAAGAAAAATGAATTTGAAAAAATTAGTTTGTCAAGAGGAACTGTTGTCCGACGTATGGAAATGATGGCTAATGATATAAAAATAACATTGACTGACCGTATGGCTGGTTTTGAATCATTTTCCATAGCATTAGACGAGAGCACCGATTTGTCTGACACAGCTCAACTGGCTATATTTATTCGAGGTGTTGATAAAGAGTTCACTGTTGCCGAGGAATTGCTTGCTTTACAACCGCTAAAAGAGACCACTACATGAGAGGACATTTTAATGAAGTTCAAAAGGTATTCACAAGTTTTGGCTTGCCATGGTCAAAATTAGTTGGAGTGTGCACAGATGGTGCACCTTCTGTGGTCGGCTTACGTAAAGGTTTCACCGGAATTTTGAATGAAAAAGCAACTGAATTAAATGTGCAAAAAGATGATTTGATAGTCCATCATTGCATTATCCACCAACAGAACTTGTGTTCTACGTCCATGCGACTCCAGAATGTTATGAATGTGATAGTAAAATCCATCAATTTTATTCGATCCGGAGGGCTTAACCATCGTCAGTTCAAGGCGTTTTTGGATGAAATATCAGCCGATTATGACGACGTAACATATTATTGTGAAGTCTGATGGCTAAGCAAAGGGAAAATGCTTAAACGGTTTTACGAGCTTAGAAATGAGTTAGCAGACTTTATGCAAATAAAAGATCTAGATCTATCTTATTAAAGTGACCCAAAATGGATATGTGACTTAGCATTTCTGGTCGACCTTACAGGCTATTTGAATGATTTAAGTTTGAAACTTCAAAAATAAGGACAGTTAGCAAATAATTTGTACAGCCATTTGAAAGCATTACAAAACAAAATCAGCTTGTGAGAGGCACAGATGCTGTCTGATAACAGTCACGATTTCACCACGCTCTCTGCACTGAAACTGAGTCTACGTACCAGATTAACCCTTTTTGAGTTTGATTTTGTTGATTAGAGGTAAATAAATAATACAATAATTGTGTATGTGTAAATCAGACTTTCGTATCTGATATTTTATAATGTTAAAAACAATCACATGAGTCGGTCGTAATTAGTCTATCTGTTCATGGTACAGAGTATAATAATACTGTACGATGCGAGATCCACCTTGCTTAATGTATATGCATGGTGAAACTGGGTTAGTGCAATATCTGCGCTCGCCGTTACTCATAAGCGATAAAGACTGGCGTCCATCCGCTCACTGGTTTGTGCATAACAAAAAAAACAGTGGTGTGAAAGCAAAATGTTTACTATATCCGAAATCGTCTATTTGAGACATTATTGATGATTTTTTTTATATAGACAAATGACCCATGAAAAACAGAAAATATGTCATAATTTTTCCGACAAGCCAAGAAACACTTTTTACCTCCAAATAATCTTTTACGTTTTCCAACGATGCGATTTCACGATCCGTTTTTAAAATTTTTTCATAAACGTAATAATCTTGAGCATATGCTTCCAAACTAATTTTCTTAGTCTTCAAACAATCAATATCTTCCAGTAATTGGCTAAGAGAAATAATGTACAAATATGAAGAAGAAGTGAAAATATTAGTTCTATATATATCGTCAAGATCTAAGTAATTTTCTTGATTTGGATCGTCCGCAACATTTGCGAGGTCTTCGACGTAGGTTTGGTCATACAAGTTTTCCATTTGTGCCTATAAAAATAAAAATAAATTTATTAGTATTACCAGGAAGATTATGTGCACATGTATATAAATAGTCTTCGGAAAGTATAGTTATTAAATTTACCAATTCATAATTTAAATTCGATAATAATTAAAAAGTGCTCCGAGTGGAATGTCCTTCATCAAATAACAAAACTGTTCCTGGACAAGTAGAGAACGAGATAGAGAATTGAGAATAAAGTCTCCCCAATAAATATTTGAATCAGAATTACAGTCGGCAATGCAAGAGAACTAAGATCAAAACAGTTTTTCCTCCGTTGCCGGATTAGAACCGTATCTTTAGCACTATTACTTGGCTGGTCGACGTTTCGTCCACCTTGGTAAGAGATATATACAGAGTTGCTATTGTTCTTGACATTAAGATCCTAAAACTTAACGTTAATTTGGTACTGAGTTATGTGGGAGTTGTTTTGATGGAACGACTTGTCAGCTTAAGATTGTTGGGATGCTTCAGGATTTCTATATACTATCTGACTTTATAGCTGCAATAAAATGAGTTGCCTTGTGAACAAAGTTTTAATAGTTAAATATTGCACCCTCTCAAAACTATTTCATGAACACCCATACACAATTTGTCAAAAGTAAAATATCTCTAAAACGGATGACTATAAGTATGGGGGAAAACGTATGCTGCTCTAATGGTTCTCCATCTATTGTTATGTTTATTTGTTTCCTCTGTTTTGCAATAGCCATTACTTTTGTTTTTGCTACCGTTATACTTATTCCCTCTCTTTTCAGCACTGTATTCGATATAGACCAAATTTCCTGTAGATCCTTTTCCTTTCCATACATTATGACTACATCATCAACAAACGCGCATTCTGAGATTTTGATTCTTGCAAGATTTTTGTATCCAACCAACAGCAGTTTTCTAATTAGTTCTGCAATTTTCTTCATTATCTCATTCATATATACAATAAATAATAAAGGACTGAGACTGCCCCCTTACCTCACTCCTTCAGTCGTTGTAAATTCTGTCGATATACCATTTTTGCTTATAACTCCGTTTCTTATCTGCTTATACAGGCAGGTAACTTTGATGGAGCCTATATAATTCCTTTCCACATTAATTTTCGTATTTTGTATACATATTTCGACAACTAAGTTGCCATCATCAGCAGATAATTAAACAGTACCGCATCTGGAAAACGACGGCAAAAACTCGCACGAAACAAATTCCGTACACGATCTGTACCGTCGAGAGTCAAAACGCGCACTGTACGACAGTGCGAGACAGACAGAATATGAAAATTAATGTGGAAAAAAGGTTATAGAATATCAACCTTAAGTGGTTAACTAATACAGGCACTTGATTACTTTTATTACTTCGTTACTAGTCCCTATTTTGTATAACGGACACTAGGAAAGTTTTGCAATATGACGCAACAATGGATCGTAGGAAGCTGCTTGTTGCTGCAGGTTGAGACATGTTCATACGTGCATGGTAGCCGCCGCGCCATGTCGATGGGCTCAGTTATTCATTAGCAGTGAGTGTAAAAATTGTCAAAAAGAAAATCGCGAAATTTCAGAATCAATTTTCAATATTTTCGAATGATTCTAGTTCACGTAATAACCACAGCTTTATATATTAAAATGCCGTTTGGCTTTTTGATTTCAGATAAGCCAATCAGCCGAAATCATGGAGACCGTCGAAAACTTTTTTCGACATGGATGCCTTTGGAGTGGTGCAACACATTGTGACGAAGATTTTGGTGTAAAAATATTCCGACTTACTGCGGAAATGTCAATAAATATATAGTAGAAAGTTCAAACGTCCATATTTTTATTGTTCATCAAAACAAAATTCAAAAAAAAGCTAAAAAAACCGGTCGTTACAAGGGATGACTGCCTTAAACATATTTGTGTTATGTATGTGTCTGGTTTTGTCCTATTAATGGAAAACATTATATTGGGCAAAATATAAATAAAATTGGAGTAATCCGTTATCGCTAAATGTTGGCATAACATATTATCAGGCAGTAATAACACTGAATTTGAGGAAAAACTCTACCTTTAAGTGGTAAACAACGAAAATGAAATAGAGAGACTACCGTCATATCTGAAACAATCGCTTTATTGAAAAAACCTGAACGTGAACTGACTGTAAACCTATACACAAAGGTTCACATTGAAGAATGAAACAAGGACACAGTTACGAACAGAAGCAAAGATGCGGATGGTGAAAATAATGAACACGAAGAATTATTAAAAGTTCAGTCACAAATTACATATTATTTTGCCTAATGTTGTACATTATTAAACAAAGGATACGAGGATAGTTTAACAAGTAGTGAGAATGACATATAGGTGGGGCTCTATATTGGTAAAACAAATACACTGTAATTTAGGTTGCCTATTTATATGTTTACATTCCGATATTTAGATAAATCGGTGGATTAGTTTAGTTTTGACAGCTGATTGAAAAAGAAGCAACACGTCGTTTTGTTGAAATGGAAAAAGCAGAGTATCGTGCGGTGATTAAATACTTCGTAAGTAAGGATATGAAAGCCGCCGAAATAAAAGATGAGTTACAAGAAACATTAAGTGAATCTGCTCCTTCATCCGCCACAATAAGTAGATGGGTAAATGAATTTAAACGTGGTAGAACAAGCTGTGTTGATGAAGCGCACTCTGGAGCACCCAAAATCGTGACTTCTAAGGAAATGATTATAAAAATCCATAATATTATTACGCAAGATCGACGATTCAAAGTGAGAGAGAGCGGACATGGTAAACATTTCAACAGAACGCGTACACCACATTTTAACGAAAGAATTGGGCCTTTCCAAGCTTTCGACAAGATAGGTGCCGCGATTGCTTACGACTGATCAAAAGTTCGCTCGTTTGCACATTTCCAATGACTGTTTGGACCTTTATAAGCGGAATACGGTTGATTTTTGTAGGCGATTTGTTACTTGCGATGAAACTTGGATACACTACAGTACACCCGAAACTAAACAACAGTCGAAACAGTGGTTAGAACGTGGTTCTGCACCTCTAAAGAAAGCGAAAACCACTTTATCGGCAAACAAGGTGATGGCATCAATTTTTTGGGATTCAAAGGGCATTTTGCTCATTGATTACCTTCAGAAAGGTGCCACAATAAACGGACAATATTATGCAGAACTTCTACAAAAATTAAATGTTGAGATTCATGCTAAACGGCCAGGAATGGCAAAGAAAAAGATTCTGTTTCACTAAGACAACGCTCCCTCGCATACCAGCACAGTTGCGATGTCCAAAATCCACGAGTTGCATTTCCAATTAGTACCGCATGCGCCTTATTCGCCGGATCTAGCCCCTTCCGACTTCCACCTTTTTCCAAAATTGAAAACGGCACTAGGTGGAAAGAAATTTTCGTCTAACGACGAGCTTATCATCTTCGTAAATGAGTATTTTGCAAGCCTCCCGGAATCGCATTTTAGAGATGGCATAAGGGCATTGGAGCACCGTTGGAATAAATGTATTGCTCTTTTAGGAGAATATATTGAAAAATAAAAATTATTTTGTATTTAAAAAATTCGTGTTTCTTTTCCATTCTCACTACTTGTCAAACTACCCTCGTATGTTGTACACAAAACTGTGTGTTTAGTACCTATTCGTGAACAAATTATATAACGTAAACAGTTTCTGAATGAATAAGAAATATACGTCTTTAGTTTCGCTTTTATGATATAATATTAATTGAGCTGCCATATCATCGAACTGATAATTTAAATGCTTCCCAAATTAAAATCGTTTAATTAATTACCTGTTGAATTCGTCTCTTTTGAAAAGTTGTTTGATCTTTGAACAGCCAATCACTAAATTCTTCGGAGGTGGCGCGTTCAAACCAAGTACCTTGTAATTCTGGTAGTGTTCTAATTGTATCTAAAATATTTACCACGCCACGAAAATTATCTGCGGTTTCAATACATTGGTAAAGATGTCGTAAATTACGGTGCATCTCACTCATACTAGCATATGAACTCGAAAATGCTTCGCTTCTACTTCTAATATATTCTTTTCTAAGCTCTTTAATATTATAGTCATTTAAGTTTTTATTTTTCGATTGACCACCAATCCTAACAATGGCGTTAGTAGTTTCCAAAAGACCCTCTAAAAATTGATCTAACGCATGATTTGTGAAACATATGACGAGAAGTGGATAGCATCCATGATGCCACATCGATCTCTTTCGAAGTAGACACCTTGCTATAATTAAACCCAAATGAGTCTTCCCCGTCCCTGGAGGACCTTGTATTATAGAAAGGTTATGATTCATCGCAAACTCAAGTGCTTCAGATTGCATTTCATTGAGCTCGCTTATAGAATTTTGAAGTGAGCTTATATTAACGGGTCCCTGACTACTCTCATACTCAAGAAATTCATCTTCATCTGATGACAGGGCCCCGTCGTAGAAAGGATAGCGTGGCGGTTCTATTTCTCTACTGACATTCACGATATACTTTTTCATTGGAAACGTCGATTCGTGTAGATTTTTTAGTACTTTCAGGACGTGGTAATAAGATTCGAAATATACATTGGATTCAACCATCAAACAGTTAATGTTATAATCAACATTACTGTTGCCATCTTGAAATTCTATAATTAATTGACCTTTGTTCAACAGATCTCGATCTACTATCTTACCAAAAACGACTGAGTTAAAGTAATTTGTTGTAAAACATACCAAGGATCCAAACATAAAACGACGAGAATTCTCTATTGTATGTTTGAATCTGGCTTTGTCTTTAATATTCAGTTGAACAAGAACACCGAATGCTCCACTATTACCTGTAGCGGGTCCTACTAGTTTCACCTGAAAAATACGCAAATTATATAAAAATATTGTGAACAAAGAACGGGCGTAAAATAATCTATTTACAGCTATCACACTTTACATTTCCTATCAATGGACGCCAATCCCTATTGGAATGCGACGACGCGTGAGCATAGTTGTAGGAGTAGAGGTACAAAATAAAGTTTCTATCTATCTATAAAGTCTTATCAAAGAATCCAGAAAATATATCTGAGGCTTTAAAAAAAGTAACATTACGAGAAGCTGTTTTAAATTTACATATGGTCTGGAATGAACTTATTCAGCAAACTACTCAAAAATGTTGGAACAATCTCTTTTGTACCAATGATGAAGAAGACAATGTTCCCTTAAGCGTAATTAGAGAACGTTTACGATCCAACGTTGATATTGTTATTAGTGCGTCATTGGATGTTGTTGAAAATAGTGAATCCCAACATTGTTTGTACTCCAACTGATATTATTTTTTGGAACGAAGATAAGCAGACCAATGATGCTAATGAGGAGGAAGATATGGACAGTGAGGACGATCGCATTGAAGTCAGATGTGTAGTGACTGACGCGCAAGCTATACAAGTTTTTAACCAAGCTTTAAATCGGGCTGAAAAAAAAAGAAGTATCATACACGGATATTTTAGTTCTTCGTAAAATTACGGGCGCAGGCATTGGAAGATAATGCTAAGCGCAAATTTACGCAAACTAAAATTGTTGACCATTTTTCTTCTAATTGAAAAATACTTATCGCTGTTAAAATATTTGTTTATTCTGTTATAAATATGTATTAAACGTTTCTTCTAATAAATCATTTATTATTTAAATTACGTTCGCTAATGTAAACATTTCTATAATGTGAACCACACTTGGTTTGACTTAGTTCATATTATCGAGCGTCTGCTGTATTACGTTTCATTAATTTCAAAACAATTCAATCGTTTAATATTTCTTGCAATTTTGACTTTGTGAAAAAAACTATATTTCCCTCTATCGTGCAAATAAGCAATTGTTCGAAAGAAGGAAATGTACAGGGGTCCGTGTTCATCCTGCCAGATGTATCATAAAACTAAGTTGTCGCAACACTTTAAACTTGGCATAAGTCATATAGTGGACAAGAGAATAATTCAAATATTAATGAGATCCTGATTGCGACATGTTCTGAGTAATACGATTCTCATCAGGTAAGCTACGATATCATTAACGAACTAGTCTGTGTAATTTATCGTATTTTTTTGCGATACGGTAAAAGATGAACAAAATTGTACTTCCTTCTATTGTAGAACCTATTGTCCGAAAGAAGGATATGTACAGAAATTCGTGTTCATCCCGTCAAATGTACAACTAAGTTGTATGCTTCCTTCTATCGTACAAACAAGCTATTGTCCAAAAGAAAGAAGTGCATAGAAGTTTGTGTTCATCCCGCCTGATGTGTAACTAAGTTGTATGCTTCCTTCTATCGTACAAACAAGCTATTGTCCAAAAGAAAGAAGTGCATAGAAGTTTGTGTTCATCCCGCCTGATGTGTAACTAAGTTGTATGCTTCCTTCTATCGTACAAACAAGCTATTGTCCAAAAGAAAGAAGTGCATAGAAGTTTGTGTTCATCCCGCCTGATGTGTAACTAAGTTGTATGCTTCCTTCTATCGTACAAACAAGCTATTGTCCAAAAGAAAGAAGTGCATAGAAGTTTGTGTTCATCCCGCCTGATGTGTAACTAAGTTGTATGCTTCCTTCTATCGTACAAACAAGCTATTGTCCAAAAGAAGGAAGTGCATAGAAGTTTGTGTTCATCCCGCCTGATGTGTAACTAAGTTGTATGCTTCCTTCTATCGTACAAACAAGCTATTGTCCAAAAGAAAGAAGTGCATAGAAGTTTGTGTTCATCCCGCCTGATGTGTAACTAAGTTGTATGCTTCCTTCTATCGTACAAACAAGCTATTGTCCAAAAGAAAGAAGTGCATAGAAGTTTGTGTTCATCCCGCCTGATGTGTAACTAAGTTGTATGCTTCCTTCTATCGTACAAACAAGCTATTGTCCAAAAGAAAGAAGTGCATAGAAGTTTGTGTTCATCCCGCCTGATGTGTAACTAAGTTGTATGCTTCCTTCTATCGTACAAACAAGCTATTGTCCAAAAGAAAGAAGTGCATAGAAGTTTGTGTTCATCCCGCCTGATGTGTAACTAAGTTGTATGCTTCCTTCTATCGTACAAACAAGCTATTGTCCAAAAGAAAGAAGTGCATAGAAGTTTGTGTTCATCCCGCCTGATGTGTAACTAAGTTGTATGCTTCCTTCTATCGTACAAACAAGCTATTGTCCAAAAGAAAGAAGTGCATAGAAGTTTGTGTTCATCCCGCCTGATGTGTAACTAAGTTGTATGCTTCCTTCTATCGTACAAACAAGCTATTGTCCAAAAGAAGGAAGTGCATAGAAGTTTGTGTTCATCCCGCCTGATGTGTAACTAAGTTGTATGCTTCCTTCTATCGTACAAACAAGCTATTGTCCAAAAGAAAGAAGTGCATAGAAGTTTGTGTTCATCCCGCCTGATGTGTAACTAAGTTGTATGCTTCCTTCTATCGTACAAACAAGCTATTGTCCAAAAGAAAGAAGTGCATAGAAGTTTGTGTTCATCCCGCCTGATGTGTAACTAAGTTGTATGCTTCCTTCTATCGTACAAACAAGCTATTGTCCAAAAGAAGGAAGTGCATAGAAGTTTGTGTTCATCCCGCCTGATGTGTAACTAAGTTGTATGCTTCCTTCTATCGTACAAACAAGCTATTGTCCAAAAGAAAGAAGTGCATAGAAGTTTGTGTTCATCCCGCCTGATGTGTAACTAAGTTGTATGCTTCCTTCTATCGTACAAACAAGCTATTGTCCAAAAGAAAGAAGTGCATAGAAGTTTGTGTTCATCCCGCCTGATGTGTAACTAAGTTGTATGCTTCCTTCTATCGTACAAACAAGCTATTGTCCAAAAGAAGGAAGTGCATAGAAGTTCGTGTTCATCCCGCCAGATGTGCAACTAAGTTGTCACGACAACTTTGATTTTTGAGATAAATTCTAAAATCATATTCTGAACATATAGGATATAGTGTACATTTACGGCACTGGTAATTATAAAGTTCATATATTAAGTGAAACATTTGTGCTCTACGCGGTTCATACGCTATAGAGACTGGCGTCCATCCGCTCACTAGTCAATATCAGGAAACTATATGCAAAAAAGCGAAATTAATTTCAGAAGCATTCTATAAGTACGTACGTATCCTATAAATGCTACTTAAATTTTTAAGTACACTTACATTGTTATAAACTCTTATGTTTTGTGCCTTGTTACTATTACCATCCATATAGTCACAAATACCTTCCCGTAATGGTTTCACGAAATCTTCACGTAACAAGCGAAACTGAACGTCAAGATAATGATCAACATCGCCATAAGAGCCTTCGATTACATTTGGCCTAACAAAAGCCTTCTTTCTATTAGTTATTTCCGTTGGAAGCGGATACAAGGACATTAACCTAAAATCATCTGGCGGTTCCATATCATGATCAATGGCAATGATTTTTTTCTTGTGTTGTAAATTAATTTCTTCTTGACATAGTTTTAATTTTTCATTTATTTTTTCGAATGAACATTTTGTTTCATCTAACAAAACGCTCAAATTAGGAATGGTCGCAAGAATTATTTGCATAATTTTTGGTAGTATATCTAGCGCTACTGATGGTGATAAAGACAAAATCATCTCGAAATAGTTACTCAAATTTTTAAAAAACAAATTAGCGTCCTTCCAAAAATAATTTGCTTCTTCTTTCTCTGCTTCATTTTGATGCGGTAAAATCGCGATAAAGTTACTGAGTTGTAGCAAAAATACATTTGTAGAAGCGATTTTTAAAATTTCGTTTGTATTAGTGGTGAATGAGCAATCGCCCATTTTGGCTAGAATTCGCACTATCAGAACAATACAATTGGGAGATAAACTGGAGGTAGATTCAACCAAATTAGAAAACCAATAAGACTGACAAAGTAATTTGAGTATTAATTCTTCGGGGTCTTCGTTCAGACACTTCTCTAAATTTTCTATATCGGAGAGCCATGGTTCATTCGATCTGGTTCTCACGTTTAAATTGGTCGAAAATCTATTACTAGTTCCGTGGCGTGTATTTGCATGCGTAGTTCGTATTCTAATTGTAGGACGGCTGCTGGTATTCTGTTGAGGACCTAAACAACAATAAAGATCAAAAAAATTACCAAAATATTAACTACATATCATTGCGAGCCTTCGATCAACAAGAAATGCAAGGTGTTTAGCATATATTATAGTCGGGAAACCGTCGGTCAGCTATCCTTCTTCTGGCTGACCATATACATACATCGTTTGTACGATTGTCTTTAATTGTGTTAGCAGCTTTGTATGGTTCAGTAATTACAAACGCCGATAAAGCTATTTGTTGGAACTTAACACATTTTACTTTAAGATACTAAGTCAAATTCGCCACCCTAAATGGGGTCGTAAATGTAGGATATTGTAAAATTGATTGGTGACAATAATGCAAGAAAACACAAGCAATAAACTTCAAATTATTTATTTAATACTTACAAGGGGTTACTCAGAAATAACTGGAATGGCAGCGCTGTGGGTGGGACTTAGCATACATTGCTACCGTTAGTGCGCGGGACGCAACTTGTTCTACATTCCGTGCAGTCGGTTCTTTCGCCGAATAAGGTCCGTACCGTTGAGAACCAAAATGTACACAGTGTACACTAAAATGTACACAGTGTATATTTTGGTTCTCAACGGCACGGATCGCGTACGGAGTTTGTTTTTGTACGGGTATTTTTCGCCGAAATTTTCCAGGTGCGACACTGTTTAATTTTCTGCTGATGATGACAACTTAGTTGTCGAAATACGTGTACAGAATACGAAAATTAATGTGTCAAGGGATTATATATCAACCTTCAGTGATCAAGATGACGTAACGATCTTCTGGGAAATCTGGCTCAACAAATATCGTACCGGCTATGTGTTCGTGTGTGCATGCTGAAAGAAACGGTAGATCTCTGCGAATTACTACAGAGACCTAATTGTGTACACTGCGACTTCTACGATAACCAATGTTTTGATGTTTTTGCAATGTTCAGAAGTTTTTCCAAAACTCGTGTACAATAAAATTTAACATTACTTTTAAAATTTAGATGCCCTTCTGAAAATATTAAATGACACTGAAAGCGGGTAATATCGGGGCAAGAAGACCATCAACTATGAGGTATTAAATTTTTATATTTTGTCAAATACTTTGAGACCTAATAATTTTGAAAAGAAAAAAGTAAGACACAAAATATTATAGCCGAACGTGACAGAAAAAAGGGAACAAATATTCAAAATATAAAATTTGACAATGCGTATTATCTCAATTGATATAATAATAAAACGTGTGTCTTAATTTACCGTCTTCGGAATTAACGCGAACAAGGAAATTTTACAAAGCAGTTTACCTGCATCATAAACTGGTAAAAATATTGAATTATTGGGAATGCCCAAACAGCTTATGCTACTGAAATTTAATATTGCCTGCTATACCGTCGTTGTTATTAATTACAAAAATTAATTACAAATTTCTGCGTTGGAGCAGGATTCAAACCTGTATCTGCTGTTTCCCAGACGACTGCCTTACTAATTAGGCCACCAAGCAGTACAATTTTGAGTCTCTTAATATGCCATAAATTGCATTATCGACCAGATCTAATTATTATACCGCGGAGTCGGGTTTTGATGTTAATAATCATATATAAATATATAATTAAGTGCTTCACGATGGGAAATTAATGAAACTTAATATTTCCTGCTATACTATCGTTGTTACTAATTACAAAAATTAATTTAAAAACGGCAGATACAAAACTATTTTCAGAGGTAATAAAGTGTAAGCTCTTGCATAACTTTTTTCCACTTGTACATAATATGCTAATTACAACCATTTTACTGCTGTTTTTGGAATACGAAGATGTTTTCTGAACTCAGTTTTTAATAAGAAACAATTTAGGCTTAAAAACAGAAACATTTCCAAGAACCAATTACCAATTTGACAATTCTGATGGGACTGTATTTGGCTTATTACTAAAACTCATCTTACCTGTATTTTCCGTGCTACGACTCCTCCAATTTGTGCTACCAGACTGGGTTCTAAACTGAGTTCCAAACTGGGTTCTAGACTGAGTCCCAGACTGGGTTTTGGTGAAGAACTTTCTCTCTGTAACAATTATTTACCTTAACTTCTTTATAAATAACAATTAAAATGAATACATTTATATTTTTTGATTCTCTGACTACCACAACAAAATACATTAAAACTTACATATTACAGTTTCTAAATTAAATGTTATAATTTAATACACCCATAAACAAAAAAAGAATAATCTAATGAATCGGAAGAAAAGGATACTTAGTACAATTTAAGGGATTTCTTTTTCGCGAGATTTAACTATTGTACATACACTGTTTAATCTCAACCATTCCTTCTTCTTCTTTTTCAAATTTAATGGTGTTCAAGTCAATGAGGCTCATTTTATGTACCATTCACTAATTTGAATACGGATAGTCCTGTGGCGGGACACTTAAAAATTAAAAAAAACAGGAGATCCGAATTAACACTTTCCGAGTCAGGGCTTCGTCGTCTCATTACATAAAAACCCTACAAGGAGCCTCGAAAAAAGAAGGACCAATCACCACAAAGGAAAGGTTAAAAGAAAAAGTGGGAAACTGGAAAGAAAATACAATTATATATTAATTTTAGTGGGAACTATCTACTACTACTACATTTTTAAAGAAATATGTATACAATTACTGTTTTAGATTAATTTTATATAAGTTGAATAAATTCACATTTTATTAACATTCATATTTTTTAAATTTTCCGCCAAAAACCTAGTAGCAAAAATTTTCAGTACTTTGTATAAACAAAAAAAAAATGCGTTATCGTTTTCTAATTGGTTAACATACACACATGAGCTACTTACACTGCAACTAAATTTGTTTTAAATGAGTTTGAGGTTAGATTATAGTTTAAAGCCATACAACATAAAAAATAAAAAATTTGGATTGATGAAATCATTAAATGTGCACAAAAAGCTTTCAATGAAGGTCTGTGAAAAGGGTTGAAATATCCTAGTGGAAAAGAAAGGTCTCGAGAGGAAAAAAATTTAGAAGAATTTGTCATAAATGTAAGGAACTCGAGTACCACCGATGTTTCTTCTAATGAATAGACATTTATTTATTATTCTTTCAATGACCATATTTTCAACAGACAAAATATAATTTCTTATTTGAATATTTTACATTATGATTTTGCGGTGCTTATTGCACAAACATTTTAAATTCAGTTTTGGAATATAAATTAGAGATGTGCATGTATTTATTTTGAAATAAAAGATATTACAATTGTTTTAAATTTTAAAAGCATGATTCAACCAAAAATAAAACAATATATACATGTGTATGTGCCACGTGCTCCCACAAATAAATTCTTCATTACAATTGCTTAAATCTTTGTTAAATTAATTTGAAAGAATTAACAACACGTTTTATATATGGAATTGAGAAAAAATTAAATAATGGGCTTATTCCCATTATTATAATCTTTGTTAAATTAATTTGAAAAAATTAACAACACGTTTTATATATGGAATTGAGAAAAAATTAAATAATGGGCTTATTTAGATCGTGCAAAGCAGAAAAGATCACCAACTATCAACTTTCTGACATCCTTTTAGAAGAATGAACTGAAATTCCATCAGAAGTTCTGACAAAACTGTTCGATAGTTTACACAAACGCGTAAGAAATCTAAAATCTGCTAGGGGTGGTCATACTAAATACTAATACTGTTGTCTTTATTATTATTTTACAATTACGTACCGTTGTTTTTCTTGTATTATTCATATTAAAAAAATTACTCTGCAGAGAAAATTTCTTTTAGTTAATTTTTTGAAAATGAAGCAGAACGATAGATTTTCTGTGCTGGTCAGTTACTTAGGCATACTACTGTATTTGATATCTGAATACTTGTTAAAACAAGCTGCTATATTCATAGCTTGTGTGTTCAGCTAAAACAAATATATATATGTATGTAAATATTAATGCAATAAGTATTAAATTATTTGCATAAATACAAATAGGGATACGCCTTGGATAAGTATGAACAGTCGCAAAAATATGTAAATAACGAGACAGTAATAATAATTCAAATTAGATTAAAACGTGTATAACAAAAATAATTTATAAGCATATACAAAATTTGCAAATATACATTTGGTGTGAAATATGTACATGCATATATCAAAAAAAAATGCTTACCATTTCTTCTAGTTTGATCACGCCAATTGTCCACATGATTTAACGATAGATTAAATAATCTGAGAAAGAAATGGAAAATATACTATGTATAAACATAAATTATCAAAGCCAATTTATTATTAATACATACTGTTAACTATTACCAATTCAAGTTCTTTTCTTTTGTAGAAGGCAAACACCGACAACAAACACCTTCCATAAACTGCAGTCAAATTGTACACAATTCGGTGAATCCCCTGTCCCACCCCACCTATGAAACCTGGACTGCTGCGCCGTCTACGTGTGCTATTTATAATTTAAAGAGATCATGGTTGCAGGACAACCAGATGTAGATATCGATATGCAATTAATAATTAGTAATTTATCACACAAATTAAGAATGATAAAAAAAATTATAAAGATACAATGAGATAACATTTTCTAGCATAAAGTAAAGTAGAGGAATTTTTACAAGAGCATCATAATTTTGTAAAATTTTAAATTTTTTAAGATTCAATTAAATCAATTATTTAAATTCACCAAGAAAAAAAAACTAATAATAAAAATCATAATATACTGGGTGAGCAAACTCAAGTGAAGTGTGGTGGTATCATAAAGATCCCTAGTTCAATTTCAAATGTTGGCTAAATAATTTTATAGCAAATTATTTTCACACGGTTCTTGACATTTGACAGATGAGAAATTTACAAATGTACTTGCAATAGCCAGAAAATTAGTCAAAATACGAGGGAAGACAAAACTAAATAATTTAACCAAAAATACGTAAGTAAAAACAACGTATCTGTAATACTCAGAAATTCTTATGGACAACTTACGAAAACTAAAAAAGATGACACTAGGGACCTTTATGATACCATCTTACTATCAAATAATCTTTTGTAACATATTTAAGTGATCCATTTTTAAACGCAATTATAATAAATATTACTGTGTATAATTTAAAATCAGTTCACTTTGTTGCCACCAATAAAGAAAATATAAAGCCAATCACCAATCGTATACTGCGGTGACATTCAGAACGTGCCATCAGCATCAAAATGTGCAACAGAAGCAGATATTGCTTCAAGTAATATAATTGATCTATGAATAATTTCATTTCTTAATGTAATAAAATCTTTTCAATAATAAAATTATTTACTAAAAGACATGGTAAACAAACGGATTACAAAAAATACATATTTGGTCAGGAATTGACGTAGACACCAAAGACTTCTTTACAAGAACTTGGGCAACATAAAAATATTTAACGGAGAGAGTAAAGTTAAGTGCAAGGCATACGTCAATACTCCGACATAGGACGTTCTGTGACCCATTTCTTTATAGCTGGAAGTGATACTATTCTTTCCCTTAACTTCACCAAGTTGATGTAATCAGCTATTAAATCTGTTTTCATTACTCCATTACAATAGTCAAGAAGGCTGACGAAATAAAAATCGGCCCAGGTAAGTTTACCGACGGCTAGAAAACCGTCGTTAGCGGCAGTTATCGAGTCAAACCTCGTCAAGTAATATGGAATGGTATCGCGAAGGAGTATTTCTTTAAGTTGTACTTTTTTGGCGGCATCTTTTTCAATATTATAAACGGCTATTTCTGTAAAATGAAATATTGGTTATAGATTGATAAAATAATGGTAAAATTCATAGAATATTGACTTTACGTAAGTATTCAAGATCAATATTTGTGAAAATTACATTCGAATTACCACTAAAAACAAAAAAGAGCCCCTCGCGCAGTGTTGTGCGCAGTTGAGCATCAACAACTAAAACTAACTTCTATTTGTTTACATTTCGTAAATATAACCAAATATTTTGTTTGTATATTGTTCCAGTCATCTTGTAGTTTAATTTTTTCTGATCATAATTTTCATTTAGCGTGAAATGAGTAGCGATAAATTTCTACATTATGAATGACAAAAAATGTTATGCGCCCAACTGTAAAAGAGCATATCAAAACTGCTCTAGCTGTTCAAGAGGTGTTCGTTTATTTAACTTGCCGACAGAAGTAAGGTAAGTGAAATAAATGCAAATAAGTTTTTTTTTATATTTTAATTACACATACCGTGAGAATATACATACGTTAATAGGATTTTCTAATAGTAAATGTTATTAAATATTTTACAGATTTTAGATATTTATTATGATTTAATCTTAAGCATTGTATGTTCACTAATATTTATCTCTATTAATGAATGGATCGCCAGGATGTTTTAGAAGAAAGCGGAAAGATCTGCAATATACATTTTTTTAAAATGTCCAACGAAACTGGCTAGAGAAAAATACAGTTTCGTACATTATCTTTACCAGGTGAGCATTTGAATTATTGTAATACTTAAGTTGTTTTTTTTTTTATGTTAACACTGTATTTCTTATAAAATATTGAATATTATTATTATGATTAATAATAATTGTTTCACTGCACCATATCATATTTCTCATTCCGTTTATTATTATAATGAATGATAAGTTCTGATTATAATAAGTTTTGTTTTTATATTTGCTTGATGTGTTAAAATCAAAATATTTAAATTTTATGCTTATTTTACAAATGTATTGTTATAGCCAATGATGGTTATATGTCAGAAATAATAGACAAGAACAGTATTTAGCAATATTGATATATATATATATATATATATATATATATATATATATATATATATATATATCTTAGAGCCATCACCACAAGAAAGCATATAGACTCCCAATTTGTTGGATTTACATATTTTGTTTTTGTTATTTTTAATTAATTTTCTTAGTGTATTTTGAGTTTGAAAATATTTGTAATATGTATTTATAACTTCTCAAACACGTTTATATTGTTCATTTTGTTTAAAACTTTCTTTTTGTACATATTTATTGTATTGTTTACTCTTAAAGAAAACTTGACAAGTACATCTATGTAGTTTGGTTTTGTTTAAAGAATTGCTATATCTCTAATTGTAGCACTTCTTTATTAAATAATAAAATATCGAGGTGTTAAATAATTTGTGTTGAATGAATTTGTATCGTCCAAAAATATACACGCCATTTATATTCATTTGTTAGGCATATTATAAAACGATAACTGATAATTTTCTTATTCAATACTTGAATTATTAAAAAAGATATTTGTTAATTTTTATATAC
The DNA here is from genome assembly GCA_031893035.1 of Dermolepida albohirtum. NCBI lineage: Eukaryota > Metazoa > Arthropoda > Insecta > Coleoptera > Scarabaeidae > Dermolepida > Dermolepida albohirtum. The sequence continues at coordinate 95,226 of JAVIWB010002748.1, forward strand.
AATTTATTTTTGAAAATTACACAATTTTTATATTTGCAATTTTTGTAAATTTGCGTTGGACGTGTAATTTACATCGGTCTTGTTTTGAAAATATATATATTTCTCAATTTATATCTTACAATTAATAGTTCCTGCATCGTCAAATTTCAAGAATTCGGTCCGGAACACATTTAAAAACTGCCACTATATATATATATATATATATATATATATATATATTAGTTCTAAAAAATTCCACCATGCGATGCTGCGCACAACACTGCGCGAAATTTAATGTTTCAAAAGATAAAGGTGCCGACACGAAGTGAACCTGCTGCTTATGTTTATACTATGTCTATACAATTAAGTCCAAATCCATGCCAAGATGATTGAAATACCCCGGTGAATGTACCATGGGCACCTTTACTAAAATGTCAGCTATTGCTGTAGGGATATGAATTAACTGATTCAATCTTGATCACAGGTGACAATAAATTTGATGAATCTGCTCTGCCAGTAACATTCAGTATGATAGATCGCAATAGTCTTTCTCCTTTCAGAGAATGAGATGACATCATGTCGCTCAAACGATATAATCAGTTCCACGTGCAGAATATCATCTGTCTAATTCAAAACGAAAGATATTTCGAAAATTTACGCAGGATTCACGTTCAGAAGATAGTCTGACACAATAGAAGAAATACCATGCTATGGATGCAAATGATGTGAGCAAAGAAGAGTTTTAATGGTATCAATATTGTTAAAATATCTGCATGTACGAGTTATATATCCAAGTGATCTAGAAGCTGCAATTATCACATTAAGGTAATTATTAGAAAAAAAAAATTTTTCGTCATATGTCACACCTACATCTTTAACTGAGGATCTACGAGAAAACCCAACATTGTTAATAACATAATAAGACTCAGTACTAGAAATCTTTCTAGAATAGGACAGTAGGAAGCACTTATCTCTGTTTAGCTTTAGATAATTGCATAAGCAACGAGTCAATTTTGTGATGGCACCAGCGTAGGCTAATGCAGGGCAAACGAAAGACTTAGAAAGGTCACTTATAAAAATATTGAATAAAAGTGGTCCAAGGCTTCACTCCTGCGGTACTCTCGAGTGGAACAAAAAAAGCCTGGACCTAAATCTATTATAGTCTACATAATTGCTTTATTAGATAAATAAGTGAAACAGTCTCATCAAGGATCTACTGATGCCAAAGGAACTTAATTTTCCCAGCAGAATTCGACGATCAATCAAATCAAATGCATGGGAAAAGTGTAGAAATAAAGTCCAACTGGCCACCGGCATCAAGAGATTGAGCTACTTCCTGAGATGTCAGTGTCAAATGGGTCGTAGTGGACTTTTGTGGTATAAATTCATGTGTAATAGAAAAATGATGAAAGAAAACCAGTTGATTTAACCAATTCTTTAGTTTTACAATTCAAAATTTACGTAAGGCAATTTTGATAGTTTGTAAGTATGTAAACTCTTTTTAGAGCAATTCATAACGAGGAAAGTAGAAAAAATTTAGGAGAGTGGAACTTGCTGATAGATGGTCAAAGTCGTGGCGTGTAATTCTTGACGATGGATTGTAATTCGAATTGTTCTTTGAGCTGTTTCCATCGTTTGTGTAATTTAAGAATTAAGCAGACTTAAATTCGTGAAACGATGGAAATAGCCCGCGCAAACAACAACTCGAAGATGGTCAAAGTTTATCAAAAAAAGCTGCTTGCATTATTATTGAATTGTGTTAATACATTTTTCAATCTGTTTCTAAAATTTTCTGTAAAACTCGCTACGAATTTTTCGATCAATATAACTTAAGTTATTTACTTACTGGACCGAAAATCTGTTATCGTATCCACAATAGCGTCTATTTCTAAATTTTCTAAATCATTATTTCCGACCAGATTTACTAATCTCGCAAGATATCGACTGATAGCGACGCTCTGATGGACCATTTTTCCATCCATTTCTAAGACGGGCACTTGTCCGAACGGCATTTCTGTTTTAAAGAAAATGTTACGGATGTTAAGAAAATGTAATTAAAACTCTCACTGTCTTTTATTATGGGCCAATCGGCTGTATTGAATCTGTGATCTTCGAATTCTATTTCACCATATTTTAAGAGGAATCTAATTGGTTCCGCTAAAGCTTTAATAGGAAAATATGTTAACTTGAACTGTTGTTTTGACATTTTGACATATTACAAAATGACGAATTCCGTATCTACTACGAACTTGATTTCAGTATGTAATTTGCGAAAGTATTTATTAATATGTAGTTAGCATTATATCTGCAGTTTAACTCATTATTTACTAAATAAATACTATTATTACATTAGAAAGCATAATAGAAGCGAAAACACGATTCGAAAATATTGAAAGCTAACGTTCTTCTCCTTGTAAAGGTGTCCCAAAATTAACGCAAGATTTGAATTAAATAGACACAGTTTTTAGTCTTTTGATTGTTGTTTTTTTTATTGAATCATAAAGTACATAGGATAAGGTTATTTATGGAATAACACATCGGGCAAATGGCCTCCACGGCTTTGCATGCACATACGCACTCGTTTGTCGAAATTTTCCATGACCATTATGCATAAATGTTGCTGAATCTCCTCCTTTAATGCACGGGTGATTGTGGGTTTGTTGACATAGACCTGTGATTTCAAATAACCCCATAAAAACAAATCTAATGGTGTTAAATCACACGATCTAGGGGGCCTATTCTGATCACCGAAACGAGAGAGTACACGACCTGAAAATGTCTCATGCAGTAATTGAATTGTTTCACGGGCTGTATGGCATGTGGCACCGTCTTGTTGAAAGCACATGTTGGCCACATCAATATCATCCAATTTCGGCAGAAAGAACTGTATTATCATGTCGCGATATCGAGCAGCAGTAACAGTCACTGCTTGACCAGCCTCATTTTCAAAAAAGTATGGTCCAATTATGCCTCCAGCCCAAAATCTACATCAAACAGTGACACGTTGTGGATGCATTTGTTTTTCGACAATCACATGTGGGTTTTCAGAACTCCGAAAGCGACAATTTTGGCGATTAACAAAGCCATCAACGTGAAAATGTGCTTCATCGCTTAGTATGATTTTGCTCGAAAAATCAGCATCCATTTGTTGATATTCAATAATCCATTCAACAAACTCTTTGCATGGTCATTAGGCTTCAGTTGTTGTGTTAATTGAATTTTGTAAGCATGGAGACACAGGTCTTTAGTGAGTATACGCTGTAGAGAGCTTCTTGAAATTTGCAATTCTTGTTCGCGACGTTCATCAATCATCTAGCAACACCATTTCAATTGAGTTGTCAATTTGTACTATTTGTTAACATACTGAAAATTCTTAATAAAAAAAAGCTAAAAAATACACGAAATATTTTCAGAAAATAAAGAGAAATTAAAAAAAATGTGTATATGAAATAACGAGTTTTTAAATTTATCTATTTTTGAAAAGTTTATTGAAATAAATACTAAATTCTAATTAAAATCAAGGAACGCATAAAACCTAAAAAAGTACGTAAATTAAAATGAAAAACTATCCAATAGAATTAAACCACTCTTTTCTAGTCTGTTACTAAGTAATACCATAAATTCCAGACAATTAAACAAGTGTAAATGAAACCACCCAAAGAATAGATTAAGGTAAACATTTTTAGTGCGTTATGCAACGATTAGAGTTGGCACGGTCACACCAATATACCATTAGTGTTATTGCTTAAGTAAGTAGTGTGTTAATAAAAGATTCAGATTTTACCAGATTAAAACAAATTTTTGGTGATAGTGAGCGAGTCCACATGTCCCATAAGTATCAAAAGATTATTTTAATTATGCAAGTATTTCATCATTAGATGTCGAACGGTTGTTCTCTGCATATAAGAATATTTATTCCTTACGGCAAACATGAAAAACAACTATTGAAACATACCTGGTGCTGCAAATATTTAATCGATCTTATCAACTTTATGCATCTGCTGCTTAAGAGGCAAAGTGCTTGCTTACATTTACTACTTGCTAAACCACTTGCACTGTTTCAAAGCATGTACCGCTAGCTAAACGCTCACAGTGATGTCTCGTAAGAACCATCTAAAATGTATTTAAATAAATTACCTTTTCTAAACCATACCTGAACGGACGACGTGAATATATTTACTTTTGATGATAATACCTTATGCTAAATAGGAAAAAAATTAATAAATATACTCAACAATATAGTTTTTAGTTATCTATATTTACTAAAATGCATACCAATAGAAACATTATCTTCTATAAAACATGTATTAAAATTTGTAATACAATAACTAAGTTGATTTCACAAGAACATTAACAAAGTTTAGAAAACATATAACGAATTCTCCTTCTGGCGCTTGATTGCCGCAGCTCGACAAGCCTTACATTCATCTTCATTTATTATTTTAGTACAATTTTCCGTAACGTATTTGTGCCCATTAGGACACTTATTAATATACCAGACCCCTTCTTTAACACTAACTACTTTTACGATCTCCTGCAAATCTGCATCTTTCAACAATGACATGTCACCGCCTAAATCTTTGCATAACTTCTTTAAATCTTCTTTAATAAGTACGTCATCATCTTCACTGTATTTTAAATGACAATACAGCTTTCCATGTAAAGACTTGAACAAGTCTTCCTCTGCAAGAGATTGATACATTTGTTGAAGATTGTTCAATTGGAACAATCGTCTCAAATGCTGTATTTCAATGGTGTAGTCGATTACTTCCTGGTCAGTCATTCGATTTTCGTTCTCCATCAACCTTTTTAACAAGAAGTCTATGTAGTTAATACATTCCGTTCCTTTTCCTTGCGATAAAGAAGTACTGAACAATGTTGTGATATTTTCTAGGATTTGGATTTTTGCCGTTAGTATTTTTCCCAAGACGTTAGTAACCGTTTGTTTTCTTCTCAAATTTCTTTTGAATTGGTTGTATACATCTTCATACATTTTCGAAGCTGGAATAATTAAAAAAAAATCTAAATTATTCATAATTGAAATTGTTTTGTTACTTGTGTTTACTGAAATCTTGCAAATGTATTATAAAGACGTGGTGAATCAGTAATTAATGAGCCTAGGCAAGAAATCACAAACGTTTCGGTAAAAAAATTATTTTATTTTTTAACGTACGAGGGTAGTTTAACAAGTACTAAGAATGGAAAATAAAAACGAATTTTTTAAATACAAAATAATTTTTATTTTTCAATATATTCTCGTAAAAGAGCAACACATTTATTCCAACGGTGCTCCAATGCCCTTTTGCCATCTCTAAAATGCGATTTCGGAAGGCTTGCAAAATACTCATTTACGGAGGTGATAAGCTCGTCGTTAGACGAAAATTTCTTTCCACCTAGTGCCGTTTTCAATTTTGAAAAAAAGGTGGAAGTCGGAAGGGGCTAGATCTGGCAAATAAGGCGCATGCAGTACTAATTGGAAATGCAACTCGTGGATTTTGGACATCGCAACTGTGCTGGTATGCGAGAGAGCGTTGTCTTAGTGAAATGAAATCTTTTTCTTTGCCATTCCTGGCACCTTTCTGAAGGTAATCAATGAGCAAAATACCCTTTGAGTCCCAAAAAATTGATGCCATCACCTTGTTTGCCGATAAGGTGGTTTTCGCTTTCTTTGGAGGTGCAGAACCACGTTCTAATCGTTGTTTCGACTGTTGTTTAGTTTCGGGTGTATTGTAGTGTATCCAAGTTTCATCGCAAGTAACAAATCGCCTGCAAAAATCAACCGGATTCCGCTTATAAAGGTCCGAACACTCATTGAAAATGCGCAAACGAGTGAACTTTTGATCAGTCGTAAGCAATCGCGGCACCCATCTTGCCGAAAGCTTGGAAAGGCCCAATTCTTTCGTTAAAATGTGGTGTACGCGTTCTGTTGAAATGTTTATCATGTCTGATACTTCTCTCACTTTGAGTCGTTGATCTTGTGTAATATTATGGATTTTTATAATCATTTCCATAGAAGTCACGATTTTGAGTGCCTTGGTAAATGAGTATTTTGCAAGCTTTCCGGTATCGCATTTTAGAGATGGCATAAGGTTATTAGAGCACCGTTGGAATAAATGTATTGCTCTTTTAGGAGAATATATTGAAAAATAAAAATTATTTTGTATTTAAAAAATTCGTTTTTCTTTTCCATTCTCACTACTTGTCAAACTACCCTCGTAACTATGTCCTCCTTACTACTTAATTATGTTAATTTATCGATTTAGAACACATGTTTTAAATCAGTTTGTATTTTTCTGATAGTTCTTCAACGTAATAATATTTCTTTTCAGTCCATTATTGCTATTCTTTAGAATGTTATGTATCGTTGTCGTTCACGCATATCGTTCAAGTCCAGTGTATTAAGGTACATACGCAAAGGGTTTTCTAGTATTTCGAGCTTTTGAATATTTATAGATTAGTTTTGAAGTTCGTTTGCTTAATTGCCTCTTTCGTAAGTTTACTGTTGTTATTGTGTGGTTTGGAAATATTCGGGTTTATTCCTTGTATCGTTGCGTAACACGTATTTTATTTAATTTTCCGTAAATGTATTTGTGTGTCGCCTTCAAATTTGAAGTTTTACTAAGCTATTAATGTATCGTTTAGATCAGAGTCGTTTTGAATTAGATATGGCTTTATGAGTTGCAAATAAATAATAGTGCGCTTGGGTATTTAGGAATGATTATTACTGATATTGGGCTTAACACACAAACATAGCTCAACTCGATTTAAGGCGCTTAAGAAGTCTTCATAGTCCTTTCAATTAGAAGATATGTTTTTTATCTATCTCCGTCTTAACCATGTGTACAATTTTTCTAGAGACCGCAGTGTCTGCTCTGTTCAAAAATTCTAACGCCCGAGTGTATGTTCCCAAGTAAGCTAAAGATATCTCATCTCGACACCAATCACTCTAGCATGATTGAAAAAACTCGTGAATTATTTAGTAGGAAGATACAAGATTTTGAAAAAGCAAACACGTGTATTTACTAAACAAGCGGCGACGTCAAGCAATGCGCTAGAGTCACATACACAGTAACGAAGTGCAAAAAACCTTACTCCACCGCAGAAGAACTTACTCTAATTGACATGGCCAATATTATGTTGGGAGAATCGGAGGAAAAAAATAATTTCAAAGGTATCAATAAAACTATTTGTTGAAAAATCCATTATATAGCGAAAAATCCATTATATAGTTCAAGATCTCAATGATCAATTAATAGAGAAAATGAACGGCAGCGGGAAATTTGGACTGCAACTTGATGAGGCTACTGACAGTAACAAAGACGCACATCGCATTTGTTAAGTAGGCTTCCTGGATGATATTATCGTTGAGGATGTTCTGCAAAAGAATCATTGGAAGCGCAAAAGCTCAAGACCTACTTGAGATGCTTGTCAAGTTTATAACCGAAAATGATTTGGATTGGAAAAAGTATTAGTATGTGTACTGATGGTGTTCGATCAACGTCTGGTCGCTGTGGAGGATTCCAGGTGCTTATTTACAGAAAACCAATTGCATCATCCATACGAAAGCATTTGCATCAAAGTCGATCAGCTCTCGATTGAATTTGGTATTAGAACGTTTTGTAGACGTAGTAAACTACATAAAAACTAAGCCGCTGAAATCCAGATTTTTCAAAAAGCAATGAATGCACATGGGAACCCTGCTATATTACTACAGTTCACGATGGCTTTCACATACCAACGTCTTATCCTGCACATTCGAGCTGGGTCAGAAATTAGCGTATTTTTGAGATGTATGTGACAAGCTGAATGCCTTGAATCCGCCTCTGCCAGGCAATAACTAGAAGGTTGCCGCGGTTGGGAAAAAGCTGCTGTTGTAGATCAGATGATCAGAAAAATCAATGAGGATGATGGTCAACCTTTTTTCCCTGAATTGCACAAATACGTGGCCTGTAATAAAGTCGTCGTTTCACAAGACTTGATACCTTTTCAAGGACCCCCCCCCCCAAGCTCACTGACTGGTTTGAAAAATACTTTGAGGATGACAATGGCGAGGAATTTGCGTGGATGGGGCGTGTTCAAGCTCCGCCAGAATTCGCTTCTCAGGAAGAAGAGTTTTAATTGAACACTTGTGCGACAACAGCTTGAAAACAAAATTTGCTTCTAATTTTGTAGAATTTTGGATATCAATCAAAAATTAATATACAATTTTGAATTCAAAATCTGAAAGAATCCTCATTTCCTTTGCGACAACCTATTTATGCGAAGCCGGAGTACAGTTAACTGTAGTAAAAAATAAATATAGTCCAAAGATCAATGAGGGGAGAAAAGAGAGTGGCAGTGGCAAACCAAAGAACCGTTCAATATATACTAAAAATATATTCAAATCAGATTGATTTGAAATACTTTTTCCTTTTATTGGTCAATCCGTTTCAGAATCAATCGTTAATGAACGCACATTTTAAGTATATTTTTCTAGTAATAATATTTAAACTAAATTACTGTTCATTCAACTATTATTTTGTGCAAAAACTTACCTTGTCTAAATACTACATTATTCTGGTAATGTGTCTCGAGTCGTCTGTAAAGCGAATTTTGTAGGGATTTATTTTCTTGGTTTTTACCGAAAAACTTGTTTTTAACGGTTTTTATTTCATCAATGGAATCCTGTATGTAGTCATTGAAACGTCTAGTAATCGTGAGCGGTTTCAAACAAATCGGACATTTTTTAACACCGATTTTCTCCGTTTCCAACCAAGCTTTCATTTCTTTGCTTTCCACGACGTGTTTACATTCTTGTAGAAGAACGAATCTAGCATCTTCTTCTTCTTCTTCGTGTCCCACAGAAAAATCAAATAATTTATCTCTATTACATATAATGCATAGAGGTGGACATGGATCTCCGCAGAAACCAATACACTGGTGGCCGCAAGGTAAGACTTTCCAACATGGTTCTTCACACGGAGGCACGGAGCATTTCAAACTGCAAAAATTTTCGCACTTAACGTGCTCACATCGACGGGGACAACGGCTGCGACATAATTTACAGGCATCACCACATTTACTTCTACATTTGGCGTGAGGACATTCGCGCATACACGGTTGCATTACACATGGCGCACATGGTTGATTACATAAAGACGTGCATTTATGGCCGCAGATTAGTTCGGCGTCACATTTTCTCGGGCATATTTTATGTATTCGTCCCTGGTAACATTCTCCGCATGAACCAGAACACACATGCCCACATTTCAATATGGTAGAACACGGTTGCTTACAATGTACCAGCATGTTTGGTTCCTTTATAGAATCTGAAATTTTAAAAGGCATTATGCGTCGATAGAGTATTTTAATTTGATTGAAATGATCAGAATAAATCAGAATAAATATCAGAGAAGACTAGTAGTGTGTAAAAAATAAACTATTCAATAAGTCATGTTGTACAATTCAGAAGCTTCCGCTTTAATTAATACTGCTGATAAAAGAATAAATAGTCGGTTGATGGCTCAGTAGTAAGTCACTGGTTTATCACACCGGGGTTTCGGGTTTGATTCCGATGGGCCTGCTGTCCGGGAACATTATTCGTGTTAAGACAATGGCAACAAGCAAAAAAGATTTTAAGCCACACCACAAGCGAAGGCGTAAAAATAACTTATGATCTGCCAAAGCCCCCTGAAATTGGTGTTTACTCTTGCAGGATACAAAGGCATGGATTATGGACTATTAAAATTAACGTTATTTTGGAAGATTCTGAAAAATTTTTAAACTGACTTTAATATCTTTTAAGTAGGCAATTGTATGTACAATGCGATTCGCGTATTTGCAATAATTGATTGATAAGTTTTATTAAACTGATCAACTTGTATACTTTTAAATTTTTATGGTAATTCTATTTGATAATTTGAGTTTAATGACCTATAATGTTTATGGTTTAAATAATGATTTCCAAGTGATTTAATTTTCATTTTTTGTTTCGTGACGAGCGTTGATTAGAACTCAATCTTAACGATTATTTCGAGATTTGTACCTTTAAGGACTCAGTCAGACCGAGATAGTTTTTTCGTTTTATTTGAGTAATTTTTACCGACTTTGATCGACACTTACTAAATTTTTTTTCATCACAACTACACGTTGACACGCTTAACATCTTGGGGATGTTTATGTTTAATGTTAATATTATAGTAATTTTAGTCTAATAACAAAATTATACAAGGGTACTAGGAAAGTTTTGCAAAATGACGCAACGATGAATCCGACGATGGCCGCCGCGCCATGTCGATGGGCTCAGTTATTCATTAACAGTGAGAGTGTAAAGTGCTTGCGATGGCATCGTGGTCACGAAATAAGATAAGGGCAGTTTTGCGTTATAATTTCGTCCGTGGTTTAAACATAGACCAGTGTTTCGTAGAAATGACTCTTGAACTAGATGATGTTTGTCCACATCGCACGATATTCAGGTGGTATAGAGAATTCCAAAGGGGAAATTTAACTGCGGAGGATGCTGAAAGGCCGGGAAGGCCACGAGCGTCAGTGCACCAAATGCACCAGCAATTCGTTTGATTCTGCATGATCATTTGCACATGAAGAAACTTTGTTCTCTCTGGGTGCCGCATCGACTAACTGAAGAGCAGATGACACGACGTGTGACTTGGTGCCGGGAGATGATAAAAAAAGAAAAAAGTTTAATAAAGGACAATCTCGGTATGTGAACATCGTAACAGGTGACGAGACTTGGCTGTACTATTACGATGTGCCGACCAAAGCTCAGAACAAAGTTTAGGACTTTGATGATGAGAACACACCCGTAGTTGTCAGAAAATCCCGATCTGTAAAGAAGAAAATGATAGCTGTATTTTTCAAATCGAGTAGAATTGTGGAACGCGTCGTTTTGGACACACAGAAGCCGGTCACAGCTAAGTGGTATACTGAACAATGCCTGCCTAAAGTCATTAGATCTATGAAGAACCTGCGGCCAAAGTCAAGAATGGACACCTGGTTCCTCCATCACGATAATTCTCCAGCTCACCGCGCCAAAGCCTGCACCGAATATTTGACCACAACAGGATTGAAACTTCTCGACCACCCTCCCTACAGTCCAGATCTTGCTCCCTGTGGCTTTGCACTGTTCTCGCATGTGAAAATGAAGCTAAAAGGTAGGCAGTTTTCCAGTGATGAGGACCTTCTGCGAGCTTGGGACAACGAGTGTGCTTTATTCCCTAGTGAAAGTTGGCAGAATTGGTTTAAAGATTGGTTTCGGGGGATGGAGAGGTGTATTGAATGCAGAGGAAATTAAAAAAATTAAATAAACAAAGCTGTATTGCAAAACTTTCCTAGTACCCTTTCCATGTCCGAGAAGCTGAATTTTGAAAGAATAATCATAAATAACCACTAATACTTAAATCCGCTTGAAGAACTTCAACTTCGGCTTTGCTGCATTAACCGGCTTCATGTTTTTAATACTAAGAAAGTTATCCATATATGGAGAAGAAAATGTGCACTTGTATACAGGTTCTTTCGCAAAGTGTATTTAGAACCACTACTGTATTAAATGCTTCTTACCCGTGTTATTCAGATGACAATGAACTTTGCTGTTATGACCGCAAAGCAAAGATTCGGTGCTATTGACAAGTTCGGTGCATAGTGTTGTACATTTCTCTGAACACTTCTCTTTACATCCGTGACCACAAGGTAATTCAAACGGGCATTTATTTTTACACAGACTCTTAGTTGGTGTCTTTGAGCATTCAATAAATATTTCGTGTCCACATTCTGGAATTACCTTCTTGACCTGTAATGTGAGAAAATGATTAACTAGCAGAGACATAATTAATAAATAAAGATGCAATACTACAACATAAATTTTTAAGTAAATTCATAGATTGTACTTTGCATGCAAATTTTCTTCACAATATAAACTAATCAATTTCAAAAAACTATGAAAAAAATATCACTATTCGAAAAACATTCAGCAGACGATGTACAGTACCAGGTAATTAAATTAACATACACTGGGCACAAGAATAATTTCTATTACATTTTTGTAATGGTATTGGTTCAGATAGAGGGCAAATTTTCTTTGATAAAATGTTGTAATTGTTGCTACTATTTGGCGTGAAATTTTTACCATCCCAGCAATGACGCTTTGATAATATAATACAGTCCTTAACAAAGTTTATATTCTGATTTTTTCACTGTTTGTATCGTCTTATCTATGGCGCATATGTGCCATGGATATAGGGTACAAGTGCTAATTTAACACAATGGTTGAGAATCTGTTTCCACTTCAGTTTAAAAACCACGAGTGAAACCGGAAATCAAACTGTCTAATAACGCTTTATTAAAAAAAACTGCTATACAGTTTGGTAGAAAAGTTTTGAAAGCGACACCTATTAAGCAGTAGTGGAATCAAAATTCATACGCCATTTTAATATTTCATGTGTCATATGAACACACTGAAAATTTTATCTCGATCTGTCAATTCATTCATTGTTAGCAATCCACTTGAATTAGACGTGTCGGTGTATTTTTTAACAATGGAAAAAACTGAATATCGCGCTGTGATAAAATTCTTTGTTTTGGAAGGTTTATCAGCAACAGAGATTCATAATAAACGGTGAACGTGTTAAAGGAATGTGCTCCTTCATTTCCAACAGTACATCGATGGGTTTTAGAGTTTAAACGTGGTCTTACAAACATTGAAGATGAACCACGTAGTGGACAACCAAAAACTGCAACAACAGCAGAAATCATTGAGCAAGTACATAATATGGTTAGTGAAGATCCGAATTTGACTAATCGTGAAATTGCTAATACCATAGGCATCTCAGACGAACGAGTACTCCATATTTTACATGAAGAATTACATATGAAAAAGCTGTTTGGAAAATTAGTGCCGCATTCGTTAACAAATCGACAAAAACTGGATCGAAAACAAATTTCTCACCGTAACTTGGTGCGTTTCAAGCGGAATAAAACCGAATTCTTGCGTCGTTTTATAACTATGGATGAGACTTGGATCTACCATCATGATCCTAAATTGAAACAAGAACGATTACAGTGGACTACGGTTGGTTGTTCAACTCCAAAAAAGGTGAAGTCAGGACAATCGGCAAAAAAGGTTATGGCATCAGTGTTTTGGGATGCAAAAGGAATTTTATTGATTCATTATCTTGAAAAATTAACAATTAACTTAGAGTATTATTGTAACCTTTTAGATCAACTGGATGCAAAAATTCGTGAAAAAAGGCCTGGTTTAGCGAAAAAAAAAATAATTTTTCATCAAGGCAATGTGCCTTCACACAAAAGCGTTTTGACGATGGCTAAATTGAATGAATTAAAGTACGAATTGCTTGAACAACCACCGTATTCACCAGATTTGGCTCCGAGTGATTACTACCTCTTCAGAAACTTGAAACAATTCGTTCGTGGAAAGCGTTTTTCATCGAATGAAGAAGCTATTTCAGTCGTGGAACAGTATTTTGCAGAGCTTCCAGAAAATCATTACACAGATGGTATAAAATTATTGGAGGAACATTGGAATAAATGTATTGAAGCTGAGGGAGATTACATTAAATAAAAAAACTAATTTCATTTAAAAATTCACATTGCTTCATTTTTGCTTTCAAAACTTTTCTACCAACCAGTACTTAATCATTAATGGCACGGTATGAAGGAGATGGATTACTGATGGTAGACTATTTTACCCCTGAAACTAAAGAAAGCGTCAATCAGTTTCGACATTCTTGGCGTACAAACTCGAACAAAGCAAAATCAATTGTTTCAGCGCTGAAAATTATAGCTACATTACTTTGGGACGTGAAGAGCGCTTTATGAATATGTTTCTTGACAGAACAATGAATGGTAAACGCTGAGTAATAGTCAGACTTGCTAGTGGGTCAGTTGAAAATTTCTACGTAAAAAATGCTAGAAATCTAATTTGCTTTCAACAGGATAGTGACCGTCTTCATTTTGCTACTCGCACGATGGCCGCGGTTCGAAGATTGAAGTTTCTTTCCCATCCATTCTATAGCCCGAGTGTTGCTCGTATCGACTTTCACATATTTAAACACCAAGGAATTTTAGGCGAGAAGAAACTTTCGCCTTAATGATATTGTCAAAACTCTCAAAGAATGGATACGTTTGTAGTTTTTTTTTTCTCCGAGAATACGGAAACTTCTTAAACAATGATAACAATTTATTTAAAAAAAATTAAAATTGCGGGAAGAACTATACCTCTCTCTATCGCATAAACAAATAATAGCATGAAAGAAGGAAATTCATATAAGTTCGTGTTTATCCCACCAGATATATAACTAAGTTATTACGACGGGTATATATGGACAGAATACTTTAAACTTAGCATAAGATATAAAGTGTACACGTTGGTATGATGAACATGAACTTCTATGCATTTCCTTCCTTCGGACAATTGCGTGTTTGCGCTATAAAGGGAAGTATAGTTTTTCTCATTCTTCGCTGTATCGCAAAAGATACGAGAAAGCTATAGAGAATAAATCGTTACTGATATTGAAGGATATCTAATGAGTATCGAAGTATTCGAAGCGCGTCGCAATCAGGACCTCAACATTTGAATTATTCTCTTGCGTATACAAAGAAGAGGATATCGTTCAATAATATCATGTCATTGTAATTTCGTTTGTAAGTAATTATTGAATTGTATTTCTTAATTTGAACGCTTATGTCTTTTATTATATTCACTTACTTTTTTCGTGCAACCTCCGCATGCTTGATTACATTTCAATTGGCAAGGATGTCCGCATGGTAATATCTTCTTACATGGTTTAATGCAAATAATGTTTTCAACATTAACGGAACAACGGACTTCAAAGAAATGCGAACAAGATCTTCCTTTTTTTATTTTAATTTCGCAAATTGGGCAATCTTCATAACACAATTTGGGGCACTTGTGTTTCTCTGTTTCCTCTCCACAATTTCTTCTGAATTTGTCGCACTCTTTATAGCATTTATACTGTAAAAGAAGAATGTGTAATAAAAGAAACGTTTACTCGTATGAAGTTCATTAGTATGTAGAGCTAGATAGTCGTGGCTGCCAAACGGGAGCATACAGACTGATTTGATAGCATGCATTCGCTAGTATCTATTGTTGCTACACGATTATCCAGCTCTAGTTATAATGTCGCCCGTTTCTTAATATTGGCGAATCGTCATTACACTATCGATTCTGCTAGATTTAATTTTACATCGATTTACCTACTGGCATAATCTCTATGCAAAACTATTATGCAGTATCGTGTAGCAACACCTATTGATTTACCATGGGGCATTTCGAACAGTGTTATTCACTTACCGTACCACCACAATAATATTGAAATAGAAACTAAAATCGCATTAAAATGTTCTAAATGACCAAGACGGGTAGGGACGAACCCCTAAGAAAGGGGATGCAATTAAAATCTTCACCTGTTTAATTAAAAGTGAATAAAAGTAGATTAATTATATTTTATTTACCGTTAAATGATGTGGATCATCGTGGATGTGACATCTTTTAGTGCAAGAGTGGCCACATTTATCTAACCTTGCTTCGCATGGAAGAGGACAACAGTAACTTTCGACGTCTATATAACAGGGTTTGTTGTCTATTTTATGTCCGCACGGTAGCTCAGCACTCACGGGATATTGACATTTATATACTGTTTGGGAACATGGATACTTCATCTCATGGCCACATTCTAATTTTCGCGGCATCAATACCATGCAATTTCCACAGACTTCGTAACATAATTTGGGACAGACATGATTATCATCGCATAGTATTCTAAAATTAGAAATGTTATAGAGACTTACTTTTACTCTGTTGCTAATTCAATATGTTGTAAATTACACGTACTACTGTGGGCAAAAAATAGTAAGACTTTTTAATTTAAATTTCGCGCGAAAGCCCATTCGTCGAAATATTTTTTTCTAGGTTGGCATAACTGTCGGTGACATCTGTGCCAAATATCACATCAAAATAATCATTAGTGTTTAGTATACGCTTGTCTTTCTGAAGTACAAAAAGGGCATTCGGCGATTTTTACAATGACTGAAATTATTCAACAAAGAAGTTGCATTAAATTTTGTGTACGGAATCAAATTTCTGGTGCCGAAACGTTCAGAATGTTGCAAAAGGCCTTCGGTGATAATTGTTCGTCGCGAGCAAGTGTTTTTGATTGGTACGAATTATTCAAAGAGGGTCGAGAACGCGTTGATGACGAACCACGTCCAGGACAGCCATCAACATCAACTGATAATCAACACGTCAATAGAATCAAGGAATTGGTGCTTGAGAATCGACGATTAACAGTCAGGGACCTTACTGGCATCGTTGGAATATCGGAAGGATCAGTGAAAACCATTTTGAAAGATCATTTGGGCCTAAGAAAAGTGAAAGCACGATTTGTTCCAAAATCACTCAATTTTTTCGAAAAATAGCGTCGCGTTGACGTCTGTGAAACAATGCCTTCCGACTATCAAGACAAAATGAAAGGCATCATAACTGGAGATGAGACTTGGATCTACGCTTATGACCCGGAAACAGACTATCTACTAGGTGAGCCGAGCCCAAACTGTCAACAAAGAATACTATTTGAGTGTTATGCGTCGTTTGCGCAATGCTATTCGTAAAAAGAGGCCAGAATTATGGGCCGACAACTCTTGGTTTTTGCACCACGATAATGCACCGTCGCATACTGCATTAATTCTTCGTGAGTTTTTCGCCAAATTTTCAGCTAATATCGTGCCGCAACCACCGTATTCGCCTGATATAGCTCCGTGTGACTTCTGGCTATTCAGCAAACTCAAACGACCGCTCCGGGGAAACCATTTTGAGTCAATTGAAGACATTAAACGTGAATCGCTACGCGCATTGAAGGCTATTCCTGAAATTGACTTTAACAACTGTTTCGAGAATTGGAAGAAACGTTGGCACAAGTGTATTGGGGCCAGGGGGGATTACTTTGAGGGGGACGAAATAGATTTGGAAGAATAAATTAAGAATTTAAAAATTTCTGAACAAAGTCTTACTATTTTCTGCCCACAGTAGTATATTGGATGTGATGGGTTATCGAAAAAGTCGTAACGTAGTTTTTACAAGTCCTTTAATAATGTAAAACAAAGGCCACTTAATTATACATTGCTAGTTTTATGTAATAATCATTTGCCATTTTTCGGTGAGCTGCATAAATTCCTCTTTCATAAAAGGACCTATTTACCAGCGAAAAAACTTTATACGGTTACTGATCCGCGGCAGTGGGAATCTTAAGCCGCATGGTCCGGTGAATATGGTAGGTGTGGCAGCACATAGCACATCCCATCGAAGATTCAATAATTTTTGAGGGGCGATCAAACTTGTGTTGGAGTCCGCGTTGTAGTGATGAGGAAAGGAAACGTTGAATGTGCTCTTTGCAATAGCGCAAGTAAGAAAAGATGACGAGACACAAAAGCTGTACAACTCCTTGAAAAATGAACATATAAAAATAGTGAGCCAAGAAAGGAAAGAACGTGTAGCCAACAAAGTAGCCAAATCGGAAAACAGAATGCAGAAAATATGGAAGACAACAAACCAGGAAGTTGACGTAAAAAGATGCGAAAAAAACCTATATGAATTCAAACGAATTAACAGAATACTTCACTTCCATAGATGTGTTTTCGAATAAGATATCCAGATCAGTATAGAACGTAAATTTCTACATAATAGTGGGCAAAGTATATTACAGTCTATATATCTTACGCCCATAACTGCTGCCGAAATCTTAAAAATTACACGCAATTTGAAGAAGAGAACGGGATGTGTATAAAATATCCCCGGATATTACGGTGTATGTTAGCCACGATCTAGTACAGCCCCTTGTCGAAATATTTAAAGATTGCATCTTGCAGGGTGTCTGTCCGAAAGAATTGAAATTATCTAAAACAACATCCATAAATGAAAATGAGAAAGGGAACAGATCCTAATAACTGTAATTGCAGCAATTCCGTTATCGAAAATCTTTGAAATGCCATTAAAGACGAACTGATAACTTTTCTAGACCGAAATATAGAGTTTTCACAGACAATCAGTGTGGTTATATGAAAGGAAGATACACATCAGAATCATTAGGTCTAATTGTAGAAATAACAAAGGCATTTGATTCCGTAGGCCATGATCTGTAATTCTGGAAAGATTATTCCTTTATGGCAGAAGAGCTCAGGCACATGAATTAACTACCTAGAAAAACGGAACAAATCACCTTTAATGGTACTGAACAGTCTAAAACCTCTACAATACACAAGGGAGTTCCGCAAGAATCTGTATTAGGACGCCTGCTCTTGCTTCCCATTATAAATGATATACCTCGAAATGTAATTTGCAACAAATTATGTATCTGTTTGATGATATCTTAATGTTATCAAGAAGTGTCACATGCGAAATTGCTACAATAAAAACTTATGAAGCGTTGGTAAAGGCGAACGAATGGTTTGCGAATAACGCCTTGCACTTGGATCCAAAAAACCAATTAACGTTTACCACAAAAGACCCTTCCGAACATCAAAGAGCAATTGTAAAGTCTTATTCCTCATATGCGTACATCACAGAAACATGTAAAAAGCTCTGAAGTGATATATATAATACGAAGAATGAAGAAAATTGCAACACACGAGACAGCGAGGATTGTCTATTTTTCCTTATTCCATTCAAGAGCAATGGTACGAGGGCACATTAACGAAGCGCAAGCTATATTCCTTAAGCAAAAGGAAGCGGTGAGAATATTACGCAACGATGGTATCGCCAAACAGGTAGAAATGTTTTTAAAGAGCAACAAATAGTCACCCATCCATCCGTTTACATGCTGATCAATCTGAAAAACATACACAGTGAAAAGACTAAATATACTACCGGAAGTGATTTTAGCAGTTATGAGACGCGCACTAAGGACGTGGTACCCTATCGAAGGATATACAAAGCCAGATACTCGATGAACTATCATGCAAACCACTTAGAACATAGCCTTCCCCCGATCAAAGTCTACTTTCGATGAAGTTTGAGGCGGATCGAAGACCGTTTCAAAAATGATCGCTTCCCCCGGTTTCCCCCCTATATCATAGATGTCTATATGCTTCATCAAATAAACTATATGTAGCTAATTACTGAGCTTGCGCACACATCCTAGCTCCTTGATGAGGCCGCGAACGTTTGAATAATGAATATTTAATGTTTCTGCAACCTCCTCGTGTTGTGTGCTGTGGGTTTGACTTGACCCAACGCCTTTATTTGGGCACCATCGACTTCAATGGGCCTCCCTGACCGAGAAGCGTCGTTAAAATAAAATAACCGACAACGAATTTTGTGAACTTTTCACAAGTTCGTTGTGTTCTTTCCTTTATGGAAGTAAATGAGTCAAATACGAGAAAAATGTATCCTTTTTTGTTTTCCATTTTCAGTTTTTATAAAGTTACAAGTGCTTAACCAAATCGCTCAATTGTTTTCCAAAATGAAGTTAGAACAGTCAAGTCAGTTATCATATGATGTGACATAAAAACAGATGCGAATAATTTAGCATGCTAGCAAAAATTAAGTGGCGCCATCTGTTGCAAAAATACTTTATGACCTTCCCGACAATCCATTAGTTGAATTCCTCTGGATCTCTCGATAATAATTAACCTATAAAACAGCGAATTTTACGAGATCTGTGCCCTCAACTTTTAATTATGGAACCTAGTACTAATTTCTAAATATTTTCGCAGCCACCTAAGTATTAGCTTCTGCCTAGTTTACTTACTTGGTGCATTCCTCTTTGCATTCATATGATTCATGGTAGTTGTCCAATATATGACATAGTGACTTGCAAAGATGTCCGCATTTAAGCCATTCATTGCATATTTTGTCGCATCCGCCTTCCGGTACTTTAGAGAAGTCATCTGCATTGGTGACATTTGTTATTTTGTCGGGATGATTCTGGCATACCAGTGGTAACGACGTTCCCAAACTACTTTGTTCTTCCAAGACAGTACGAATCCTTGTCCAAAGCTAAAAAATTGAATATGAATGAATATTTTTTGTTATAATTAGAATGGTTACATTTGTCAGCATACCAGGTTCGTAATAAGTAAATACCGAATATTTACGTTAATTCAAACAAAGTCCAAACACCAACGATTTAGTGAAAGTGAAAATTTAAATATTTGCAGTGACACCCACAAAATGACATGTATGTACAGCAGAAAATATTAGCGGTGCATGTTATTTAACAGCACATTAAGCTACAACATTTAGTATTTCAAATCTATTTCACCTACAGGGAGTCATTTCCGATGTTTAGTTTGGGAATTTTGGAAACTGTCAGATGTAGAGACGATTAAATGGGAAAAGAATTGCAGTTTTACGAACTTAATTTGCCGAGCTTTTTGGAAATGTACGGCTAACGAGATGTCTCGCAAAAATAATTTTATTGTTATTTTCTTCGGTACCTATGGCTCTGTAGTTATTGACTCTAGAAAAAAAATGTGTAAGGGAAAAGTTGTACGTTATTATGTGCTTAATAATAGTCTGACTGTATTTTTTATTTTAGCTTTAACTTATAAATAAATTATGACACAAACTTGTATTTTTTCTAATGGAAACTTTTTCCAACGATCCTAATAATATACTGCTTGATATAAATATTTTTATAAATAAATTATTGCCATTTGTTTCTCTTAATTTTCAAACTGTTCAAACAGTATACTATGGAAACAATGATATATGCACAATTTTTTATTAATATTTTTCTTGTAATTTTTGAGTATGTTGGTCGTTGTTTAAAGATTTTATTTTTTTTGTATTGGGTATTTCATTCATTGGAGTCTACATAAAAGAATCTACGAACACCGAAACAATCTAAACAGTAACAAAATAAATGCAACAGCCTTATCTAAATATGCTTTAGAGGAAAAACATAAAATCAACTTTAACAGCATATAAATCTTCGAAATACAAAATAATTACAACAAACATGTAATTAAGAAAATGATTTAATCACTGAAGGTTGATATATAATCCCTTTCCACATTAATTTACGTGTTCTGTATACGTATTTCGACAACTAAGTTGTCATCATCAGCAGATAATTAAATAGTGTCGCACCTGGAAAACTACAGCAAGAATAAAGGCCATGTGTTGAACACTGACCCGGGTCCAAACTATAACTCATGTCTCTTTGGTCTCTTGAATGACAGACAAGGCAGAGTGCAATAAACCGCATGAAGGTATTTGTCTTTCCTTTCCTGTTCTTTTTCTGTTGTCTTTTACTTTAGTTTAAGACGAAAAACAATCTTTTTTAAAAATTATGTGAGACGAATATACAGTGTGCGTTTTGGCTTTCAACGGTACAGATCGTGTGCGGAATTTGTTTTCGTATGGGTATTTTTGCCGTAGTTTTCCAGGTGCGACACTATTTATCTGCTGATGATGACAACTTATACATTATACATTAATAATCCACCGAAGGTTATATGTAATTTAAGAACTGTTTCCATACATAGATGATGGCGCATTAAAAAATTCGATCTCATCGTTCCCGATAACTTAATTGGATAAAGGCGACCGCTCGGAGAACGGGATATGTGATTCATTGGGGATTAGGAACTCTTTTTGTAAAAATTTTTGAATTAATAAATGACCCTAGAACTCTGCTTTGGAAGTTCTGTAATAAAATTTTGCACCATTTTGTTCAATAGCGACGGAGATATGTACTTAAAGCTGACAACTAAAAATCATGTTTATGCTTAGTACGCAGAATGTCATAATGGCATTTCAGCATCGTTGAACCAAGTAAATTGAAGCTGAGGGAGAATATCCTCGTATATCATTAAAGGTATTCGACACAATCATTTATTAATGTTCTCTTAAACAAAAAATACTTACGTCGCTATTTGAAGAAAGCAAATCCATATTTCCCATTATATATAAACCCTCTCTAGCTCGCGATAATGCAACGCAAACTCTATTTTCTATTGACAAGAATCCAATTCGTCCCTCATCATTATTACGAACTAGAGAAAGCAATATAATTTTCGCTTCTTCACCTTGATAATTATCAAGAACTGTGATTCGCACGTTTTTTAATATATCGTACATATCTCTTTCCCTCTTCATCAGAAACATTTGTCCTGCGTAAGCGGCTAGTATAGTAATATCGTCTGAACTGTATCCATTCTTTAATAGATATATGGCAAGGCGCAGCAAAAATCTTGCTTCGTGTAGATTACTTTTGCTTTCATCCGTACATATTTCCTCAGGATTGCTGTGAGTGATAAAAAATAAGGAAGAACGTACTCCAAGTACGGGCGGAAACTTGTTCACTGATTCATGATTTTGTAAATTGGGGTATATATTCGGTGATATAAGCCTGGCTATTTCTGGACGCATTCTATGTTGTACATTCAATATATTACAGGGAATCTTATTTCTGACCAAACGCTCGAATAAACTTATACCCAAATTGAACTTCTTCTCCATGGTATAGTCAGCTGTATTCGGCCTGAAATAAATATCGTTTATTGAAACAAAATGAATGATATTGAAGAGTAGCCAGATCTAAATAAAAAGCAAATATTTGCTTAGAGAACAGCCCTATTAAGGTGAGGCTGTAAGAAACATATTTAACGTTAATATATTTCGAAAAATTCAATATTCTACGGAAAAAAATTCTGCAAATAGTCTACGAGACAAAAAGTTTAGCAAACTCTACTTTATTTCTAATATAATCTTAATTTCTTAATAATAACAAGCAAAATAGATAATTGAACCTTAATTGCTGATGGTCTCCGATTAAAATTAGGTGGCCGCAGTCTTTTGTTAACGAAGCAACAACATGGGATTCCATAATTTCGGCGGCTTCTTCGACAATAACTACCGGTGACTTTAAAGCTCTCAAACTTTCCTGTAGACGTGCTGCACTTGTCGTCGTCATGCCTACTACCAGTTGCTTTCTCATTATGCGCAGATCCTCAATTGCACGTAGTTCTTCGTACCTTGCGCGGCAAGCGTGATATAGACTTTCGCGTTTTGCAATCTCCTCCATTTTCTCCATCCTATAAAGGCCTAACCAATAGAAGTACAAACCCCATCTATCATTTGGATGTATGCTCATTGGTTCGAAAAAATCAATATAGGCCGTTTGTCGAAATTCTACATTGTATTCCCCCTCTGCCATTCTCATCTAGAAAAAGACGAATATGTCATTAGTGTACATAGTAATCAAACTCGACAATTCGAAGTGAGCACGAACAGAGTTTGTGGGAATTTTAGAAATTATGATAGGTATACTACGAGGGTAGTTTGACAAGTAGTGAAAATGGAAAAGAAAATCGAATTTTTTAAATACAAAATAATTTTTATTTTTCAATATATTCTCCTAAAAGAGCAATACATTTATTCCAACGGTGCTCCAATACCCTTATGCCATCTCTAAAATGCGATTCCGGAAGGCTTGCAAAATACTCTTTTACGAAGATGATAAGCTCGTCGTTAGACGAACATTTCTTTCCACCTAGTGCCGTTTTCAATTTTGGAAAAAGGTGGAAGTCGGACGGGGCTAGATCCGGCGAATGAGGCGCATGCGGTACTAATTGGAAATGCAACTCGTGGATTTTGGACATCGCAACTGTGCTAATATGCGAGGGAGCGTTGTCTTGGTGAAACAGAATCTTTTTCTTTGCCATTCCTAGCTGTTTTTACACGAATCTTAACATTTAATTTTTGTAGAAGTTCTGCATAATATTGTCCGTTTAGTGTGGCACCTTTCTAAAGGTAATCAATGAGCAAAATGCCCTTTGAATCCCAAAAAATTGATGCCATCACCTTGTTTGCCGATAAAGTGGTTTTCGCTTTATTTGGAGGTGCAGAACCACGTTCTAACCATTGTTTCGACTGTTGTTTTGTTTCGGGTGTACTGTAGTGTTCCAAGTTTCATCGCAAGTAACAAATCGCCTACAAAAATCAACCGGACTCCGCTTATAAAGGTCCAAACACTCATTGGAAATGCGCAAATGAGTAAACTTTTGATCAGTCGTAAGCAATCGCGGCACCCATCTTGCCAAAAGCTTGGAAAGGCCCAATTCTTTCGTTGAAATGTGGTGTACGCATTCTGTTGAAATGTTTACCATGTCTGCTATCTCTCTCACTTTGGATTTTTATAATCATTTCCTTAGAAGTCACGATTTTGGGTGCTCCAGAGAGCGCTTCATCAACACAGCTTGTTCTACCACGTTTAAATTCATTTACCCATCTACTTATTGTGGCGGATGATCGGTAGCTTTCATACCCTTAATTACGAAGTATTTAATCACCGCACGATACTCTGCTTTTTCCATTTTAACAAAACGACGTGTTGCTTCTTTTTCAATCAGCCGTCAAAAATAAACTATTCAACCGATTTATCTAAATATCGGAATGTGAACATATAAATAGGCAACCTAAATTACAATGCATTTGTTTTACCAATTAGAGCGCCACCTATGTGTCATTCTCACTACTTGTCAAACTATCCTCGTATCTTATGTTTATGATTAACAGATGCAAGGTTTCAGTTTACTTAATTTAACAAAACAAAAACACCAAAAATTGAAAATATATTTTTTTATAATACGAGGGATTTAAACGACCGCTGAAGTACCGCGTCGTTGTTCCGCGCATGTGCGTTGAATACCTACATCAGTTGGTCGGTCACACGCCTGTACAGAAGCATTCGTTCGTGTTTACGTTTGTTTATCCGTATTTTAGTATATACATCACAGTATATCAGTGAAGAAAACACTATGATCAAGGGTATGGTACAAAAATGAGTTACAGCATTTAAAGGCAGTCCTATTAATGTTCATTGTGAGGAACGTAGTGGGCGACTGTCTGTCATTACTGAAGACTTAATGTAGAAAGTAGGTGTAAAAGTTTAAGAAAACACACTTTATGACTTCCGCAAATTTGAAATTTCTTCTTACGAAACTGTAGCAGATCGCTGAAATTATCGCCTATAGATTTCTATGTAGAGAATTCAAAATCTAGTTGTACGATATAATAAGTGCTTTAATGATGGTGGTAATTGCGTTGAAAAGCAGATTAAGTCATTGTGTTCTTTTCATATCAAAACGGTACTTACTTAAAAAATATCCATCGTATAAAAACAGTAAAAGAGCACTCGAATAAATTGGCACTTTCAGAGAAAGATAATAAGGGGATGATGAAGTACACTACGTAAACAACATCGTACATGAACTTACATGGAGAATTTAAATTTTATTTAACTACGAGAATAGATCGAAAAAACTCTAGAACTAAATACAAAAAAAACAGCTTTTTGAAGGTACAGGCTGGTAGAAAAGTTTTGAAAGCGACACCTACTAAGCAGTAAAGGAATCAAAATGCATACGCCATTTTAATATTTCATGTGTCATATGAACACACTAAAAATTTTATCTCGATCTGTCAATTCATTCATTGTTAGCAATCCATTTGAATTAGACGTGTCGGTGTATTTTTTAACAATGGAAAAAACTGAATATCGCGCTGTGATAAAATTCTTTGTTTTGGAAGGTTTATCAGCAACAGAGATTCATACAAAAATGGTGAACGTGTTAAAGGAATGAGCTCCTTCATTTCCAACAGTACATCGATGGGTTTTAGAGTTTAAACGTGGTCTTACAAACATTGAAGATGAACTTCGTAGTGGACGACCAAAAACTGCAACAGCAGAAATCATTGAGCAAGTACATAATATGGTTAGTGAAGATCCGAATTTGACTAAGCGTGAAATTGCTAATACCATAGGCATCTCAGACGAACGAGTACTCCATATTTTACATGAAGAATTACATATGAAAAAGCTGTTTGGAAAGTTAGTGCCGCATTCGTTAACAATTCGACAAAAACTGGATCGAAAACAAATTTCTCAGCGTAACTTGGTGCGTTTCAAGCGGAATAAAACCGATTTCTTGCGTCGTTTTATAACTATGGATGAGACTTGGATCTACCATCATGATCCTAAATTGAAACAAGAACGATTACAGTGGACTGCGGTTGGTTGTTCAACTCCAAAAGAGGTGAAGTCGGGACAATCGGCAAAAAAGGTTATGCCATCAGTGTTTTGGGATGCAAAAGGAATTTTATTGATTGATTATCTTGAAAAAGGTAAAACAATTAACTCCGAGTATTATTGTAACCTTTTAGATCAACTGGATGCAAAAATTCGTAAAAAAGGCCTGGTTTAGCGAAAAAAAAATAATTTTTCATCAAGACAATGCGCCTTCATACAAAAGTGTTTTGACGATGGCTAAATTGAATGAATTAAAGTACGAATTGCTTGAACAACCACCGTATTCACCAGATTTGGCTCCGAGTGATTACTACTTCTTCAGAAACTTGAAACAATTCGTTCGAGGAAAGCGTTTTTCATCGAATGAAGAGGCTATTTCAGCCGTGGAACAGTATTTTGCAGAGCTTCCAGAAAATCATTACAGAGATGGTATAAAATTATTGGAGGATCATTGAAATAAATGTATTGAAGTTGAGGGAGATTACATTGAATAAAAAAACTAATTTCATTTAAAAATTCACATTGTTTCATTTTTGCTTTCAAAACTTTTCTACCAACCTGCAATTTTTCTATATTGCATCTTTTCAGCCTTACGCATGTTATTCATGTACTAAAAAAAGAAGCTACTGTATACTACTAAGAACACGTTTACAAATGGGAGTTTTGCAGACAAATATAGGGTCATAGGTGATACTAAAAAGAAAATGTAGTAATCGGAAAAAGAAAAGTTATCTAAAAAATGTAAAGAAGCTGTAAAAATACTTAAAAGAAATAGGATAGGAAAATTTTGAAAATCGCAGCAAAAGTAAATAAAATTACACACATTTCTGCATCGAATAGTGACGGGTGATTCAAAAAAAAAATGGATTTATTTCGAAAACCCTAAAAAATAATAGTTATCACGGGCGAAGCCGACCCATCGACACCAAGGCCAAATCGTTTTGGTCGCAAGACAATGCTCTGTCTTCGGTGAGACCAGAGTGGCGTGGTGTATTACGAACTGTTGAAACCTGGTGAAACAGACTGATCGCTGCCAACAACAAATTATCAATTTGAACCGTGCATTGATAGACGAACGTCCGGAATGGGCCCAAAGACACGGTAAAGTGATTTTAGAGCATGATAACGCACCGTCTCATACAGCATAATCGTTATGGCAGCATTGAAAGCACTTGGATGGGGCATTATATCGCACCCACCGTACTCTCCAGGCCTTGCCCCGTCTGATTATCATATTTTCCACAAGGACAAAATTTTTTTGGGATGGCATCCATAATTTACCAGAAAGATGGACACGATGTGTAGAATCAATTAGCCAATATTTTGAATAAATACATTTTTCCATTACTGTGTGCAGTTTTAGCCTAACTTTACTTTCCGTTATAAGAAGAGAGCTAGGAATAGCTAAATAAAGGCAAAAGATGAAATAATTATATGGAGGCGACATCTGTCTAGGCTAAAGCAATTCAGAACAGAAACTAGATAAATTTACTCGATGAAACATGGGTAAATGATGGTCACACAACATCGAAAGTTTGGATTGATGAAAGCATTAAATGTGCAAGGCAAGTTTTCAATGAGGGTCTGCCAACAGGTTTGGAAAATCCTAGTGAAAAAAAAAGATGACTGATATTATATATTGGTTGTGAGGATGGCTTTCTTGAGAATGGCCTACTGTTATATCCATCAAATAAAATTGATAATTGCTTTAGATGAAGATGTACAAAGTACAACTCAATGTAAAGCTGTTTCGCAAGAATCGATTAAAGAAAGAATTAAAGTTTTCCTTAAAGTGTCAAGATTTGCCTCATAAGATTAAGTATTTCGAAGCTGGAAAAAACAACATATGGGAGTCAGTTAATACTACTTTTGATTTTTGTTGATTTAAGGCATGCGACACTGTCCCAGTAAAGAAACTTTGGGATTGTTTGAAAAAAAAACATACATCCCAATACATCGACGGGGTGAGAGCCTTCTATAAAGGAACCATTGGCTTTATTAGGACACAACGGGAACTTTCAGAATACTTTCAAACAAACAAGAGTGTTGTTTTTGTGGTGAAAATGTTGAACACAGCAAAGCCAATAATAAGCATAGTTGTTAAAGATTATATTATCAGTGTGCACCGCTCTCTAGATGTGATGCTGAACAATACTTTTCTGTATTTAAAGATGCGGTTTCTAATAAAAGAACGAATTTTACAGAACAAAATTTAGAAAATACTGAAGTAATTAATGGCATATATTATAATATGTTTCATTAATTTCAAAACAATTCAGTCGTATACATGTATAATTAGTGCGCATCCAAAGCACTGATAAATAAAATTAATATAGCACGTCGTATTACATCATATTAGGTGCGCAACTAAGTTCTCGCTGTTTTTTTGATAAAAATGCAACTTTATGGGTTCAGTAGTAAGTGCTGGTCGATTGTGACATAACGAAAACGTCATGATCCAAGCTTAGACATGTGGTAAACGAACCGCTTTGACACATTAGCGATTTTGTTTTTGCGTCGTGTACTTTTGGTTGTGTGAAAATGTCTGATTTTGTGCCAAATAATCGTCATTTGCGGGAAGTGTTGCTTTTCTTCTTTCATTCGAAGAAAACGGCGGCTGAAGCGCATCGAGAACTATAAAAAGTTTACGAATATGCTGCTCTAAGTGAAACAACGTGCCGTGACGTGACGGTGATTTCGATGTTGACGAGCGTTCGCGTGAAGGAAGATAAAAAAACCTTCGAAGACGCTGAATTGGAGGCATTGCTCGATGAGGATCCGTGACAAACGCAAAAAGAGCTTGTTTTAGCATTAGGAGTTACCCGCCAAGCCATTTCCCCGCGATTGCATGCGTTGGGAATGATTTAAAAACAAGGAACTTGGGCTCCTTATGATTTGAAGCCAAGAGACGTTAAGCGTCATTTTTTCGCCAGTGAACAACTGCTCCAGCGGCAAAAAAGGAAGGGTTTTCTTCATCGCATCGTTACGCGTAATGAAAAATGGATTCATTACAGCCACCCAAAGAGAACAAAATCATGGGGACTGCCCGGTCATGCTTCTACGTCGTCGGTTCGGCCGAATATTCACGCTGCGAAGGTTTTGCTGTGTATTTGGTGGGACCGGGGCGATGTTATTTATTATGAGCTGTTGAAACCGAACGAAACATTCACTGGGGAATGGTATCGAACTCAATTGATGCGAGCAGAGGCACGAAAAAGTGATTCTACAGCATGATAACGCATGGCCTCAGGTTGCCAAACCCGTTAAAATCTACTTAGAAACGCTCAAATGGGAGGTCCTACCCCACCCGCCATATTCCCCAGATATTGCGCCGTCCGATTATTACTTATTCCGTTCGATGGCACATGGTCTGGCTAATCAGTAGTTCCGCTCATATGAAGACATCTCAAAACGGCTTGATTCGTGGATAGCCTCAAAAGACGAACACTTTTACCGTGACGGTATGCGAGCTCTGCCAGAAAAATGGAAAAAAGTTATCGCTAGCGATGGGAAATATTTTTATGATTCATTTGTAAACATTTTTTCACAATAAAGTTACATTTTCATCAAAAAAACAGCGAGAACTTAGTTGCGCACCTAATACGTTAAGCAAACAAATACCTTTCCTAAAGTATGGCATATGCATGGCGAACCTGAGTTAGTGGAATATCTGCGCTCGCTGTTATTCATAGGCGATAAAAACTGGCATCCATCCGCTCACTGGTTTGTACATAACAAAAAAAAAAAGTGGTGTGAAAGCAAAAAGTTTAGTAACTCCAATACTGTCCATTTACGGACTCATTACTATAACACCTCAGAGTTTGAATCGTTTTTTTTTCTAACTCGCGACATTATTGATTGTTCTTTTCATGTTACCAAATGGTCCATGAAAAACATAGACAAAATACGTCATGATTTTCATGACAAGAGAATAAACACTTTTTACCTCCAAATATTCTTCTATGCTTTCCAACGATGCGATTTCACGATCCGCTCTTAA
Source organism: Dermolepida albohirtum (assembly GCA_031893035.1). Classification (NCBI taxonomy): domain Eukaryota; kingdom Metazoa; phylum Arthropoda; class Insecta; order Coleoptera; family Scarabaeidae; genus Dermolepida; species Dermolepida albohirtum. Next base: position 125,268 of record JAVIWB010002748.1, read on the forward strand.
AATTTTTTCATAAACGTAATAATCTTGAGCATCTGCTTCCAATTTCATTTTGTTAACCGTCAAGAGACATATCTCGTTCCGTAATTCGCTAAGAGAAATAATGTAGAAAGATGAAAGGGAAGTGTGATAATTAGATTTAAATATATCGTCGAGATCTAAGTAATTTTCTAGATTTGGATCGTCGGGAACATTTGCGAGGTCTTCGTCGTAGGTTTGGTCATACAAGTTTTCCATTTGTGCCTATAAAAATATAAAGAAATTTATTAGTATTACCAGGAAAATTATGTGCACATTTATATAAACATTCTTCGAAAAATATAGGCATTAAATTTAGCAGTTCATAATTCAAATTAAATAATTAAAAAACACTCCGATTGAATGGCAAAACTATACCTAGACAAGTAGAGAATGAGTTATAATCAACAAGCTGCCAGGTGTACCGAAAGTTCATTACCGGTTTTTCTAACAGATGTCGCTAGGCTTAAGTATGCAATGTTATGATTTGACACTTATATCATTTTATTCTACGGACATCAACCTTCAAAGTCATACATGTGATATTTTGCGAAAGTAAAACTAGATTTAGATTTACACCTCTTTGAAAATGTCGACTTTCGTGCCTGAAAAAGTGCATTTGCGGCACGTATTAGTTTTCTTACTTAATCAAAAGAAAAAAGCTGCTGAAAGTCATCGTTTGCTGGTAGAAACATACGGTGAGCATGCTTCAACAATAAAAACATGTGAGGCGTGGTTTCGACAATTCAAAAGTTGTGATTTCAATGTGTAAGACAAAGAACGATCTGGTAGACAGTAAAAGTTTGAAGATGTGAAACTACGGGAGTTATTGGATGAAGACCCAACCCAAACTCGAAAACAATTGGCAGAAGCGTTAAATGTGGCCCAAGAAACAATTAGCGATCGATTACGAGCAATGAGAAAAATCCAAAATATGGGAAATTGGTTGCCACAGCAATTAAATGGTAAATGGAAAATCGAAATACATCTGCGAAATGCTGCTTCAAAGGTATGATCGGAAGTCATTTCTGGATCGAATAGTGACGGGTGATGAAAAATGGATTTATTTCGAAAACCCTAGGCGAAGCCGGCCCATCGACTCCACACTGCCTCAACGCACAGTGTGCGTTTTGGCTGTCAACGGTACAAATCGTGTGCGAAATGTGTTTTCGTACGGGTATTTTTGCAGTAGTTTTCCAGGTGCGACACTGTTTAATTATCTGCTGATGATGACAACTTAGTTGACGAAATACGTATGCAGAACAAGAAAATAATGTAGAAAGGGGCTATATATCAACCTTCAGTGATTGAATTTTTATATAAACTTCTACATAATAACTTATATTGTCCTTCACTCCTTCAAGAATTAATTTTCACAATCCTCGATTGTCAATTCGTTACCATAATACGTTTTCTTGTCTGACTTCTAAAACTAATATGGTATTGAAGTCGCCTCTATATATTGTATAATGTGAAGGAATTTTAGTAAAATATCTTGTGCAGGACACATTCATCACGACTCTACTTGTTTCTTTTACTTTTATACGAGGATAGTTTGACAAGTAGTGAGAATGACACATAGGTGGCGCCCTAATTGGTAAAACAAATGCACTGTAATTTAGGTTGCCTATTTATATGTTTACATTCCGATATTTAGATAAATCGGTTGATTAGTTTATTTTTGACAGCTGATTGAAAAAGAAGCAACACGTCGTTTTGTTAAAATGGGAAAAGCAGAGTATCGTACGGTGATTAAATACTTCGTAATTAAGGGTATGAAAGCTACCGAAATAAAAGATGAGTTACGAGAAACATTAGGTGAATCTGCTCCAGATGTGTTGATGAAGCGCGCTCTGGAGCACCCAAAATCGTGACTTCTAAGGAAATGATTATAAAAATCCATCATATTATTACGCAAGATCGACGACTCAAAGTGAGAGAGATAGCAGACATGGTAAACATTTCAACAGAACGCGTACACCACATTTTAATGAAAGAATTGGGCCTTTCCTAGCTTTCGGCAAGATGGGTGCCGCGATTGCTTATGACTGATCAAAAGTTCACTCGTTTGCGCATTTCCAATGAGTGTTTGGACCTTTATAAGCGGAATCCGGTTGATTTTGGTAGGCGATTTGTTACTTGCGATGAAACTTGGATACACTACAGTACACCCGAAACTAAACAACAGTCGAAACAATGGTTAGAACGTGGTTCTGCACCTCCAAAGAAAGCGAAAACCACCTTATCGGCAAACATCGATTTTTTGGTATTCAAAGGGCATTTTGCTCATCGATTACCTTCAGAAAGGTGCCACAATAAACGGACAATATTATGCACAACTTCTACAAAAATTAAATGTTGAGATTCGTGCTAAACGGCCAGGAATGACAAAGAAAAAGATTTTGTTTCACGAAGACAACGCTCCCTCGCATACCAGCACAGTTGCGATGTCCAAAATCCACGAGTTGCATTTCCAATTAGTACCGCATGCGCCCTATTCGCCGGATCTAGCCCCCTCCGACTTCCACCTTTTTCCAAAATTGAAAACGGCACTAGGTAGAAAGAAATTTTCGTCTAACGACGAGCTTATCATCTTCGTAAATGAGTATTTTGCAAGCCTTCCGGAATCGCATTTTAGAGATGGCATAAGGGCATTGGAGTACCGTTGGAATAAATGTATTGCTCTTTTAGGAGAATATATTAAAAAATAAAAATTATTTTGTATTTAAAAAATTCGTTTTTCTTTTCCATTCTCACTACTTATCAAACTACCCTCGTATACCTTTTATATCATGTACTTATTTACATGTGAAGAACTATTGTTTCCTTGGGGTTTGAAAAATTTAATTTTTACTTTTGTTGTAATACTTCTAGATACTCTACGCTTAAGCGCTGGACATCGGAAATGGAATGAAGAGGCTGCTGTCGTATCTGGAACTATCGCTGTTTCGTTCGACATTTTCTCTTTACGAGACAATTGATGTTGCTTATTCGCATTATGTAAACTAAAATGCGCTTCAATTTTTATTATTACGAAACAACTCTAACACTAGTTACATATGTACATCTTCATTGATCTCTCGCTTCTCCCGATCATTGTCACATCTCCGCCCATCTAATAAAAAAAACGATTACCACCCCATCTAAATAATGGAAGTCAAACAATTGTTTCATTGAATAAACCTGACAGTGAACAGACTCTAAACCTATAGTGCGACCAATTTTATTTGGTCGGCGGAAAAAATGTGAACTAATACGCGAAACTCTTTACCTCTCACGTCCTTAACCTATATATTCAGCTGAAGTACAGTCAAGTACAGTATCATATCTATTTTGATTTATTTGTTGATTGAGTTTATAGGTTAGTTTGTTGTATATTCTAATAGGCTGCAGTTATAACCTCACACTCACATATCAAACTTTTGAATTAAGCGCCCCAAATTTTTTTTTCGGAGTGTATCTTTTAAAACGATCGTGCTGTTTGACTGGCCAAATTGAATTGGTTGCAGTATATACACAAACATTCATATTAAAAAATGGAACAAGGACACAGTCACGTATAAAAGCAAAAAATGCAGATGATGAAGACGACGAATTATTACAAACTATGTGTTGTTTAGTATCTACTTGTAAACAAATTCTATAATGTAAAGTTTTGATTTTTCGACGTTTATGGTTTTGAGATTCTACTGTGCATGTACATAGTCTTTCACCACAAACAAAGAGATTCTGAAAGATGCACAATGAATAAGAAATATACTTCTCGAGTTTCGATTTTACGATATAATATTGGGTCTGGGAAAAAGTTCGTGGCGTTTTTCCCGATAGATGGCATTGGTTGCCGATAACTAAAGAACAACAAGTCACAGCGACACCACCGAGGGCTCGTTTTTTAGATGACCTTCCGAACGTTAGTTTGAGCGTAGAAACATTGTAATCGGTGCAGTGGTTGGAAAGTTATTCGCACTTGAAAATGGAGAAGAATAATGAGAAATTTCGCTATATTCTGCAATATTATTATGATAAGGGGAAGAACGCTGCGCAGGCTTGTGATAAAATTTGTGCTGTGTACGGTGAAGGTACTTTATCGAAATCTGTTGCGCGGAAATGGTTCGCTCGCTTTCGTTCTGGAAATTTCAATGTGAAAGATGAGTCACGCTGCGGTCGTCCAATCACTGAAAAATCTGATGAAATTCTTGAAAAAGTCCAACAAGATAAGCATATCAGCAGTGTCGATATTGGCATGGAGCTAGGCATTGACCACAAAACTGTTTTGAACCATTTACACAAAGCTGGTTACAAAAAAAAGCTTGACGTATGGGTTCCTCAAGAGTTGAGCGTGAAAAACATGATTGACCGAATTAACATCTGCGATGCGCTGCTGAAACGGAATGAAATCGAGCCGTTTCTGAAACGTTTAATAACCGGAGATGAAAAATGGATTACGTACTAAGCCAACATTGACGCCAAAAAAAGTGATGCTGTGTGTATGGTGGGACTGGAGGGGAATCGTCCACTACGAGCTACTTCCAACTGGTCAGACGATTGATTCTCAACTCTACTGTGCACAACTAGAGAGATTACGCCAGGCGATTGAAAGAAAACGGCCCGAATTGATTAATAGGAAAGGTGTTGTCTTCCATCATGACAACGCCCGACCACACACTTCTTTGATGACCCGTCAAAAATTGAGAGTTTGGTTGGGAAGTTTTGATGCACCCACCTTACAGTCCGGATATAGCACCCTCTGACTATCATCTGTTTCGATCTCTGCAGAACTCTCTCAATGGAATTAAGTTGGTTTCAAAAGAAGCCTGTGAAAACTACTTGATTCAGTGTTTCGACCAGAAACCACAGAAGTTTTTCACCGATGGGATCATGGATCTACCAAAAAAATGGCGAAACATTGTCGATAGTAATGGAGCATATTCGGTTTAAATGAATTCGTCCACACGCCATGCGGGGACCAGTTGAATTTTACTGAAAAAACGCCACGAACTTTTTCCCAGACCCAATATTAATTGAATAATATCATGTCTCCCTCTCTCAACCAATACATAAATGTATTGGCCGACAAAGCGAGAACGCTTCTATCTCACAAAGATCGGTAAACTAGGTTTCCAGTGTGTAATTGTCGGCCAATATATTTATGTGTTGGTTGAGAGAGGGAGACATGATATTATTCATTATTTTTCTGTATCGAAATGATATGATAAACGCTATGAAGGAATAGTTCATTAATAACACAAATCATCCTGACGATCCGTGAATCGGTGAAACATATGTAGTTGATAGGGTGTTATTAATAATAGAATGATTCCTTTTAACATTCAATATTAATTGAGTTGCCTTATCATCGAACTGATAATTTAAATGCTTCCCAAATTAAAATCGTTTAATTAATTACCTGTTGAATTCGTCTCCTTTGAAGGGGTGTTTGATCTTCGAACAACCAATCTCTAAATTCTTTGGGGGTGATGTTTTCGAAACAAGTACCTTGTAATTCCGGTAGTGTTCTTATTGTGTCCAAAATATTTACCACACCACGAAAGCTATCTGCAGCTTTAATATATTCGTAATATTTTTGTAAATTACCGTGCATATAACTCATACTAGCATATGCTTTCGCAAATGCCTCGCTTCTACTTTTAATATGTTTTCTTCTAAGCTCCTTAATATTATAGTAATTTAACTTTTCATTTTTTGATTGACCACCAATCCTAACAATGCCGTCAGTAGTTTCCAAAAGACCCTCTAAAAATTGATCTAGCGCATGGTTTGTGAAACATATGACGAGAAGTGGATAGCATCCATGATGCCACATCGATCTCTTTCGAAGTAGACACCTTGCTATAATTAAACCCAAATGAGTCTTCCCCGTCCCTGGAGGTCCTTGTATTATAGAAAGGTTATGATTCATCGCAAACTCAAGTGCTTCAAATTGCATTTCATTAAGCTTGCTTATAGAATCTTGAAGTGGGCTTACATTAACGATTTTCCGACTACTCAGATACTCGAGAAAATCATCTTCATCTGATGACAGGGCCCCATCGTAGAAAGGATAGCGTGGCGGTTCCATTTCTCTACTGACATTCACGATATACTCTTTCATTGGAAACGTCCATTCACGTAAGTTTTTTAGTACTCTTAAGACGTGGTAATAAGGTTCGAAATATACATTCGATTCCACCATCAAGCAGTTAACGTTATAATCAACATTACTATTGCCATCTTCGAATTCTATAATTAATTGACCTTTTTTCAATAGATCTCGATCTATTATCTTTCCAAAAACGACTGAGTTAAAGTTGTTTGTTGTAAAACATACCAAGGATCCAAACATAAAACGACGGGAACTCTCTATTGTATGTTTGAATTTGGCTTTATCTTTAATATTAAGTTGAATAAGAACACCGTATGCTCCATTATTTTTAACTATCGCGGGACCTATTAGTTTCACCTGAAAAATACGCACATACATTAGAATATTATGAACAGAGAACGGACGTAAAATAAGCTGTTTACAGCTAACTCATTTCGCATCCCTTCGTGTCAGTGAGCGGATGGATGTCAGTCCCTATCGCAATGCAACGATGCGTGAGGATAGTCGTAGGGGTAGAGGTACAATACAGTCTTTGCTACGCAATTGATGCAGTCTACAATTTAAAATCTGATTCTAAATGATTTTTTTTACTCGTTATTTTTACCGTTCCTTCTTTCGTGCTTGCTCAATTTAATTGCTAATTGTATTAGATAGATAGAAATAGGTTAGAAAGCTAGTATGCAGATTGGGAGGAACGGAATGGATTTAGATCCGGAAGATGGTGTATCGCCAACTTGTTTTGTTTCATCCCGCCAAATGTATAATTAAGTTGTCACGTAGATTTTGACTTTATTAAGTAAATCTGGTACTTAGACATCCGCGGTCGTTGTCCATGCTATCTGCTTCTGGGTTTCCGAGCTGGCACCGCGTCACTTGTATATCTGTCGACGTTTCGTACCCATTTGTATGGGACATCTTCAGGGCTGAACTACTGCACTGCAACTGTTTCAGTTTCAGTGCATCTTCAGGGCTAAATTACTGCACTAAAACTGTTTCAGTGCAGTAGTTCAGCCCTGAAGATATCCCATCGTCGGCAGATATACAAGTGACGCGATTCCAGCCCGGAAACCCAGAAGCAGATAATCTGGTAAATAGTTTATACAGCAAATGAAATATTTTTGTACTCAACGTGACTCATACGCGATAGAGACTGGCGGCCATCCATCCACTCATTGCTCAACAGGATATTGTATGAAAAAACGAAGTTATTTTCAGAATCATTCTCTAAATACGTGCTTATTCCATAAGTGCGACTAAAGCTTTTAAGTATACTTACATTTTTATAAATTCTTATGTTTTGTAACTTGTGACTACTACCATCCATATAATCACAAATACCTTCCCGTAATGGTTTCACGAAATCTTCACGTAACAAGCGAAACTGTACGTCAAGATAATGATCGATATCGCGATAAGGGCCTTCGATTACATTTGGCCTCACAAAAGCCCTCTTTCTATTAGTTATTTCCGTAGGGAGTGGGTACAAGGATATTGATCTAAAATCATCTGGCGGTTCCATATCATAATCAATGGCCATGATTTTCTTCTTGCGTTGCAAATTAACTTCCTCTTGACATAGTTTTAATTTTTCATTTATTACTTCGAATGAATATTTTGTTTCATCGCTCAAAACGCTCATACTAGGAATGGTCGCAAGAATTATTTGCATAATTTTTGGAAGTATATCTAGCGCTACTGATGGTGATAAAGACAAAATCATCTCGAAATAGTCACTCAAATTTTTAAAAAACAAATTAGCGTCCTTCCAAAAATAATTTGCTTCTTCTTTCTCTGCTTCATTTTGATGCGGTAAAATCGCGATAAAGTTACTGAGTTGTAGCAAAAATACATTTGTAGAAGCGATTTTTAAAATTTCGTTTGTATTAGTGGTGAATGAGCAATCGCCCATTCTGGCTAGAATTCGCACTATCAGAACAATACAATTGGGAGATAAACTGGAGGTGGATTCAACCAACTCGGAAAACCAACAAGACTGACAAAGTAATTTAAGTATTAATTCTTCGGGGTCTTCGTTCAGACACTTCTCTAAATTTTCTAGATCGGACAGGCATGGTTTATTCAATCTGGTCCTCACGTTTAAATTGGTCGCATTTGCATGCGTACTTCTTGATCTAATTGTAGTGGGTTTCTTGGGATTCTGTTCAGGACCTAAACAACAATAAAGACACAAGTTACCCAAATATTTACAACAGATCAGCTAACCTACTTCTGGCCGACCATATGCATCGTTTGTACAATTGTCTTTGTGTTATACTGTGTTTAAAAAGAGAGAGACAAATATCTGAATAGACCCCAAGCCCAAATTACAACCTACAAAATTCCTGAAATCAATTTTACACGGTAAAATTAAATTCGAAAACGTGCAAATTATGGAATCAGTGCCTACTAAAGGGTTTTCCAATAGGGACTTGACAACTTTTAATTCAATTTGTGAACGCACTCTTTCACTAATCATCGAACTGTCACTGTCAATTTATTCAGTAAACTTAACATTTTCATCATGGTAAAGTACACGAACGAACAACGTCTGCAAATTATAAAAATTTACTACAGAAATTCGGAGTCGGTGACCGCTACTTTAACAGCGTTAACTCCGATTTTCGGTCATAATTCTCGCCCTAGTAGACAGGCAGTAACAAGTTTAGTGCAAAAATTTGAGTCTACGTATTCGTTGTGTGATGTTGCTGTGCCAGTGAGACAACGGGTTGGTCGAAGTGTCGAAAATATCGCTGCCGTTGAAACGTCCGTAGCAAATGATCCAAATCAGTCAATTCCACGGCGCTCTCAAGAGTTGGGCATCGCCCAGACCACTTTATGGCGAATTTTGCGTAAGGATCTTGGTTTACACCCATACAAGATCAAGCTGACTCAAGAATTGAAGCCGATGGACCATTTGAAGCGACGTACGTTCTCCGATTGGGCTCTGGAAAAGATGCGCCAAGATGATCAATTTCATCGCAAAATCATTTTCAGTGACGAAGCTCATTTTTGGCTCAATGGGTCGTCAATAAGCAAAATATGCGTTGTTGGTCGGGTGAAAATCCACATGTGCTTCATGAAACACCACTTCATCCACAAAAAATAACTGTTTGGTGCGGTTTGCATGCCGGCGGCGTCATAGGGCCATATTTTTCGTCGACGATAATGATCGTCACGTTACTGTGAATGGTAATCGTTATCGCGCCATGATTACCGATTATTTTTGGCCCGAATTGGAAGATATGGACTTGGACAACATGTGGTTTCAGCAGACGGTGCCACAAGCCACACAGCACACGTTACAATCGATTTATCGAAGAGTAAGTTTGATGAGCGTGTTATCTCAAGAAATGGACCAGTCGATTGGCCGCCTCGTTCGTGCGATTAAACGCCTCTAGACTTTTTTCTTTGGGGCTATGTCAAGTCATTGCTCTATGCCAACAAGCCGACAACGTTGGAAGAGCTCAGAGCCAACACTGAACGCGAAATAGCAGCCGTTTCGGCCGAATTGTGTGGTCGAGTCATCGAAAATTGGGTCCAACGAATCGACCGCCGCAAACCTGCCCGCGGTGGCCATATGAACGAAGTCGAGTTCCATTCATAAATGTTTTGATTGTACTTCAACCCGATAATAAAGTTTTTGAAATATCTCAAATGGTCTGCATTTTATTTTGAAAAAAAGTTGTCAAGTCCTTATTGGAAAACCCTTTACTTACAGCAGATTTACAAATGCAGTAGTACAAAAAGTGAAAGTAAAGTAGCATGGAAAAGTAAATAAATCAGTAGTTTTCTTACATAATCTACACATTACAGTTCTTATTTTTATGTGGGTAGAAAAGAATTTTGTTTAGAAAACACACTATGACTATGTGATTCTAACTTGCCTCAACCAATGAGAATTAACTGTCTGTTCATTTGGGTCTGCTCAGATATTTGTATATAGCATAGCAGTTTTGTATGGTTCAGTAATTACAAACGTCGAAAAAGCTACTGTTTAAGCTTTAACACCTTACACTTTAAAACACTAAGTCGACATTCACCACCTTAATTGAGGTCATAAATCGTAGGATATTGTAAAATTGATTGGTGACAGTTAAAAATGTGATAAAATACAAGCATTAAACTTCAAATTATTTATTTGATACATATGTATATTATTTAACTTGGTTACAACTCGTTCTTTGCTACTGGTGAGATGAATTTATTATAGCCGGCCCATTTGTTGAGCTAGAATTCCTAGAAGACCTGGAATACACTGCACTCGACACCGGAGTAGAATGCATATTGACAGCGTACCGTTCACCGTGGTTTGCAGTCGATTTACACAGCGTGTATCTTTGTATGTGCATTTTAAGTGTACTTTCGTATTGAAAGAAATCAATGAAGGCGACGAAATAAAGAAAGGAATATAATTCCCATTCGAATGGTATTGTAACTCGTATAATTATTTTAAGACAATTTTTACAAATGAAGGTAAAACAGAACTAAACAAACCGCGTTGTGAGTGATACGGGAGTCTCTCTAGCTACTAGAAGGAGAATCTTAAGTGAAAATATCGATCTACAAGTTAAGAAGAATGGTCATGGTGGAGTAAAATTAAGTTATTCTAAATAATGCAAGAGAATATACACAGCATGCAAAAAAAACCCAAATAGCGCCATGGAAACAAATGGATATTAGGAACATGATTTATAATTTCCAGGAAACCGAACATTAACGAGTTACTCTGACTCACTTACAAAAAAAAATACGACTTTTTAGGAAAATGTACCTCCGTGCATACAATTATTAAAACATTTGGATTCAAGTGGCGGAAAACTAAAGATAATCGGGGTTACTAAAAGAGAAGATTCATATTTCTGCTTTGAGGTTGAATTATTAGAGAAATTTAAATATTATAGGAGCCACGGCAGGCTAATTGTTTTTTTTTATATGAAACTTACATTCGCACTGGTCATAATAATTCCAACAGTTAGACAGGCAATAATTGTTTAATCTATCATATCAACAAATACAGAAAGCATTTGGGAAAACATATATGATAGACTAACATATGACAGACTGATTGAGAAGTAAAATATATACATTTTTCGCCGAATTTGCATTAGTCACGGTATGCAATTGTTAAGTGTCATTAAAAAAAGATATTGTTCACAAATTCGATAGTCTGCTCCAAAACAATGGGCACGTGGTATTACGGTCGTCACCCTAGCACCCGGATTTCAGTCCGATAGAAATGATTCAGGCTCAAGTTAAAAGCAACGTAGCAAACAAAATGTTTGATTTACATTGAACGCTGTGAAGACTAACAGAAGAAGAGTTTTCATCAATTGCTGTTTAAGACTGGATGAAATGATGCCAATACGTTCAAGCTAAAGGCAATTACTTCCAGAACGAGATTCAAGTTGACGTGCTGACAGAAGATTTGATTACCACAGCTTGTGATAGTGCAACTTCTTCTAGGGATACTGAGGACGACTTCAAAAATTTATCAGATCGGGGGTTGTTGTAAGTTATCCAAACAAATGTTTGATCATTCCTTTTTTTTATGGACCAGCGTGTATATTATTGAATTGTATAATGTCATTTACCTATTATTATATGTATCTTATTGTAAAAGAAACAAAGCAACTTTAAAGATTACTTTTTTTTACAAAATCTCGACGTTGCATCATTCATTTTATTACACTCTCTATATATAATAATTTCTTATATCGTTTTTAAGATTAATTTATTTAATTTAAAATGCAATTCGATCTTGAATTCCTAAATTATTATACTGTCATTATTTGTCCGGTACTCGTATATATATTCAGATGCAGAGTCCTTTGTGTTAGTCACGTACGAAGGGTCAAGGCTGCAATAAAACACCGAAATCAGGTACCAAAAACTGTACTCGAAGTTACAAAACTTTTCACTAAATTCGATATCAACTTAGTTATATTGATTTCTAAATGCAATTCGCGATTCAAATACCAATCCCAATTTGGTATTTCTTTTACACAGAATACACGTCTACTATTCTGTGTAGATAATTTGCTTAATGCTTACATTGAAATTAAAATCAATTTTAATGTAGCTAATTCGTTTCCCGCCCAAGTGGTAGAGTGCCTGTCCCTGTTTGCTATTGGTTAATTCAAACATGACACACACACATAGCCCCTCAACCTAAGGGTTCCTTATAAAGCCATAACCGTAAGAGAACCACTCTTCGCTTTTCTGTCGTCAGTGAGACTACACGCGTCTGTCACGTGTTTGTGCCGCGAACCTTTATTCGCGCTTCTTGTGACCTCGTGTTTAATTTCCCGAACGCGGAATATAAGCACAGTTTCCTGATCCAGGATATATACATATATACAAACACGCAAGTACATATATGCACCGCCCGGTGCCCGTTTTAATCTAACCTTTTATTTTATACTTTATTAGCAGCCTTCGTACATCCAGACTTACCTTTTATTTCAGCTTTGCTATTACGTTCATCATATTTTATTTGTTGCTCTTGTTCTTGTTAACTATTTCTATTTAACACATTCAAGCTTTAAGAATTCATTTAACTTGTGAATAAAATTTTAAAGGCATTTCTGTCGTTTTATTCCACTAATAAACTTTCTTTCAGCTTAGCACACGTCCTGGACTTTTGATGCTCATTGTACACAACTATTAATTATTAACTCCTCACCTCACATTACATTCAATTATATTACTTTCTTGTCTTTTATTTGCATTTATTACAGTGCTTTAGCTAGTCGGACACGCGCTCGTAATAAATTGACTAACCAACACGTGCAAATAAATATTATCTGTTAAATAATATCCCTATTATTATTTATTAAAACAAAGGAGGTAATAAATTGTCTCAATCAATCAATCATCCACCTTAAATTACATCAACATTGAATTAACCTATATACACTCCGCGCAACATGAATAGGACCACCCGACTTGTTGCAAGCTTTCGGTGGTTTGAAAAATAATTCATTTACTAAAAATACAATGCAAGTTTGTAATGATATGATATGGCAAATAATACGCATTATTGCGCAATAGTGCCTAACGTTATGCATTGGGTGACGTAAGTACCACATACATATAAAATGCACCGCGCCGGTTGGATACGACCAGTATTTAATAGTAAGCTACCGGATGAGTGTCGAGTTACAACGTGTATCCGGATAAACAAACATCTGTAATTAAGGGTATTGTGCAACGATGGGACGACAGAAGTGCTTAAGTATGGAAGAAATTGGAAAAATTAAAGCGTTCCATCAAGAAGGGTATTCCTCAAGGGCTACTGCAAAGAAAATAAGTCGATCACACCAGGTTGTGAACAATTTTATTAGGGATCCCGAGAATTATGGAAAACGTTTTAAAGGGCGAACAACATCCGTTACAACTAAGAGAGAACGTCGAGCCATATTACGCGAAGCATCGAATTCGGCATTAACGGCAAGACAAATCGCGAATAACGTTGGAACGAATGCATCGGTAAGAACTGTACAGAAGTTACTGAAGACCTGTCCGCATTTAAAACGTTTGAAAATTAAACGACGGCCTCCTTTAAGGGAATTTCAGCGCACTGCACGTCTTCAGTTTGCTCAAGCAAAAATGGGGTGGACAAGAGAATGGCAAACTGATATTTTCAGTGACGAGAAGAAGTTTAATTTAGATGGCCCGGATGGGTTTTCTTATTATTTCCACGATTTACGTAAAGATGAAGTGATTCAGTCACGAAGGCGAGCCGATGTTGGTTCAGTCATGGTATGGGGAGCTGTTTCCTATAACGGACCTGTTGATTTACTAATAGTGAAGGGCAGACAGAATTCGGAAAAGTACGTCCAGCTGCTGCAACAGGTGAAAGACAAATTTTCCAACGTTATGGCAGGTGGGCCATTTATTTTCCAACAGGATAATGCCAGTATTCACACCGCGCGCATTGTTCGACGCTGGTTTCAAGAACAAGGCATGGAGGTTCTCGATTGGCCATCGCTCTCCCCCGACCTGAACATCATAGAAAATATTTGGGGATGGTTGTCGCGTAAATTGTACTCCAATGCTACCCAATTCAGTTGCGCTGACGAACTAGAGCAGGCGCTGAAACGAAGTTGGGCGGAACTTCCCGTTGACTACTTGAGAACCCTGTATAATTCCATTCCATCCCGACTATTTGAGGTTATAAGAAATAATGGCAAAAGTACTCATTATTGAACAATAAAGTATTTTGTTATTGCAAACGAATCTTTTATTTTGTAGATTGGTCGTATTCAAGTGGCGTTTAATTACTCTACTTATTGTCATTAGTAACGTACATTTGCACTGACTTTTACAAAAATTATATTTGGTACCTACATACATCTTTTTATCAACCCTCTTATTTTCGAAAATAACAATTCCAGCGCGCTACCATGTTTATACCAACTACAAATGTCATATATGCAGTTGGTCCTATTCATGTTGCGCGGAGTGTATATTCATTCAAACCTTCAAACACTCATTCGTTCATTTTTACATTCTCATTCATTTTAACTTTTTTTAAAAAGGAGGAGGTAATAATTTCTTTTGTGATTTTATGTCTCACAACAAAGGAAACTTGCTGAAAAAACGTTCAACAGTTTCTGGAATATTCACCAAAAAGAAAATAACGAGGAAAATTTTAAGGCACTCCACTACTTGCAAATATCTAGTCGCTGCAGACTTTTGCGTCGAGTGCGGTTTATTCCAAGAATGACGTAGTGGTCTTCTAGCAATTTTGGTTCAACAAATATCGTACCAACTATATGTTTGCGTGTGCACGCTGAAACATTCGATAGGTCTCTGCAAGTTAGTGCGGCATCAATTTCCTTCGAAATGAGGAAGGAGCTGCCGTTACGGTGAATGCCGAGCGCTATCGAGCCATGCCGACTGAATTTTTGTTTCCAAAAATTAATCAGCTGAACATCGACGACATTTGGTTCCAACAAGACGACGCAACTTGCCATACAGCTCGCTTAACCATCGATTTATTGCAAAATCAATTTGGCGACTTTATTTTCAGAAGTGGTCCTGTTCACTGGCCCCCTTGTCCGTGCGGTTTAACGCCTCTGGATTACTTTTTATGGGGCTATGTTAAGTCATTGGTTTATGCCGACAAACCAGCAACTCTTGAAGCATTGGAAACCAATATTCAAGCCACCATTGACGCCATACGGCCAGATTTATTGGAAAAAGTAGTCAAAAATTGGACTTATCGAACGGACCATGCAACCCGTAGCCGCGGCGGACATATGCCGGAAATCATATTTAAAAAATAAATGCCATGAAATTATCTATCAGACTATAATAAAAAAAATTTCATTCCAACAATATTTCTGTCATGTATTATCATTTAAAGTTCTCAAGCTCTTAAAAAACACCCGATACATAAAACGCTAATTACAACTATTTTTATACTATTTTTGGAATACGAAGATGTTTTCTGACCTGAGTTTTCATAAGAAACAATTTAGGCATAAAAACAGAAACATTTCCAAGAACCAATAACTAATTTGACCATTGTAATGAGACTGTATTTGGCTTATAGCTAAAACTCATTGTACCCGTTTTTTCCGTGCTGCGACTCCTCCAATTTGTGCTACCAGATTGGGTTCCAGACTGGGTTTTGGAGAAGAACTTTCTCTCTGTAACAATTTTTTATCTTAATTTCTTTATAAATGACAATTAAAATGAATACATTTATTTTTTTTTAGATCTCTGAATACAACAAAATTCATTAACACTACTTGCATATTACAATTTCTAAATTATACTTTATAATTTAATACACATATAAATAGAAAAAAAATAATCTAACGAATCAGAATAGGATAAGTAGATCAATTTAAAGGATTTCTTTTTCGCGGGATTTAAGCATTGTACATACACTGCTATCTGGTTCTGGGTTTCCGGGCTGGAACCGCGTCACTAGTATATCTGCCGACGTTTGAAACTGAAACTGACAGTTTCAGTGCAGTAGTTCAGCCCTGAAGATGTCCCATACAAATGGGTACGAAACGTCGGCAGATATACTAGTGACGCGGTTCCAGCCCGGAAACCCAGAAGCAGATACCATGGATCACGGCCGCGGAAGTCAACGTACCAAATTGTACATACACTATTTAATCATAACTATCCCTTCTTCTTTCATCAAATTTGGCTGTGTTTAAGCCAATGAGGCTTATTTTATGCACCATTCACTAGTTTTAACATGCGCAGCCCTGTGGCGGGAAATTTGAAACTTAAAAAACCCCCCAGGAGATGGGATTTTCGAGTCGGGACTTCGGCGTCTCATTACAGAAAAAAAACACGGAACCTGGGAAAAAAAAACCAATCACCACAAAGGAAAAAAGAAAAGATGAGAAAATAGAAAGGAAATAAAATTATATACATACAGTATGTACATCCGAGATGATCGAGATCGACACCAACACGAATTATGCGGAAATAAAATTATAAATTACTTTTAGTAAGAACTATCTACTATTCCTTGACATTTTTAAAGAAATATGTATATAATTATTGCATTTGATTAATTTTCTCTGTCATTAATAATTGTACACATACATATATGTTAATGAGTTCACATTTGATTAAGAATATTTTTTTAAATTTTCGTCTGTATTATTTAATAAAATATGTACTTTAAAGTCCAAAAATAACATGAGTTAGTATCACCACCCAAAAAGCATGAGCGACTGGGACACCTGACGCATGAAGAAAAACAAAGTTTTGAATATATGTATATATATATAAAATGTTAACGCTGCAAACTCACTCCACCAATGGGAACGATAACAATTGTAACGAACATCTCTGAAACGCTAAGTAAGTTGTAGGTATTACTTCTACAACAATATACTATAGGAAATGTATTGCAGGGCTGGCCAAGTCAATCACGTCGAGTTACCCAAGAATATAAACAGACAGGTGAAGTCAACCCTCCTAAAGAACGAGTAGGTAGACATTCAAGGCTTCTAGAATTTGATGAATCTGTCAAAAGTACTGTACGGCAAATGATGCATGGTTTTTTTTTTAACCAACTACCAACACTTAATAGAATATTGGGTGAAATAACTAGAGATGAGTCCATTCCAAAAATGAGTCGAGCAACTCTACACGGATTCTTGAAACTCGTTAATTTCAAGTAAGTGTTTATGAAAAATGATGAAGTTATCAAGTGGAGAAGAAAATATCTTACAACAATAAAACATTACAGATAAGGGTCGCCCAAAGTGTTACCTTGGCGAAACATAGTGAATCCGATTAGTTGTACTGCTAATGTTTCTATATTTATAATTTTTATTGTACTTTTGATGAAATTTTATAATAAATTTTAACAGTAGTTTACATTTTTCCTTGAATTTCACAAATAAATTTGATATATATATATATATATATATATATATATACTGGGTAAGCAAACTCAAGTGAAATGTGGTGGTATCATAAAGGTCCCTGGTTTCATTTTTTTAGTTTTCGTAAGTTATCCATAAGAATTTCTAAGTATTACCGATACGCTGTTTTTACTTACTTACGTATTTTTGGTTAAATTATTTAGTTCGTTTTTTATTTAGTTTTGTCTTCACCGATGGGATCATGGATCTACCAAAAAAATGGCGAAACATTGTCGATAATAATGGAGCATATTCGGTTTAAATGAATTCGTCCACGCGCCATGCGGGGACCAGTTGAATTTTACTGAAAAAACGCCACGAACTTTTTCCCAGACCCAATATATTACTTTGAAAAGAAAATTTCATGAAATATTTATTTTAATAATATTGGGTCTGGGAAAAAGTTCGTGGCGTTTTTCCTGATAGATGGCATTGGTTGCCGATAACTAAAGAACAACAAGTCACAGCGACACCACCGACGGCTCGTTTTTTAGATGACCTTCCGAACGTTAGTTTGAGCGTAGAAACATTGTAATCGGTGCAGTGGTTGGAAAGTTATTCGCACTTGAAAATGGAGAAGAATAATGAGAAATTTCGCTATATTCTGCAATATTATTATGATAAGGGGAAGAACGCTGCGCAGGCTTGTGATAAAATTTGTGCTGTGTACGGTGAAGGTACTTTATCGAAATCTGTTGCGCGGAAATGGTTCGCTCGCTTTCGTTCTGGAAATTTCAATGTGAAAGATGAGTCACGCTCCGATCGTCCAATCACTGAAAAATCTGATGAAATTCTTGAAAAAGTCCAACAAGATAAGCATATCAGCAGTGTCGATATTGGCATGGAGCTAGGCA
Organism: Dermolepida albohirtum; assembly: GCA_031893035.1. Taxonomy (NCBI): domain Eukaryota; kingdom Metazoa; phylum Arthropoda; class Insecta; order Coleoptera; family Scarabaeidae; genus Dermolepida; species Dermolepida albohirtum. The sequence goes on from JAVIWB010002748.1 coordinate 143,648, forward strand.
TTGACCACAAAACTGTTTTGAACCATTTACACAAAGCTGGTTACAAAAAAAAGCTTGACGTATGGGTTCCTCATGAGTTGAGCGTGAAAAACATGATGGACCGAATTAACATCTGCGATGCGCTGCTGAAACTGAATGAAATCGAGCCGTTTCTGAAACGTTTAATAACCGGAGATGAAAAATGGATTACGTACGATAATCGGAAGCGTAAAAGATCGTGGATAAAGGATGGTGAGCCGTCACAAGCGTTCGCTAAGCCAACATTGACGCCAAAAAAAGTGATGCTGTGTGTATGGTGGGACTGGAGGGGAATCGTCCACTACGAGCTACTTCCAACTGGTCAGACGATTGATTCTCAACTCTACTGTGCACAACTAGAGAGATTACGCCAGGCGATTGAAAGAAAACGGCCCGAATTGATTAATAGGAAAGGTGTTGTCTTCCATCATGACAACGCCCGACCACACACTTCTTTGATGACCCGTCAAAAATTGAGAGAGTTTGGTTGGGAAGTTTTGATGCACCCACCTTACAGTCCGGATATAGCACCCTCTGACTATCATCTGTTTCGATCTCTGCAGAACTCTCTCAATGGAATTAAGTTGGTTTCAAAAGAAGCCTGTGAAAACTACTTGATTCAGTTTTTCGACCAGAAACCACAGAAGTTTTTCACCGATGGGATCATGGATCTACCAAAAAAATGGCGAAACATTGTCGATAATAATGGAGCATATTCGGTTTAAATGAATTCGTCCACGCGCCATGCGGGGACCAGTTGAATTTTACTGAAAAAACGCCACGAACTTTTTCCCAGACCCAATATTTAATGTTAATTTTGGATAGGTTGTACATATTAATCCAAAAAGTAACGTTTGTTCAATCATACTTTCATTAAAATTTATTTTTTTTCATTTATTTTAATGTAATAAAGAAAAAGATTAATATTGTCGACAAACTACTACACACACAACTGCTTATGTTTCATTTTTATGGTTAGTTACACTTTAAAGCTATGTGTTCCCCGTTTTAACGACATATTTGAATCACTCCTTATTCTCAGACAACGTATAGTAGCAAAAACTTTCTATACTCTGTATAGACTAAACAAATGAGTGATTGCAGGTGATAGCTTTCTGATTGGTTTAAACGCATATAAACATCGCGAAGTCGAAGTCTTGTTTACACACACATGAGCTACTTGTGCTGCAACTAAGTTTGTTTTGAACAAGTTTGAAATTATATTATAGTTTTTGTAATTATTTCTTTAATTGATTATAACTAACGTTTATATTTTGCAATTGTCTTTCTCAACATATTAAGAAGTATAAAATAGTGCTGGTAAAAAGTAAATCGTCTAAATTTATTAGATGAATAATTTCTTGTAGTTTTAGAGTACGTGCATTTGTTATGCGTAATCGTACGAATAGCGGAGTCACCATTAAGAAAGCGGATGAAAAACCATTTTAATGTAACTGATGAACAGTCGATATTGAATATGGTAAATATTATTAGGAACCGTGGCTAATTGAATTAATCAAAAATAACAAAAAAACCCTTATCACATCAATGTTCGTACTCTGTACACGTATTTCGACAATAAGTTGTCATCATCAATAAATAGTTAAACAGCGTCGCACCAAAACCACGATATAATTCGCACGAAATAAATTCCGCGCACTGTCAAAAGCCAAAACGCAGACTGTATAAAAGAAACGGAAATGCTAAAACTATTTGAGTTTTGGCTTTGCTTCAGTAGAAGTAAACAATGGAGAGATCACAGTGTGTCCTTTGTTTAAAATTCTAGAACTCTAGTGTATGTTCTCAAGTAAGTTAAAGCGACATCTTGAGACCAATCACTCTAACATAGTTGAGAAATCTCGCGAACTCTGACAGGAAGTTGCAAGATTTACAAAAGCGAAAAAGTGTGTTTAGTAAACAAGTCCCGGTGCCGATCAACGCATGGCCTAACTTCTTTTAAGGTCGCATACAGAGTGACGAGGTGTAGAAAACTTTACACCACCGCAGAAATACTTTGAGAATGCTGGTCAATCCAGTTTCCCTGAATTGCACAAAAACGTGGCCTATAATAAAGTCGCCGTTTCACAAGATTTAATGCCCTTTTCAAGGAACCCCCCTCAAAGCTCACTCACTGGTTTAATAAATACTTTGAGAAAAACAATGGCGAGGAATTTGCGTAGATGGGGGATCCTTTCCGTGTTCAAACTCCACCAGAACTCGCTTCGCAGGAAAGAGAGAGTTTAATTGGACTCTCGTGCGACAACGGTCTTAAAACAAAACTTGCTTCTTCTGTTTTTTGTAGAGTTTTGGATATGAATCAAAAATTAATAGAGTTCAGAAGTTCAAAACCTGTAAGGATCCTCATTGTCTTGGCGACAACCTATTTATGCGAACCCGGAGCTGCAGCTGTAATAAAAAGTAAATATCGCCCAAAAATCAATGTGGAGGGAGAAAAGAGAGTGGCAGTAGAAAACCTTACTCCGCGTTTTAAAAAAATGTGTGGCATCCAGAAAGCTCACCAGTTACATTAACTTAGTTGTTCTTGAAAGTTTTCACCATTTATTTCATATTTTATTTTGATGGTTCGTTCTTGGGATTCAATTTTAATAAATGTGGGTTTCACATTTGTTTTTATTTATGTGCCTGATTTATGTCATTGTACACATATTTTGACAAGGGCGCTGGAACAAAATAGTAAACCTGTAAATGCACCGCGGACTGATAGAGGTTATTAACCCGCACATTTATGCACGATAGAGCTTCTTGCTATAGAGCTGAACTAATGAAAAACTTGGACTTACCAGTACTACCATAGCTTGGAAATTCACCAGATTTACGTGGTGTACAAATTCTGTGTTCTACAATTACTTGCGTATTTAAGACCAAACAATATTTGCTAACAAATACTGGGGATGCTTGGCATAACAATCGAAAAGTCAAAGAAACTATCATAGTTTATATTGACAGTACGTGGGCAAGGTGAAAAGTTCTCGGCCTGACACAGAGATGGCGTTACAATTAACAGAAATTTATGTTTCCTGCGTGGCTGCATGTGTCTTTAGTTCATATGAAAACTTTCAACTTGTTCTCTCAAGTAGTTTGTTTGCAAGAATTTTTGTAGTAGACGTCGTGCGTGTTATTTTTTCAAATGGATAAACTTGAATATCGTGCTGTTATAAAACTCTTTGTTTTGGATGGTTTAACCCCTATGGAAATTCATCCGAAGTTGACAAAAGTGTACGGGGACTCTGCTCCTTCGATGTCAACCGTTAAAAAGTGGGCAGCTGAATTTAAACGTGGTCGTATGTCTCTCGAAGATGACCCACATGAAGGACGGCCAAAAACCGCAACCACACCAGAAATCATCGAAAAAGTACATGATATTGTGTTGAACGATAGGCGAGTGAAAGTGAGTGAGATAGCTGAGGCTGTAGGGATATCGGAAGAATGGGTGCGAAACATTTTGCACAAAGAATTAGAAATGAGAAAGCCCTGCGCAAGATGGGTGCCGCATTTGCTGAATGTCGATCAAAAGCAAATGCGCAAACGATTTTCGGAGCATTCTTTGAACCGATTTAATAAGAATCCGACCGATTTTGTGCGGCGATTTGTCACCATAGATGAGACATGGGTCCACCAGTACACGCAGTCGAAGCAGTGGGTGGAAGCCGGTGGATCAGCGCCAAAGAAAGCGAAGTCGATCGCATCTGCCGGAAAAGTCATGGCCAGCGTGTTTTGGGATGCAAAAGGAATCTTGTTAATTGATTACCTTGAAAAGGGCAGAACAATTGCAGGCACATATTACTCTAACCTTCTTGACCAGCTGGATGCCAAAATTTGCGAGAAGAGGCCTAGTTTGAAGAAGAAAAAACCATTTTTCATCAGGACAACGCGCCCGCACACAAGGGTGCGTTGGCGATGGGAAAATTGCGGAATTTGGGGTACGATTTGCTCGACCATCCTCCCTATTCTCCTGATTTGGCACCCTCAGATTTCCATCTATACCCAAATTTGAAAAAATTTGTTTCTGGAAAGCGATTCACATCCAACGAAGTTGAAAGGACCGTGGAAGAATATTTTGACAGCCTTCCAGACTCTCACTTCCGGGAAGGAATATTGATGTTAGAAAAACGCTGGACCAAATGTGTTGAACTCAAGGGAGATTATGTAGAAAAATAAAATCATTGTTTAAATTTAAATCGCAGTCTTTTATTGTCAGGCCGAGAACTTTTCACCTTGCCCACGTATATACAAAGAAATGCAATTAAAGCAAAGAAGAGAATAAAATATTAAAATGTGTGTAATTTACCGCTTTCACATCGTACATACGTTACAGAAATTTTTTGAAAAAGCTTTTCCTGCTCTCCGGAGATACTCGAACTCACGATCTCTACTTGCCGAGCAAGTGTCTTGCAATTCGACCACAGAAAACGGTGAAATTCGAGCCTACTAACCTGCAATAAACTGCATTATGGCAATAGGTGCGTATAAAGGAAACAGTATGTTCGCAAAAAGATTGAAGAAGCGTATAATGCATAGTTAACAATAAAATAAGGAGGTGGATTTCTGCAAGCATGGGGTTAAATAAAATTATTGCAAAATTAAAGTCAGCGAAATATTTAGAGTTTTTACAACAATATGCTAGACTTGCAGGAACACAATTGGAAATAATTACATTTTCCAGCACAATAACGATCCGAAGCATACAGTTGCAGTCGTGACGCTCTAATTGGTAAAACAAATGCACTGTAATTTAGGTTGCCTATTTATATGTTTACATTCCGATATTTAGATAAATCGGTTGATTAGTTTATTTTTGACAGCTGATTAAAAAAGAAGCAACACGTCGTTTTGTTAAAGGTAAAACAACAATGTGTTGATGAAGCGCGCTCTGGAGCACCCAAAATCGTGACTTCTAAGGCAATGATTATAAAAATCCATCATATTATTACGCAAGATCGACGACTCAAAGTGAGAGAGATAGCAGACATGTTAAACATTTCAACAGAACGCGTACACCACATTTTAATGAAAGAATTGGGCCTTTCCTAGCTTTCGGCAAGATGGGTGCCGGGATTGCTTACGACTGATCAAAAGTTCACTCGTTTGCGCATTTCCAATGAGTGTTTGGACCTTTATAAGCGGAATCAGGTTGATTTTTGTAGGCGATTTGTTACTTGCGATGAAACTTGGATACACTACAGTACACCCGAAACTAAACAACAGTCGAAACAATGGTTAGAACGTGGTTCTGCACCTCCAAAGAAAGCGAAAAAGACTTTATCGGCCAACAAGGTGATAGCATCAATTTTTTTGGATTCAAAGAGCATTTTGCTCATCGATTACCTTCAGAAAGGTGCCACAATAAACAGACAATATTATTTGATCAATAAGGTTGATATATAACCCCTTTTCCACAATTAACTATTTGTAAAATTCTGTATACGCATTTCGACAACTAAGTTGTCATCATCAGCAGATAATTTCAAAGTGTCGCACCTGGTAAAACACGGCGAAAAAATTGTACGAAAAATAAACTCCGTACGCGATCCGTACCGATGAAAACCAAGATGTGCACTGTGTCTGTTTCACAAGATTTTTAAAAAATACTTTTACTTAAACTAACATGCACTACATCGAAAAAGGTTATTATGGTCAAAAGTGTGTGATTTATGTGTGTTTTATTAACACAAATTTTGTCTTTTAAAAGACAAATTTTGTCTTTTAAAAGACAAAATTGAAGAGAATAAAAAATCGGGAATCTACCGAATTTAATGTTTAGAGTGCAATAAACAATACATCGGCCAAACCAAAAGATCGATCGAAACCAGGTATAAAGAACACCTTTCGCACATAAAATTCAACCGACCGGAAAAATCGGGTATAGCGAGACATGTATTAGAAAATAACCACAGTGTTAATATGGATTGTTTACATTTAATAAAGAACGTGTACAATTATCGCGAACTGGACGCGTATGAAAGCATGCACATCGTAAAGAATTCAGGCCATCTGGTAAACGTTTATGACGCCGGCCCTCTGCAAACGCCTCTCTTCTCTCTACTGAAAGACAAGAGGAACAATATCATAAAACACACATAAATCACACACTTTTGACCATAATAACCTTTTTCGATGTAGTGCATGTTAGTTTAAGTAAAAGTATTTTTTAAAAATCTTGTGAAACAGACACAGTGCACATCTTGGTTTTCATCGGTACGGATCGCGTACGGAGTTTATTTTTCGTACAATTTTTTCGCCGTGTTTTACCAGGTGCGACACTTTGAAATTATCTGCTGATGATGACAACTTAGTTGTCGAAATGCGTATACAGAATTTTACAAATAGTTAATTGTGGAAAAGGGGTTATATATCAACCTTATTGATCAAGTCAATCAACCACAGGCTCCATCAAATTTCAACTAAAAGACAATATTATACAGAACTTCTACAAAAATTAAATGTTGAGATTCGTGCTAAACGGCCAGGAATGGCAAAGAAAAAGATTCTGTTTCACCAAGACAACGCTCCCTCGCATACCAGCACAGTTGCGATGTCCAAAATCCACGAGTTGCATTTCCAATTAGTACCGCATGCGCCTTATTCGTCGGATCTAGCCCCTTCCGACTTCCACCTTTTTCCAAAATCGAAAACGGCACTAGATGTAAAGAAATTTTCGTCTAACGACGAGATTATCATCTTCGTAAATGAGTATTTTGCAAGCCTTCCGGAATCGCATTTTAGAGATGGCATAAGGGCATTGGAGCACCATTGGAATAAATGTATTGCTCTTTTAGGAGAATATATTGAAAAATAAAAATTATTTTGTATTTAAAAAATGCGTTTTTCTTTTCCATTCTCACTACTTGTCAAACTACCCTCGTACCTTTATATCTTACCGAACATGAGTTGGATTATTTAAATCGTGCGAAGCAGCAAAGATTGCCAATTAATGCTAATCAACTTCTAGATAGAACAGAATACTTTAGAAAGAACAGAATAAAATTCCATAAGAAAAAATAATAAAACTAGTCGATAATTTACACAAACGCATAGGAAGTGTAATATCTGCTGTGAAATTGTTATATTGAATACTATCATAGTATTTTTATCTTTATCATTAATAATTTTCAATGACTTGCAATTGTTTTTGTTGTATTATCAATATTAAGTAAGCTTGCTATGGAGACGAAAATTTCTTTAAGTTATTTTTTTGAAAATGAAGCAGAACGATAAATTTTCTATGGTGGTCACTTACTTATGCACACTACTGTATTTGATTCGCGAATATGACGAATTATTTCTATTATTATTTATATCGAATAGCTTGTGTGTTCAGCCAAAACAAATATACATATGTGTGTATATAAAGTTACAATATATTAACAACTTATTTGCATAAATACTTGTAGAGATAAGGTCTTGGATAACTATGAGCAGTGGTAAAAGAATATGTCGATAACGAAAAATATGTACATAGATAACGCGGAATAATAATTCAAATTAGATTAAAACGTGTGTAATAAATAAAAATAATTTATAAACATATATAAAATATGCCAATACATATTTGGTATAAAATACGTACATATATCCGAAAATACTTACCATTTCTTTTGGTTTGATCACGCCAATTTTCCATGTTTTAACGGTACATTAAATAATCTGAGAAAGAAATGGAAAATATACTATAAAAATCGTAAATTATCAAAGCCAATTTATTAGTAATATATATTGTTAACTACTTACCAATTCGTTTTCTTTGTTTTGTATAAAGCAAACACCTTCCATGAACTGAAATGCGTATCTGTTGCACAATATGCACAGTCAAATACAACAAAAATCGGTGAATTCCCTGTTACACCCCACCTATAAATCCTAGACTGTTGCGCCATCTACGTATGTTCTTTATAATTTAAAGAGTTCATAGTTACAAAATTATTATTAGTGAGATGTAGATATCGATATAAAATTTTTTTATCTTTTAATCAAACTACAAAAAACATATTTTTTGATTAGTATGAGTACTGATTAATATTAGTATTAATAATATATTATCTGTAATTAGAATTTAAAAAAACGTACGCTAGTATCTAAATAATAAATAAAATAATTGACATCAATACTACAGGGTGTTTCAAAAAGAATATGCGTATTTCGAATGCATATATTTATTAAACTTTAAGACGTACGAATATGAAACTTTACGCACATATTTACGAATCTCTCAAGTTCAGATTACAGATGTTCAATATGTCCTCCATCAGCGACACGAACAATATCACATCGATACTCAAATTCCTCCCATACTCGGGCAAGCATGTTCTTAGTCACTGATGTTATGGCAGTACGGATCCGGTTCTTCAATTCTTCCAGGTTCTGTGGGAGTGGTGGTACATAAACGCGGTCTTTAACGAAACCCCACAGGAAGAAGTCACAGGGTGTCAAATCCGGTGACCGTGTAGCCCAGCTGAGACATGCTAAGTCGCCAGCTGCTTAACGACCAATTCAACGGTAGAGTTTCATTCAGATATTCGCGCACTCGGCGACTCCAGTGAGGGGGTCCCCATCGTATTGAAAAATGAAGTTGTCTTCGTGCAGCCTCGGAAACAACAGGTTTGTAACATAACGAGATACTGCTGACCGTTAACCGTGTTTCCATCAGAGAAGAATGGACCGTAAACAGATGATCAAACATTGTGTTTGTTTACCAGACCAGAATGATTGTTTTCAGAAAATCGAAGACGGTGAATTGAGAAATGTTACCAATGTAGAAGGTAATTTCACGAATGAAATTGAGAATTATAAAGTGGATCCTTGTATAGAAGCTTTTTTTACTCAAAAGGGTCAGGCGAATGATTTCTGGGAAAGTAGATACGTGTGTCCAGAAAAATGTACGAGAACCATCACGGAATGTACCTTTAATAGGAGAAAAGACATATTTTTTAAATAAAAGTCATTCGAAGTGGATATGTGTTAGTTTGTCACTAGACTTTAACTTTACACCTGTGGTGAAAATTGTAGGCATAAAAAAGCAATGTGTGTTTTTTTAATGTTAAAGACTGGGATCGATTTTTATTGGACCGCGAAATTGAAAAATATTTTTAATATTGCAACAAGGGTATTTCCAGTTAATAGTTTTCATTTGCAAATGTTTAGTGAATAATTTGACGGAACGACGAAGACGGAGAGTTTCTAAAGGGTTTTCCAATAAGGACTTGACAACTTCTTTTCAAAATAAAATGCAGACCATTTGAGATATTTCAAAAACTCTATTATCGGGTTGAAGTACAATCAAAACATTTATGAATGGAACTCGACTTCGTTCATATGGCCACCGCGGGCACGTTTGCAGCGGTCGATTCGTTGAACTCAATTTTCGATGACTCGGCCACACAATTCGGCCGAAACGGCTGCTATTTCGCGTTCAATGTTGGCTCTGAGCTCTTCCAACGTTGTCGGCTTGTTGGCATAGACCAATGACTTGAGGTAGCCCCAAAGAAGAAAGTCTAGAGGCGTTAAATTGCACGAACGAGCCGGCCGATCGACTGGTCCATTTCTTGAAATAACACGCTCATCAAACTTACTCTTCAATAAATCAATTGTAACGTGTGCTGTGTGGCTTGTGGCACCGTCCTGCTAAAACCACATGTTGTCCAAGTCCATATCTTACAATTCGGGCCAAAAATAATCGGTAATCATGGCGCGATAACGATTACCATTCACAGTAACGTGACGATCATTATCGTCGACGAAAAAATATGGCCCTATGACGCCGCCGGCATGCAAACCGCACCAAACAGTTATTTTTTGTGGATGAAGTGGTGTTACATGAAGCACATGTGGATTTTCACCCGACCAATAACGCGTATTTTGCTTATTGACGAACCCATTGAGCCAAAAATGAGCTTCGTCACTGAAAATGATTTTGCGATGAAATTGATCATCTTGGCGCATCTTTTCCAGAGCCCAATTGGTGAACGTACGTCGCTTCAAATGGTCCATCGACTTCAATTCTTGAGTCAGCTTGATCTTGTATGGGTGTAAACCAAGATCCTTACGCAAAATTCGCCATAAAGTGGTCTGGGCGATGTCCAACTCTTGAGAACGCCGTGGAATTGACTGATTTGGATCATTTGCTACGGACGTTTCAACGGCAGCGATATTTTCGACACTTCGTTGTCTCACTGGCACGGCAACATCACACAACGAATATGTAGACTCAAATTTTTGCACCAAACTTGTTACTGCCTGTCAACTAGGGCGAGAATTACGACCGAAAGTCGGAGTTAACTCTCTTAAAGTAGCGGTCACCGACTCCGAATTTCTGTAGTAAATTTTTATAATTTGCAGACGTTGTTCGTTCGTGTACTTTACCATGATGAAAATGTTAAGTTTACTGAATAAATTGACAGTGACAGTTCGATGATTAGTGAAAGGGTGCGTTCGCAAATTGAATTAAAACTTGTCAAGTTCCTATTGGAAAACCCTTTATATTTAGCGTCTGAAGGTTTGTTGGAATTATGTCGATTAAAAGATAGGGTGGAATATCGATTAGCACTTTTAACGAACTTAAAATATTGTGAATTTTATAAGGAATTGGTGGATTGTTTGGGTAGAAGTGGAGGAGATGTAAATATGGAAATAGAAGAAATGTTTAATGGAGTGACGGCTGAGTGCGTTTGAAATTATATCAAATGGCTATTGGGCGAATTAAGAGCTAAGAGAAAGATTAGCTGCTTCATTAGTCACTGTTACTATGAAAAGAAAAACAAAATTGGGTATGGGTATGAGGAGCAAGTACAGAAAATGCCTAAGGGATGGTAATGTTAGAAGTAGTAAAATAAAAAATAAAAGAAGAATCTATACACGCGCCATCACAAATTTGTCTTAATCTAGTAAACTGGAAATTGTACTCTCGAACTTTTCTACAACTCACATATTTTTGTCACTTGTAGCGTATAGTCAAATGAAATCTTTATAATTTGTCGTAAATTCGTTTTAAATCAGTTTCAACGGAAGTATTTTCAAATCTATTCTGACTTTCCTTAATTGCTGTAGCACCATCTGTGGAATTCGTGAATTCATTTTGTAAATTTCAAAAACACTCTTTTGGTATTTGAAATTAATTCATTTACATAACATTATCAAATACTTTGTGCTACAAGGTCTAAAGCATGAACTTTACCCGTCACATGTAGAAGTCCCTCACCCATATTTCTAAGAGAATTGTAGACGAAATTGTGGAAACTGCAGATCGGGAGGGAGAAGGCAGCGCGTTGGTCTGGTACGCCAATGGAGCGCACCTCAAAATTGGCATGTCTACCTATGATTACTCTTAAATCTGTTTCGTGAATTTCGAACACCCCTCATCATTTACTTGACAAATCCATGTGTGATGGAAATCGAAATATAAACTTGGCATTTGTAACTTTTAACCATTGTATTCCTTGCGTATACAACTGTACCTTTTTTTTTGTAAAATTGAATGTTGTAATTAACTGATTCCAATGGGTATTCTTTTCAATTTGAACTAATTATTTTATCAACATACGTTCAAACTAGAACATTGTTAAATTGTTTTATTTTAATTTAAATTTATGGTTTTATAATTCTACCTTCATATTAATTTTTTTAGGAAATGAAATAAATAAAAATAATAGTTAACTTTTTAACAATTATATTAAGAAAAACTAAACCCTCCTTTGTACAATTATAGCTGTACACATCAAATATTAATTAATAACAATTAATTTATATTTACTTAAATAATTATTACTCTTACCTATCCAACATATTCTTAACTAAACACTATCCTTATGCAGAACTCTTCATTTATTTGTTTAGTAGGAAATTATTTGATTGTTTTAGACATGCGCCCTGGAATTTATTCACCTTTACTTAAAAATGTCCACGACATGGATACATTGTTTATTTCTCCCCTATTTAGTGTCTTTTTTATCACTAGTTGTTTAAAATTGACTGATTTAATTCACATAGCTTTGTATATCACTTATTTAAAAACTACCAATACACTTTCACAGCATCTATGGATATCGTAATTATTTTCGCTTAACTACGTATACATTTTTACCAAACCACAAATAAATAAGGAATCTCTAATTTCAAATTGTACCTCTATTTATTAATTAGAGAACCACTATCTTGCTTAAAATTAATTAAATGTTTACCTTCTACTTTAATTTCTTGATACCCCTCTCTTTCTGAATTCTGTGATATTGTTTCAAATAGTTCTTGTGGCTTTTGCTTTTCACTATCTTCAACTTCATAGATTCTTTTGCTCATTATTGTTTGTTCGTTCAAATATTTACAACCTACCTAAAATGATTCAATTTTCCGTGTTTGCTCAAATGCAGGACCATGTTTTCTATTACATATGTAGCATAAATACGTATTTTTAGTAAATTGATCTTTACCGTGAGACTATTATATTGTTCATTACATTGACCATTTATTGATTATCTTTCTGCCTTTCTGTTTTACATCTGCATTTTTCTTTTGCAGTTTTCTGTTTCTTAACAGATACATTTTTATTAACATTATCTGTAACACACATTTCATTAATTTTTCATTTGCATTTTATTAACTTCAGCAACTCTATACACATTTAAAGCTGGAATCAATGTTCGTTTTTGAATATCCTTACTGTTATTCTCAAAACTAATCTATCACGTAAGATTCCTTGCACCAAACCAAATTCACAAGATTGAACCAATATATAAATATTTTGTTATTTTTTCTTATTTTTTCCAGTTATGTTAAAAGTATTAAATAATTCTAACATTTATTCACCAATAAAGTTAAAAATATTGCAATTTTTATTCCGTCAAGCTATTCGATTTTCCCACTATTAGATATGTTTCAAATGCTTGTTTAAATCTCTAGATATCCTTCTAAAATTCCATTATTAATGATTTAACTTCGCTTCTTATTTTATGTTAAATACCATTTATTATTCAATCTTATATTAAATGCTTTATACTTATTATTATAGTTTATGGCTTTGCAGCACCATATTATATTGCTTTTTTTATGATCATAATATTAAACAATGTAATTGTAATGAAGGCTTTTATTATTGCATGAGCATTACAATACCGCCAACTCTATATTAAATAAAATGCACCTAAAATTGACAAGAAAAAAACTATTTATATATTTGTGCAACAAACCTACTTCTCATTAAAAAATATAGACATATACTGTGGACCACATATATAACACCTGAAAAGTATAATGCCGAATGTTAAAGTTACTTATTTCGTGTAGAAATAAAATAATTTATGTCGAAAAATATCACTCACATCACTTCATTTATTTAAGTTTCTTATATTTTATATTTATTTATACAATACTTATTTTAAATCAAAAATACTGATTTTGTTTAAAGGAAAAAAAATTTGGCGGGAATCACAAAATTGACAAAATAAACTATATTTGTATTTTGTCTAAATTTTGACATATAAATTTATAAATAATTTCTTTTTCAATTTTAGTTTGTATTATATTTGAAACCGGTAATATTTATGTATGCATCATTATGTATTATAAAAAGTAATCCTAACAATGGGACGATATCTTTTTAGTTGCTAGACATTTGATTCGCGAATACGACGAATTATAATTGTAAGAAATTACACAAATACATATAAAGCATAGTATATAAGCAGTTCTAAAAATAGATAATGTAACATTCAATATAAAAGTAATAATTAAAATTAGATCGCCAGTGTGTGAAATACATAAAATTGATTTACATATACACAATTTGCAAATACATATTTGTTAATGCAGATGCATTTATTGACAAATACTTACCATTTTTTTTGGATTGATCACGCCACTTCTTCATTGCGCTCAGTGTTAACAAAAAGCACTGGAATGCATTTATGTTCCACAAAGAAGCATAGTTAAATTCAGTAAATCCCCTGGCCTGCCCCACCTATAAATTCTAGATTTGCGCCATCTATGTAACATTTGTAATTTAAGGAGTTATAGTTGCAAAAATTCTATTAGATTACCAAAAACGTATTTCATAATTAGTACAAGTATTGATTAATATTAGTATTTACTATATATTATCTCTAATTAGAATTTAAAATAAAGAAATAAATGACTCCTATCAAAACTCGTTTGCTTGAGTCTAACTTTATCTCGATTAGATTTCAAACTTTGTGAAGTCTAAACCAAGATCATTAACGCTGCGCTTAATTGATACTGCCGCTTGTTATTTTTAATGGTATATTCCGGGTAAAAAATTTAAGGTGTAAGCTGAAATGATAAGACCGAAAACGATGTTTATATTAATGCTTAATCTTTAAATTAATTATATTTATTATTTTTGACGTATCTAGTAAAAAATATGATGCTAAAAAATGTGTTTTATATATAAATGTCTTTTTACATCGTTTTTGGTAATACAAAAAATTAAATTTAATTGACATATAATAATAACATTATTGAAATTGTTGTACTGTTTCAAAAAGAGAGACAAACTTTTGAACGGACTCCAAGCCCAAACTACAACCTACAAAATTCCCGATATCAATTTTACGCGGAAAAATTAAATTTGAAAATGTGTAAAAAATGAAACCGACGCCTACTACTTGCAATAGAATTACAAATGCAGTAGTACAATACCTGAAAGTAAAGTGGAATAAAAAAGTAAATAAATGAGTAGTATTGTTACATAATCCATGCATTAGCATTCTTGTTTTTATATGTGTAGACATTTGTTTAGAAAACACTTGTAATTTTATTTATTTGCCTAAAAAATTATAATAGTACATCATTAGAGAGACATTACGTATATATAATAATACTTCATATTAATTAATAATAATAATTAAAAACAATGACATTTCTAACATTAAAAAAAAACCGAGAAATTGAAGTTGATCAAACAAATTGCTTTATGTATCATTTTATTTTATCTAATATTTGCACAAACAAAAAAGGAATGAATACAGTAGGAAATAGCTTAAATTTTACAATTGCAACAATTTACGATAATTAATTAAAGTTTATAACAAAAGTATCTGGTCTTATAAACCAGAATTCATTCTAATATTGATACATTACTATCACTATCGTCTTCTCCAATAGAAATTATGAATGATCTACAGCTACATCGATAATTCCATCAAGGCCCTTCATATGTTGTTCTTTGATAACATGACTTATGCACTTTTGCCATGTAATTGGGGTTAACATTATTGATAGAAACATGTATAAGTTGCTTAACAGCCCGTTCACACGGTACGGTTTCGGTCATTTCATCTAATCGGTGAAAATATCGAATCCCACAGTGGCGCATTATTTGAAGTCTGTATATGCACACGATGCGGTCGTCCACCGTATGCGGGAAAATTACCGACTCGTTCGTACTTGCGCTCGGTTCTTGTCACTGGCAGCCGTATGCGGTGATTCGAAAAAAAAACCGTATCGGCCGTCAGTGGCACGCGCATGTATATTGACAACTTCACGTCTTGGTACGATTCGGTTGTTTTGCCGCGTGGCAGTTGTTCTGTAACTTTCATTTAGTTTAGTACTATTTGTGGTTTGTGGTGCAATGGAGAATATAATTAATACGGAACTGTTGATAAGCTTAGTAGAAGCGAGGCCCGCTTTGTGGGATAAAACTCTTGACATATATAAAGACAAAAATTTAAAGTCATCAGCATGGAGAGAGATATGTATTCTTTTAAATGAGAACTTTGAAGAAATGGAACAAAAAGAAAGACAAAAAAAGTTGCACTTTTATACTATGCCAAACTCGATCAACAACCAACCCTCAAATAATAATAATAAAATACGTAGTGGGCGCGCACAAAGATACCGTATCGTGTGAACACTGAATCCGATTCGGTTAAAAAAAATCTAATCAAATGTAACTAAAATAAGCGGTTTTCATTATGACAATTAGTTTACCGCCAACAGTTTCTGTATACTGTGGCATCTTTTATCCCCGCATTAACATAAAATACTAACCCATTACTTCCCATTTAACATTTGTACCTCATGCGATAGACTAATAAATATGGGTGATTAACACATGATCGTTTGCTGAGTGGTTAGACACATAAACATTGCAAGGTTGAAGACTACACTCAAGTGCTACGTGTTTTGATGCTGTTTGAGGTTATATTAGTATCCGTCATTATTACTTTATTCGATTATTACTAACGTTTATGTTTTACAATTGTCTTTCTCAAGACACTGAAAAGTGTTGGTAAGAAGTAAAGTAAAACATCTAAATTTCCACCATTAAGAAAGCGAAAGAGAAACCAGCATAACGTGATTGGTAAGCAGTCGATATTTATTGAATATATTCAAAATATATAAACTACAGCACCTAAATTGCACCAAAACACAAGCTGTTGTCAACTGTCGAAACAGCTGGTAACATTCTTATAGAATTAAATTAAGTGCTTATATTTATTTAAAAATGTTTATTTTTATAGGAATATGAAGAGCTAATGTATATAATATTCTACAAGAGCACACTAAACAAGAATTTTGAGAGCCAAACGATAACACGAAAGCATTGGTAAGATGTATAGTCCGCATTCATTTCGCTTGAAAAATGAGATTCCTACATTAACCAAAATTTTGGCAGCAGTAAATAGCAATGTTGACATGTTAAAGTTTTCAAGACAAACATTATATATGTTATTGAAAGAGGTAAATTTTCGGTAAGTTATTTAATATATTACTGTGTGCAATTTTAACCTACCTTTACTTTTAGTTATAAGAAAAGAGCTAGGAATGGCTACTTAAAGGAGAAAGATGAAATAATTATATGGAGAAGACAATATTTGTCTAGACTAAAGCAATTTAGAATGGAAAATAGAGAAATGTATTTTCTCGATGAAACATGGGTAAATGAATTTCCATCAAGTGAAATAGACCATTACCATGAAGAGGTGAATGCAGAAATGTTTGACTTTTGTCATTTCGAAATTAATTCTGTCATTGTTACGGACAATTGCTTCCTACCTTTCTAGAAAATTATAAAAAAAATACCAAATTCATCAAGGAAGAAATTAGATGTTCAAGAATAGCTTACTAAAAGTAATTTTAGATTTGAATCTAATATGCTAAAAGTACACTTGTATTCGATAAAACAACATAAAAAATATGACAAGTACTTAGTAGATGAGTTTGCTCAATCCTATAGACCTAATTTGAGACCAAGTAAAAGAAGTAGCTGTAAATAATACCACATTTAAATTAAATAATGCGCAAAATTTACTTCATGCTGCCATTCACGATGTTACTAAACAAAATTGAATAAAGGCAACTGATTATGTCAAAAGTATTGAAACAAATCTAGAAGAATTTGTCATAAATGTAGGAGATTCTATTATCACCGTTGATTCTTTTAATGAATAGACGTTTATTTATTTATACTTTACATTCTCTGTTTGTTTAATGCTTATTGAACTAATATTATATTGCAAAATTAGTTTTTGAATGAAAATTGTCGATGTACAGGTATTTATTTTGAATAAAATATATTACCATTGTTTTAAACTTTAGAAATATAATTCAAATAAAAATAAAACAATTATTATACATTTCATGTACTTGCACAAATGAATTCTTCACTACAGTTTCTCCCATTTATTTTTATTGATAAAATAATTGCAATTAGCTTGAGAGCTTATGATTTAATTGAAAGTAAAGCAATATATATGCAATGTGTTCTTACGAACAAATTCTTCATTACGATACCTTAAATCTCTTTTAAATTTGAACGAATTAATTTAATAACTCGTTTTATATATGAAACTGATACAGAGCATAGTAGTCATTTTGTAATAAAAATATTGTATCTCTTGTTATTTAAAAAAAAAACAACTAGTGATAAACAAGTAATTTAATTAGTGTTGCAATTCTTTAAGTAGTCCCCCCGATTATATATATTAGGTGCGCAACTAAGTTCTCGCTGTTTCTTTAATGAAAATGCAACTTTATTGTGAAAAAATGTTTACAAAGGAATCATTCAAAATACTGCCCATCGCTACCGACACTTTTTCCCATCTTTCTGGCAGAGCTCGAATACCGTCACGGTAGACGTGTTCGTCTTTTGAGGCTATCCACAAATCAAGCCATTTTGAGATATCTTCATATGAGCGGAACTGCTGATTAGCCAGACCATGTGCCATCGAACGGAACAAGTAATAATCGGACGGCGCAATATATGGGGAACATGGCGGGTGGGGTAGGACCTCCCATTTGAGCGTTTCTAAGTAGGTTTTAATGGGTTTGGCAACGTGAGGCCAAGCGTTGTCATGCTGTAGAATTACTTTTTCGTGCCTCTGCTCGTACTGTGGCCGCTTTTCGCGCAGTGCTCGGCTCAATCGCATCAATTCAGTTCGATACCGTTCCCCAGTGATGGTTTTGTTCGGTTTCAACAGCAAAACCTTCGCAGCGTGAATATTCGGCCGAACCGACAACGTAGAAGCATAACCGGGCTGTCCCCATTTTGTTCTCTTTGGGCTGCTGTAATTAATCCATTTTTCATCACCCGTAACGATGCGATGAAGAAAACCCTTCCTTTTTTGCCGTTGGAGCAGTTGTTCACAAGGCGAAAAAACGACGCTCAACGTCTCTTGGCTTCAAATCATAAGGAACCCAAGTTCCTTGCTTTGGAATCATTCCCAACGCATGCAATCGCTGGGAAATGGCTTGGCGGGTAACTCCTAATGTTGAAACAAGCTCTTTTGCGTTTGGCACGGATCCTCATCGAGCAATGCCTCCAATTCAGCGTCTTTGAAGGTTTTTGGTCTTCACGCGAACGGTCGTCAACATAGAAATCACCGTCTTTGAAGCGACGGAACCAATCACGGCACGTTGTTTCACTTAGAGCAGCATCTCTGTAAACTTTTTGGAGTTCTCGATGCGCTTCAGCTGCCGTTTTCTTCGAATGAAAGAAGAAAAGCAACGCTTCCCGCAAATGATGATTATTTGGCACAAAATCAGACATTTTCACACAACCAAAAGTATATGACGCAAAAACAAAATCGCTAATGTGTCAACGCGGTTTGTTTACCATATGTCTAAGCTTGGTTCATGACATTTTGGTTATGTCACAATCGACCAGCATTTACTACTGGAACCATCTCTTGAAAAACAGCGAGAAGTTAGTTGCGCACCTAATAATTAATTGAATTTTATGAAGTGGGATTTGCTATATCCTCAAGTACCTGTGCATATCTTAAAGTATCATTATATATATATATATATATATATATATATACATATATATACAGACTTGTTCATTCTAGAATTAGATATGCGCTGTCCACAAGTGGAAAGAGTGCAGTTAGGTTAAAGCGCGCGAGAAAGCAGGATAGAATATCTCTCACTGGCAGTTTCGTTTTCTCCCACTTTTGTATTGCAAACAACTTCCCCTACTTTCTCGCGTGTTACGCGTGAGAATGTCTGAAATCAGTCTTCATCAGCGACATGTGTGTAGGTCGGGGCTGTAAATCATTATGCATTGACAATACGTACCTACATTTTTGAATTGTATAAATTATTTGATGCATTTTATTTGAATCTTTTAATAAAATGCAACATGGCTATTTTCTTGAAATGTTTTGCCGTTTGGCGTGAAACTAATAAAATATTCTTGAAATAAATGAAATAGAAAATTCTAAAAATTAAAAAGATTTTCAAACATGGCTATTTTCTTGAAATGTTTTGCCGTTTGGCGTGAAACTAATAAAATATTCTTGAAATAAATGAAATAGAAAATTCTAAAAATTAAAAAGATTTTCAAACAATGAAAAAATTAAAAGAAACTTTTAAAAATCCTAGTGTAGAATACGACGAACTGTTAGAGGTTTTACGTCAACTACTTCAGATATTTGTTTACTAGAATAAGAAGGTTTACGCGAGAAAGTAGGGGATGTTGTTTGCAATACAAAAGTGGGAGAAAACGAAACTGCCAGTGAGAGATATTATATCCTCCTTTCTCGCGCTCTTTAACCTAACTGCACTCTTTCCACTTGTGGACAGCGCATATCTAATTCTAGAATGAACAAGTCTGTATATATTGGGTCTGGGAAAAAGTTCGTGGCGTTTTTTCAGTAAAATTCAACTGGTCCCCGCATGGCGCGTGGACGAATTCATTTAAACCGAATATGCTCCATTATTATCGACAATGTTTCGCCATTTTTTTGGTAGATCCATTATCCCATCGGTGAAAAACTTCTGTGGTTTCTGGTCGAAAAACTGAATCAAGTAGTTTTCACAGGCTTCTTTTGAAACCAACTTAATTCCATTGAGAGAGTTCTGCAGAGATCGAAACAGATGATAGTCAGAGGGTGCTATATCCGGACTGTAAGGTGGGTGCATCAAAACTTTCCAACCAAACTCTCTCAATTTTTGACGGGTCATCAAAGAAGTGTGTGGTCGGGCGTTGTCATGATGGAAGACAACACCTTTCCTATTAATCAATTCGGGCCGTTTTCTTTCAATCGCCTGGCGTAATCTCTCTAGTTGTGCACAGTAGAGTTGAGAATCAATCGTCTGACCAGTTGGAAGTAGCTCGTAGTGGACGATTCCCCTCCAGTCCCACCATACACACAGCATCACTTTTTTTGGCGCCAATGTTGGCTTAGCGAACGCTTGTGACGGCTCACCATCCTTTATCCACGATCTTTTACGCTTCCGATTATCGTACGTAATCCATTTTTCATCTCCGGTTATTAAACGTTTCAGAAACGGCTCGATTTCATTCCGTTTCAGCAGCGCATCGCAGATGTTAATTCGGTCAATCATGTTTTTCACGCTCAACTCATGAGGAACCCATACGTCAAGCTTTTTTTTGTAACCAGCTTTGTGTAAATGGTTCAAAACAGTTTTGTGGTCAATGCCTAGCTCCATTCCAATATCGACACTGCTGATATGCTTATCTTGTTGGACTTTTTCAAGAATTTCATCAGATTTTTCAGTGATTGGACGACCGGAGCGTGACTCATCTTTCACATTGAAATTTCCAGAACGAAAGCGAGCGAACCATTTCCGCGCAACAGATTTCGATAAAGTACCTTCACCGTACACAGCACAAATTTTATCACAAGCCTGCGCAGCGTTCTTCCCCTTATCATAATAATGTTGCAGAATATAGCGAAATTTCTCATTATTCTTCTCCATTTTCAAGTGCGAATAACTTTCCAACCACTGCACCGATTACAATGTTTCTACGCTCAAACTAACGTTCGGAAGGTCATCTAAAAAACGAGCCGTCGGTGGTGTCGCTGTGACTTGTTGTTCTTTAGTTATCGGCAACCAATGCCATCTATCGGGAAAAACGCCACGAACTTTTTCCCAGACCCAATATATATATATATATATATATATATATATATATATATATATATATATATGATTTTCTATGTGTACAATCATTAATTTTACAATAGGTTTTTAATGTTTTGTTCTTGTACATTTTCTAGTCTAATAAATTTTATTTATTAAATATTAGATGTTTGGTCTGTGCCGCCTAGGTGCCTTAAAACTCTATGTTAAACCGATTACAAAACTTTCCACCACTTCTAATGCTGCGCGAACTTACTCCCACCATTCACCAACTCTCTCGGCGTGTACAGTACATGAATGAAAAAAGATAAAATGTAAACGTCTCACTGTTCAGTACTTCGAAAACAATTTCAAGATGTTCATTTTCAATTAAAATTAGCCATCCCTCTGGCCACAAAATGAAATACAGATTATTTGATAGCAGAATATTCGATGTAATTATCTGATAAATGATGTAAAATAGAAACATGTAGATTTTAGAACAATATCTATTATTACTAATAATACAATCAATATTACATTTATAAAGTTTGTAAACAATAATTTAATAATTAATCACAATAAAATATATATGTCTATATAAATTCTGCTAGTTTTTGATGTACGTGTAAAACGCTTTTATGACATCGCTATTATTACTGTTATTAATTATGTAAACACATGTAACACTCCACCTGCTCGTGTATTAAAGAAACTGTAAGCTCGTAGACAAGTAAATAAGTGAAAATTATTCTGAGGAATCTTCAACAGTCATGTACAGTCCCTCCTCTTCATATGTAGAGTCGTGTTTTGCCAAAATTCTCAGCAGAGGTCTCAACTTCAACCACCATTGTTCTTTAGGTATTCGCAATCTTAAAAAAAAATCAAAATTAAAGTACAGAAAAAATAATTTATTCTTATAACTACTTACTCAAAGTTAGTTTGATCCTTCAATTCACTTAAAGGCGAAAATTTATATTGTCTCCGTATGATACCTAATAATACTGCACTATCACTTCCAGTAGCATTGACGGAACCATTTTCATTTAAATTTCTCTTAATTTGATCGGCTATCCAATGCGCAGCTTTCGTACCCATCTTCGTCGCCATGTTTCTGTCAAACGGAGATGGGCTACCACCCTGTTGCATGTGTCCCAAGACGTTCATGCGAGCGCTGAACAAACCTTTACCTTCCTCCGAATACAACCTGTATATAAAGTCTGTATTGTAATTTTCCGAAGCCTTTTCGTTCCTTAATATTAGACCGCGTTGTACACCTTCCGCCATTTTAGTCGCCATATGATAAACGTCCTGTTGTAAATCCTTAATGGTGCATTTTTCTTCGTAAATGTACGCAGCATCAGCGCCACCGGCGAGACCTGAAAGAGTAGCTAAATAACCGCAATAACCACCCATGGTTTCGATAACGAAAACTCTTCTCTTCGTCCCTTGAGCTGACTGTCTGATGCGATCGCAAATTTCCGTAATCTCATTCAGAGCCGTGTCGCACCCTAAACTGAACTCCGTACCGGGTACATTATTACTGATGGTGCTGGGTATGACGGCAATAGGTATTCTAAATGCGGGGTATTTCCCGCGGGCTTCGTACAGTTGTAAACCCGCCTGGAACGCTTCGAATCCTCCGATGATCAGTAGGGCTTGCATGTTGAATTCTTTTAGACGCTGGGCGATATCGTCGAAGCGAGTGGCGGGTAGTGTACGTTTGGTACCGAGAATAGCACCACCCTGGGCCACCCAACCAGTTACATCGGACCACATCAGTTGTTTAATATGGCCAGCTATCAAACCTTCGATGCCCTCTTGGATACCGAAAACTTTGTCGCCTCTGTATATTGCATTACGAACGAAAGAACGTACAGCTGGGTTCATTCCACATGCAGGAGCCCCGATATGTACAACACCGAAGTTGTAACCTTTCTGTAACAATAAAATTTGTGTTAATGGAAACAGAAAATTTTTTTTTTACATTAAAGTAATTCTACTAAGAGAATGCATTAATTAAGGGCTCGCTGTGCGGTTAGCAATAATTGTTCATTTTTGTTTGTTAACAATCGATTAGTTTACAATCAACTAATTAAGTTAAGTTTTTTAAAATTCACTTTGCTTTTTAATAGACCACGCTCAATCTTTTTCATTTGTCATTATGTCAATTATATAAAGTAACTATTAATTCAGTTGTAAGCTGAACATCATTACTCTTTGCAATCTATTGCTATTATTTTGTTTGTGTTCTCTTGTTGTTGTTGGGAAGTGCCCAATAAGGGGGCAACATAGACTATTGTATTTTTCTTTTGTACCACAAGTGTGAATCAACTATACGTGTAGGAGGGGGTTATTTTTATACATTTACGTTAAGAGTTTTGAACTGCAACGTAAGCGTTTTCTTTTTGAAATACTTATTTAAGATTAATATCTTATTTCATACCAAACACTATAAGATGAATGATACCAAAAATTATCGAACATATACAATAAACATGTACAGAGCTTAGCTTTTTTATCTCAGTACAAAAGGGACCGCCCCCTTTTCTTTCTGGTCTTAGTTAACTGAATAACGAACGTACTTTTTTATCCATCTTTGCTTCAATATTGGCTTAAGGGCTTTTAGGGTAACAATATTGTGGCGTCCTTTTCAAACTTATTAACAGAAAACCTCCTCCACTTTCCGAAACTATTTTTTTAAACTAGTTTAGCACCCCGAAGGACAAGCGAAAAGATCGTTTGTTGGGTAAGGAAACGGGCTTTTATTTATTGTCTTATTAAGTACAGGACGGAGCGTTACACTACTTATCATAATAATAATATATTGATGTATATGTACATACACACGTCATTACATAATATAAATAAATAAAAACAAAAAAAAAACCTTTGAGGCTCACAGTTAATACCGCCACCAAACACGTTAAAACCCGCAAAATTTATACAAAACACAGTAACAATGAAAACATTAAAACACAAAAATGGCAATGTCAAAATTTATATATCAGAAAGTCATTTACTGAATAGAAACAGTTCTCCACCAGCACTGTTTTTATTAATCTTTTGAGACTAATCCATGGTAGACTCTTAAACCTATAAGGTAAAGCATTGTATATCTTCACGGCCATGTAATTTGAACTTAGCTGACTTTTCCCAATGCGATGATACGGTATGACCAAACTACTCAGGTTTCGTGTTTCATGTTCGTAAAAATCACCATTTTTGCAGAACTTATCTGGCGACTTATGAACAAACTCCAGGCAAGCAAGTATGTATATACAAGGATGGGAGGGTCGGTATTTTGTATTTTCTGAATAGATTTACACAACTTGTAGTATTAGATACAGCACTAAGGGCTCTGATTGCACTCTTTTGCAGCCTGAAAACCGCTTCAGACGCGCCCCACATCAATAGGCCATACATGGCCCTTCCCTGAAAATTTGCATAGTACACAGTCCTAGCCGCCTCGAGTGTAGCCACTAGTTTCACTCTTCGCATAGAGTATATTGCTGATGCCAGATTGCGACACAAGTTATCAATGTGGCACTCCCAAGTCAGGTTGCTCGCAATCAGCAGGCCCAGAAACTTAATATTCACTTTGGTATAAAGGTGACATGCTGCCAATAAGGTTAATAAAATTAAATAATAAACATACCGGCTGTATTTCAGTCTGGGGTGGTTTCAACCGGGTAAGCATCTTGTAAGTTTCTAGATTCCTCGCGAAAGATTTGCCTCTCAATTCAACAGCTAGTTCCCAGTTCTTATCCTTCATTGCCTATAATATAAAATTCTGTATAATTCTGTAAATAAATAATAAAAATAGTAATAATAATAAGAGACTAAGAAAGTACAAGAAATCAAATCAACAAAAACGAAAACACATACAATTTAATAGAAATTAAAAATAATTTTTCGAAACCTAAAAAAAATTGGCAATATGAAGCTCTCTCATATGTTAATCAAATTAGATTAATTTTGGAAAAGTATAGGGGTCACATTCTATAGAATATAATGCAGCTACATGGGTAAACGATGAAGGTAAACACCGAAATATTCCACGACAAAAAGATTTTATGATTAGCATTGAAGAACCTAAAAAGACAATATAAACGTAATAATATTGGGTTGGCAACTAAGTACTTTCGGTTTTGTAGTATAAAATAAAACATTTTTTTTTTAAACAAAGAATAGTTTTTAATCAATTATATATTTTCCATTTTGCTCAATGACCTTTTGCCATCTTTCTTTCAGCTGCATGATTCCGCGCTCATAAAATTTCTGGTCCTTATCAGCAAAAAACTGAACCAGGTGCGAGTGAAGGTCATCGTCATTTGTGAAAGTTTTACCATTCAAAGAATTCTGCAAACTTCGAAATAAATGGTAATCAGATGGTGCTAGATCAGGGCTGTATGGGGATGTGGCATCACTACCCAGCCAAGCTCCAATAGTTTCCCACGAGTTGCCAAAGATATGTGAGACCTTGCATTATCTTGGTGGAAAACTACACCTTTCCGATTTGACAATTCTGGCCATTTTTCTTTGATTGCTTCATCCAGTTTTATTAATTATTGACAGTAAACATCAGAATTGATCGTTTGGTTCCTTGGAAGCAGCTCAAAAAACACAACACCTTTGTAATCCCACCAAACTGACAGCATGATCTTCTTTGGATGCAATTCAGCTTTTGATGTGGTTTGAGCTGGTTTATCGTGTTTGCTCCATGATCGTTTTCGAACTATGTTACTGTACAGGACCCATTTTTCATTACCAGTGATGATTCTTTTTAAGAAAGGGTCGGTTTCATTTCGGTGCATATCGCAAAAGTTGATTCTTTGTGTTAAACGAAAATCTTTCAATTCGTGAGGTACCCAAATATCAAGCTTCTTAACTAGCCCAAGACATTTTAAATGTTTTTCAATTGTTGTGTGCGATACATGTAGCCTCTCGGTAACCTCTCGAACAGTTATATGACGATCCTCTTCAATTATGACTTTGATTTGGTCATCATCAACTTCAGCAGGCCGACCAGAACGTTGCTCACCTTTGAGGGAAAAATCTCCAGAACGGAATTTTTTATACCAATTCTGACACGTGCAGCATATTAGCACCATAAACTTCACATATGTTTTTGTGAGCCGCAGCAGGTTTCTTTCCTTTACGGAACTAAATTGGTAAAATATGTCGAAAATGTTCGTTTCTGCACTCCATTTAAAATTAACCCACAACTAATAGCTTTAATGAAAATCACGCACTACTTGCTTCTGAAGTTACGTCAATGTGACTAGTACCACGCGACAAACGGTAAAGTACAGCACTAACATACGCTATACAAAAAATAAAGCAACGCTCTCTATCAGTAAAAACCGAAAGTACTTAGTTGCCAACCCAATAGTCATTTTATTTATTGCATTTTGACAACAAAATGTGCTCATCTTGTTACCAAAAGCGCAAATGTCAAAATACAATAGATTACCAATTCAAATTTAAAGTTAAAGAATTCTTCAAAAACTATAAGGTTCTAATTCCCGTAATAATTGATAAAGCAACTGTTTGAAAGTATTTAAGTTTCTGGTGGTGGATGTGACTAGATCACATATACACAGTGTGTCAAAGAATTTTTAAGACTGGCGGCAGATTTCAGCCTACAGTGGCGTGATCAGTGCAAGAGAAGCTAAGTTTTTTCTTGTTGAATTATTAAGATGGAGCAATGAGCTGTAATTAAATTTAACTCAAATCTTGGAAAAAGTGCTTCGGACACGTAGTAAATGATGAAACAAGTTTACGGTGAGTTTTGTTTTAAGTAGATCAAATGTTTTCCTGTTACAGAAATGTTTTTTGAATGGAAGAGGTAGTCTAGAAGATGATGAAAGATACCAGAAGACCAAGTTCATTTAGGACACCCGAGATTATTGAAAAAGCGCATGAGTTCATGGCAAACATACCCTAAGCGTCGCCAAGAATGACGGAAGATTTGGGTAAAACAAGAGTCTGCATTAGTTTTGTCTCACACACTTTTAACCAATGAACAAACATTAAGGAGCAGTGCACATTGCAAAGATATCATTTCAGCCTCCTAAAATGATCCAAACTTCTTAAAATCGATTCTTACAAGCGACGAAACATGGACAAACAATTACTGATGGATTTATTTAAACGTTTTAAACCGTTTAATGGTCAGAATTCGTCGCATTCGTCCAAAACGGGATAGAAAAACGGTGTTAGCTGTACCTAGTCACAACTCACTAATTATTCTTAATTCTTTAGTAAAACGTAACGTATGTATGTTGAATCATTCACTGTATTCACTTGATTTGGCATCCTACGATTACTCTTTATTCCAGAAACTTAAAATCAAGTTGAAAGGGCGTTATTTTGATGATATTCCGATTATACAAACAGTGTCAACACGTGCTGGAGGCAATTCCGTAAAGTGAATTGGAATAGGCACTCGAATCATGTATCGAAGCGATAGAAGATTTGTATTCAAGAACAGAACAAATGAAAGTTTCCAGTTTCTATTTTATTTTACAGACTTAAGTCTTGAACATTCTTTGGCGCATTGTGTATGGTTAGAACAGCCTAGGTGAGAACCCAATAGAAGTCTAGGGTCCTTGAAATTGGATACTCTAGAGATAGTAGCTTGACAAATGCTGTACTTGCAATGAAACGGAACGTTACTTCAGCTAAAAGAAAGGACAACATATTTACTAATATTCAACAGAATCTGATTTATTTGCGACCTGTTGTTCATTTCAGGTGGCTTAATGACATGAAAGATTTTGAAATCGTCATCATAAACCAGCATTCTGCAAATAAGACCTTCCAAGAAAGCCTTTATATGGATGTACAACAACAGCATTAAAGCTAGTTAAACAAATATATGTATATAGCTTGACATACCTGAGCAACGGCTTTTGTTCTCTTCACACATTCCATTAGGGGTAATCTCACTGCTTGATTACCATCTAGAGTTACTACTACTGGTTCGGACGTCTCGGAAGCTTCCATTAACGCCATTACCGCTTCAGCGCCCATGCGACAACCCTAATTAAATAAACATGTACAGTTAAAGAAATACGTAACGCTTAAGTATAAGATTTACTCTGTGAAACAACAACGGGTTAAAACTCTATAAATATTTGACATCGAATTACAAAAACAATGCCGGAACTACTACGAAGAGAGGTGATTCGATATGTCCGCGCAAAATCGAGAGAGTGCGCATATAGTGCAATGAGAGTCATTTTCAGTTTTCATTATCTCTTGTAGGGCGGTAGAGCTAATTTCAGTTATATACGCTCATTGTTCTGTTCAAGATAGTCGATCGAGTTGATCGATAAAGCCGCGCGACACAAGTATGTTAACAAAGTAGCACGTGTTGAAATATACATCGGGCGTACCATTGTGAGGTCTACACATAGCGAGAATCCAGACAGTTGTACGAAAGCTTCAGAAGCGAGTGCATTGCAACGAAGGTCATCTGTTGTAACAAAATGCGAGTGTTTTTGACGAAGATGCAGATTTTGTCACATTAAGAATAGTCGAATGGGCGTTCTCTGCATATACGAACATTTTTTTCATCGCGGCGAACATCTCTCGATGAAAGAATCTCAGCGAGCTGAGAATAACGATTAACTGAAGACGTAACTTAAAGAGACAAGTGTTTCACAATGTTTTCTATGTAATTTATATATATATATATATATATATATATATATATATATATATATATGTATATACCGAGTGTTTCATGACTGCTTATTACATCGTTATAATAACGGCTGAAATTAATGGATAATACCTACTGCAGGCTTTCAATTAAATCTGTTTTTATGAGATTTATGGCGTAAAGAATAGAATCTCACAGTTCTTGGTAACTCAATGACAGAGCATCCCCCGACAAACGGACGACAGGGGTTCGATTCCTCACCGATTTATTCATTAATTTCTGCCAATTATAACAATGTAAAAAGCAGAAAATTTTTCACACATACTCCTAATATTCTTTAATTAATTTCATAACTGGGAACAAATTGATGTAAACATAAAATTGTAGTGTATTTCAGAAGATTTTAAAGACATTGAAACATACTTGGATTAAACTGTTTTGGAGAATTACTTAAAGGCGGAGCACCCTTACCAGAATCCTATCGAACGCTGAGGGACTTCCGCCTCGCTGGACATGGCCAAGAACAGTAATTCTAGTATCCTGGTGTAAATTGTCGACGACGACTTTTTTCACTTGCTCTGCAGTGATGGGTTGACCATTTCTATCAATCGCGCCCTCTGCGACGATGATTATATTCAGTCGCTGACCCGCTGCTCTTTCCTGAAGCACAGGTAAAAGAAATCTTAAACGTAAAAGGTAAATTATCGATTTAAGCTAGTAAGGTGGTACAAGTTATTTTTCATATGAAATACTGGAAATGTTTTATAAACAGAATGGCACTATGTAATGGTACGCGTAATTTTTTAAATAGAATATTTTCATTTTCCGAATATATTTTTATTTTAATTACATTGAAATTAAATAAAAATAAATAGTTGAACAAAAGCTCAAAGAGCATGTAATAGCAATGTGCATGTATGTACAGTAGGTATCACGAAATGTTTACCAATTGCACGAAAATATATCTGCCTAATTCATGCGCGATGGTTTGTATAACTTGTTATGTAAACAAAACTTTAGCATTCGAAGCATTTCTGATTCATAATATAGTAGTACAAAAACATTATTATCTGAAGGTAGAAGATTTATATTCATGTAGATATAGCAATGCAAGTAATATACCAATAATTCTCTTCTTTGTTATTATACATATACGTAATTATATTTTTTAATAATTAAAAAGAATTTTGAATTAATTTATACGATAATAACTATTTTGATAATACAACAAAAGAAAATCCGGGAAAACGTTATGAAAGAAAAATTCGAAAGGAATCACGAATTTACCCACTGCTTCTGAAGCAACTGGATAAACACATAAATATGGGCCCTTCATGTATAATGATATGTATTCGTTTTATTCTAACTATATTTTTTTTGTGTTTGAGTTTTTGACTATTAGGGTTAATAAAACATTTAATTCATATTTTTCCCTCTTTTTCAAGTTATTTTTATTTTTTTTAACCTACGACACAGATTTTTAATATAATTAATTGAAGGTAAATTTTAATGTATACTGATGAATTAATCAATTGTTCTGTTCGAGCTTTAGCGCGAATCCAGGTGCGATAGTATGATTAACTATTTGCTGATGATGACAACTTAATTGTAGAAATACGTATGCAGAATACGAGCATTGATGTGATACGGGGTTTTATTTACCTTTTTCGATTAATATAATCGATGGATATTTTTTATATTAATATTTATAAGTATTTATGTAAATTTTTTTTTTCATGTTGAAAATTGTCAATTTACAAAACTATAAACATTTTAAACTAATAAAATTATGCATATTGTGTATTTGTGCATTTCTATTTATGTATGAAACTGACGGAACTATTATATACATTTGTCAAGGTCTAATGAATAAGCATTTCTTTCTTTCCCACTCGTATCTATGTTTGTGTGTCAAGCGCATGCACGTGCGGGTTATATATATGTGTGTGTGTGTGTATTTGTAAATTCACGTTATATCTATGTATATACAGGAAGATACAGATAACTTATCTAAGAATTGAATAATTCTTGAGATTGATGTTTTATCTTTCGTTTACCATGTTTTGGTCTTCTACTTATATATATATATATATATATATATATATCTTTGATTACAAACCTGTTACATTGTTTTTATTATTGAAGTCGAATTCATGTCTTTTGCACCAAAGCATCTTTTAGTAAAGCTGCTGCGTTTAGTTTGTTACTAATCAAGATGTATTTCTGTTCATAAATTGTTTTATGTAGACATTGCTTTGTCTGTTCTACGTAAGTACCTTCACAACATTGACAGTTTATTTTACATATACTATATATATATATATATATATATATATATATATATATATATATATATATATATATATATAACCATGCTCAAATGTATTAGACACCTTACGAATTTATGTACGTACATACATATATAGTTTATATAGTTTAGTCAAAAGAGAGGTAAGGAAAATAAAACTGTTGTGAAAATTATGTACAAAGTGTTATTTAGTAATATAGTACAATTTATCAATATTTTGTCGCTCCGCCCTTGGCCTTAATGACAACTCGCACTCGTCGAGGCATACTTGCTACTAAATTGTAACACTCTGCCGGTGGTATTGCAGCCCATATTTCGCGAATTTTTGTTGATAATTCTGCTTTTGACAGGCATTGATATTCCGTGATCTTAGTTTTTAAGATACGCCACAAATTTTCAATGGGCGACAAATCGGGACTTTGTGGCGGCCAATCCAATACCTCCACTGTGTTTTCCTCGAACCAACGCATTACAGCTCCCGATTTGTGGCAAGGCGCATTATCTTGCTGAAAAATGTATTGTGGAATATCCTGGTCGAATAGTTTTAACACAGGCGGCTCTTATACTTCCTCCAACATGACTAAATAGCGTTGGCTATTCATCCGTCTATCGCACAGGTACACTTCTCCAACGCCGTATGCAGACATACAACCCCAAACCATGATACTACCACCTCCAAATTTTACTGTGGGAATGATACATTGTGGTTCATAAGCTTCCCCTTGCCTACGCCGAACGTATAGCGTCCCAAGTAGTCCCCAAAGCTGCCAGGCAAAAGAAGAAAGTTAGCACTTAGACAGGATTAATTTTGTTTAATGTTATATGTCGACTGAATTGCATACAACGATAAGAATATTAGTCATGAAGATGTACTTACATACCTCGATATTCGATTCATCAGACCAAAGTATCTTCGACCACTTCTCGATTGTCCAATTTTCATGTTGTTTGGCCCATAAATCCCGCTCCTTTTTATGAGCGTCAGTTAAAAGCGGTTTACGTCGCGCTTTACACCCTCGTAAACCAGCACGCTGGAGACGCCTTCTCACTGTTTGCGCAGAAACTGTTACGCGATAACGCTGTTTCAGCTCACTGGAGAGCTGTTTCGACGATTTTTTCCTATCACTGAGAGCCAGTCTTTGTAAAATTCTGTCTTCTCTAATCGAGGTACAGGGTTTTCTGCCACTTTTTGGTCTGTTAACAAACGACCCACTCTCCTGATAGCGACTAATGGTTGTACGGACTGCACATCGCGAAAATTTTTTTTTTGCAATTGCAGCTATTGATAACTTCTGGGAATGCAGTAGCACTATTTGGGCGCGTTTCCCTACCGACAACTCGCGTGTTTTAGGCATTTTTCTTCAACAAATAACTGACACAACGTGAAAAAATAGGATAATCTAATTGATCTCTACCACAAACGCACGTTGCTCGCACACTGCTAGAATGACACTAAATTTCTAAAATCCACAATTTCCCCTTTCCACCTATTCTTTTCAATAGGGGATTAACTAGGGTATTCAAAAACGCATTTCTGTAAATACCATTAACTATTTTTACAGTTAATTTCCGTCAGACTTGGATAATACCGAGAATAAGGGTTTTTACCTGGGGTGTCTAATACATCTGAGCATGGTTGTATATATGAAAGGCAACTTCAAATTTAATTGATTCAAATAAATTAAGATAGTTGTACATGTATTAAAACGTTAGATTCACATTTCTGCCTTTTTTTCTTTCCTTCCTAATTTGGGCGTTAGGCTTTAGATTTAATTTCTATTTTAAGTCTATTTCTGCAACACTTCTCTGTTTCTTGAAACGAGTACTTCTGTCTTTTTTGAATTTTCAGGAAGATATCAACGTAAAATAGAAAACATAGCAAACTCCTAATTGAATGTATCTATTCTGTTAACAATAAATTAAAAAATATAACATGAAAAACTACTAAAAGAAAAATTGTACCAACTTACACCAGTAACATATGTACATATTAAAAATTTAAAACTACATAAACAATTAGTGGACAAGAGCAAAAAAAATTCCTTTTGTTATACAAGCTTTGAATTTCTTGTTATTTTAGACAACAAACATGTATTTTACCTGACAGCCTGGAAATGATGGATTATGATAGAGGCGACTTACCTATGGCTTTAAATTATTCTTCATAGATTAATTAATAATCAAAGATCGGTCAACATAAAAGGCCCACGTGAGCTGTGTCTTACCTCGAAAAACTTCAATGATATTGAGAGAATAAATGTTAGACGCGTTAACAAAAGTGTATTGAAATTTGACTTATCCACGTTACATGAATGGATACGATTTTTCGAGTGTTTGCTACACGTGGCGTATAAACTACCAACAAAACAGCGGATGACTCAAGGAGATGAAGTGAAAAAATTATATCACAGAATAAAAAAGAAATTCAAATAGATTTCAAAGATAGAATGGGATTGATAGTAGATAAACCTAAACCAAGCTACGAAAATACTAACGCTGGCAAGACAGCCCTCAGGTTCTTCCAGGATCCATCTCTATCGTCAGAAATTAGCGGTATAGACCGAAGGGCAATAAGAAAAATTTAAAGTTATATTAGAGACTACCTCTTGCAGTTATGACATAAATTCGAATAAATTTAAGGAGTATTTTCACGAAACAGCCCGATTATATGCAAGTCTTTACTACTGGTATAAAATGCCTATGACATTGCATAAAATTTTAATACATAGACCAGAAGTTATCGCATCTGCTCTACTACCTATTGGCCAAGTAAGCGGGGAATCATAAAAAGCTCGCAACAGATATATTAGAAGATATAGAGAGAGAGGTTCTCGAAAAAAATCTCAGGCGAAAAATAATGTGGGATATATTTCATTTGTTGTTGATTTCCTCGGATCCCTAATTTCTCGCATCCATAAATTGCCTAGAAAAACCAGGTCATCCTTAAGCGAAGAAACAATTCAGTTGCTGGAAAGACGAAAGTTTTGAAGCCACAGATGATGAAAGCTGGGACGATGAATTTGAACACCAGTAATATTATTTTATTATGTTATATGTCTGTTATTACAAAGGGTATTAGGAAAGTTTTGCAATATGACGCAACAATGAATCGTAGGAAGTTACTTGTTGCTGCATGTTGAGACATGTTCATACGTGCACTAGTAGCCGCCGCGCCATGTCGATTGGCTCAGTTATTCATTAGCAGTGAGAGTGTAAAGCGCCTGCGATGGTATCGTGGTCACGAAATGAGATAAGGGCAGTTTTGCGTTATAATTTCGTGCGTGGTTTAAACATAGACAAGTGCTTCGAAGATTCGAGATTTCGATATTGTTATAACGATCAGATTACACTAACTATAGATCACACCTCTTATTTAATTGGTGTCAGAGCTTTTATTCTCCTGGAGCATCGATTGAAGACGCGTTATTTTAGCTACCGAGTATATATACTCTAAACTCTACGCTTATATTTAATAGAAAAAAAGCTATTAATTTACCTGTGAAAGCTTGCTACATAATCTTTGGTGCCAGTCGGTGGGAGCTGGTTCTTCAGGTACAAACACATAATCTGCCTCACCAGCTAACGCAGTTACTAATGCCAAATAACTGTAAATGAAAATTGTCTGTGCTACAAGTGATTCTGTATGTATACATGCTAGAACTCGCATTTGAAATTTCGACAATTATACCCCTCATATGTATAATCAGATGTAATTTACAGAATTAAAATACGACACGCAGTTCAGAAAATATAGCCCATTGAAATTGTGTCCACATATTTCAATCATCTTGTATTACTGTCCACTCAAGAGTCTCGATTGTAAATAAAATAAATTTCGGGTACTTTAAAAACAGAACCAGTTTTTCGTGCACAGAAGATTAACACACACAAAACACATATACTGACAGAGTCTGCAAATTATTGATATTATCGCAAACTTTTAGTTAAAAAAATGCAATGTTAGTATGCGTAAGAAAAATATGAAGGCACGTTAACAGCACAATCAAAGCAAACAATTCGCTTGACTCGAACCTGTTCTAATTTCAAACAAAGCCGTTTGCCCCAGTCCTCGCCAGGAGGGTTTTCAGGAATAAAGACAAAGTCTGCTTCAGTTGTAAGTGCCGCAACTATTGGCAGGTACCTACAACATACGTTCTGCTTTGGTATTTACGAAAAGACGTTCCAGGCCATAGATATTAATTTATTTTGTCGATGAAACAATTTTCTTCCTTTATACTGCTAACTTCACATGCTTTGAAGAGGTTAGTAGTATAAATAGGAAAAAAAATGCATTACAACGACCCCGTGGCTAAACTTAGAGGAACACCGGCCGTTAAAGTCTAAGGAATTTCATGAATTTAATGGATTAATTTGTTCACAAATTAAAAAGGATCAGTTTCATAGCTTATGCTCTCCTCAGTATATAATTTGGTCGTCTTTTCTTTTCAAACACATTTTCATAAATTGAGTACCAATAAGCATTTCATTAATATGTCTCTTGTTGTCTCTTGTAAGCAGAAATACAAGTCTTTGTGAAATATCAAAAGTATTTCACCAATACATCAAATGATCATTTCTTACCCGCAATGTCTTCCCATAACTTCCATAATAAACGTTCTCTGATGCGAATATGCCGTGTAAGCTATAGCATCTATTGCCTCAATTATTCGGTGCAGGGCACTGTCGGTACCTATTGTCATATCCGTTCCGCAAAAGTCGTTATCTATAGAACCGACCAAACCTGCAATATTCAAGTGACCATACTTTGTCCGTTGTTCTTGTGTTATTAATTTCTTTGACAGCAACTCGTCTAGTAAACTGCCCCATTCTTCTCTGAACTCGTTTGCACCTGTCAAACTTCCGTCTCCTCCAATCACCACCAAATTTGAAATACCCTTGTCGATGAGATTTTTAGCAGCTTTCAGTTGGCCTTCCCGCGTTCTAAAAATTGTTCACAAAATCAGTCCATCATTTGAAAAAAATTCAAAATCTGCAGGTTTCTATGGAATCCAGTTCTTATGGAATGTGAACCTTTAACTAATTTTTTACAGTTTCTTTTATTATCAAATCATTGGGAAGGTAATATAAAAATAAGATTGGCAAAACTTTATACTTCAAAAACTAAATTTGAAAGTTAGCTAAAGCTTCTAAAAATAAACTGAATTAATGTATTTTTTAGAGAGTAATTTTGAAAAATAGTTTATACCTAATAGAATTAACTAACTTAGTTTCAAGTAACATACTGCAATTTAGTGTTGACGACACTATGTTTTATAGGAACAAATAAAAATGATTCGGAAAAAAATTATATTTATGTATATTAAACATTTACCTGAAATCTTTACACCTGGCTGAGCCAATGATCGTACCACCTTTATGTATTATGGAACTGACTGATGACCAGTTAGCTTCTTCAATATTATTACCACCATCAAGCATGCCTAAAAATATATTATTTACACAAATTTTAGATAATTCAACAGTGACTATTTATACCCTGATATCCTTCATTTATAAAATAAACTTTACATCCCAAATAAGTACCCATACGAACAACTGCTCTAACAGCAGCATTCATACCCTTTAATTAAATAAGATTTAGGACATTATTATATGTTTAATAATAAATTTATACCTGAGAGTCACCTCCACTTGTAAATACAGCAAGGCCCCTGCCCTTATAGGCCCCTCGTTCAACAAATTTATGGCCAGCTTTCTCGGCCATAGTTATCTACAGAATAAACGATTTAAAATAAAAACAATATAAGCCCATTTAAAAATATTAAATATAAAATAACATGCAAGAACACAAAATAACGACAAAAAATGCAGGAAACACTAATTCATTATTTACTATTATCTAAAATTTCACTCAAAGTATACTCTAATATTCATGTAAATAAAAAAAATAAATACACAAAAACTTGCCTTAATTTTTTAAAATACAGATCACGAAATTCGGAATTGAAAAGGATTCAAGGTGACCCTTGTACTCATTGAAATCATTGACAAAAGAGAATGCGGTGAATATGTATGCGATGTGCTTTAACCCCCACCTTTAGATATTTGTTTTTGGATATTTTATCGATATTTATACTATCAATAGGCTTCTATTATTAAATCAAATTCCTTCTTAGAAACCTATGAAGAAAAGCTTTATTTAATATAACATCCTTGACATACTTATTAAACAGTTTAAAGATAAAATATTATTTTCGATAAAAAAGTTAAGAAAGAACGATTACGAACATTTTTGAGCAAGATGCGGTTAATAAACCAGAACTATAGAAAACATAAGATTTGATAAATACAATAGTATAGAGAGTATGCATAAGTATACCTTAATACAATCTATAACACTAAATTTTCTTATTGCACGATATATTGTAAATTACGAGCAGTTACTTGAAATGGAAATAGCCTTTGTAAAATGAATTCATTTGCTAGCCACATTTTGTTTATTATTATACTCGTATTATGACTCTGTTAAAATTAACCTCCAAAGCAATTTTCTTTAAATATAAGATATAACATATGTATATGTCTATTTGATATCTCACAGATGCTTGGTGTATACTTTCTAATAAAAATAAACTTAGTGGCAAATAGAACTTTGGCAAATTGTAATAAACGAACAAGAAGGTTGATAAATGCATAAACTTTGAAAGATACAATTACAAAAATACGCATGTAAACCGTTATGTCGTTGTATTTAAACTTAAGGAATATGTAAATATTATCTTTCTAAATGGACTATCTAATAAAGAAATTATGGTATAATTTGTTGGTTGTACTAATGAATTCTTTTTAATTACATATAAATTGAGTTATGGTATCTAAATCCGATAAAAAAATATATTAGGTGCAAAAAAGGGAATTGAGGGGTAACAATATTAAATGCAGTATTTGTTAAGATGTTTATGTGTAGTTTTTTGATACATTTGGCTAATAACAGGTCAATACACTATCTATATACCACGAATATATTTTTACCTACCGTAATATCATGTGGATGAAATAACACAAAGTTTTCAACTTTACCGCGAACCAATTTTCCACCCTAAAATAGAATTCACATGCTGTATTCGGAAAATATGCAAATGTATACAATCTTACCCATGAAGACGATGCGTTTCCAAAATTTCGATTTTGATAATATTTACATTTGAATGCTTTGACATCTTTGGCACTGAAAATACAAATCGACGCATGAAAATATTCTCTAAACTCATAATATAACGTCAGAGTCCGTTTCTTTCTTATAATGGAACGACATATTTTTGCAAGAGCATACATAAGTTCATAAAAATTTTAAATTGAAAAAAATGACAGTGACATATTCTCCAGATTATTTGAAAGAAATTAAAACATTAACCACATAAATGATTATTATTTTGTGTAACCGATTGAGGTTATAACTATCGAAAAAATCGCATGGACAGTTAAAAGTATTAATTGAAACAAACGTCTTATTTGTTTTACTAATTGTGCTAATGATGAGCATTTTGTTATTATAAGGTAATGTATGTACCATTTCTTTTCTACTTACTTTATATGATAAATATAGGTAACATGTATCATGTAAATATATGTACATATTCGGATAACTTGAAATTTATACAGACTTTGCCGAGGTATATGATTCAATGGGTCATATAATCACTGTCTAAACTTTTATTAAGGGTTTTCTTCTGCATTGGTACGTCATTTAAAATCTTATTTGGCAAAGAGAAAGCGTTACCAAACATAAAATGGCTTGCAATCTGATTCCTACACATTCTTATCTGGCATTCCACAGGGGTCCAACCTAACCCCACTATTTTTTACCGCGAAAATTTACAGACATCGATTGGTCTCTAAATATGCAGTTATTTCATATACGAGGTGCTTAATGCATCAGAATCTAATTCTAGAGTTACAGGTCGGATGTTTTTTTTGATGATAGATTGATGTTTGCAAACAGTATATAATCTATTTGCTCCTCTGCGGCCAAATCACTTGGCTTTGTTATAAGATCGTGCAGAGACTTCACAAATGCTAAAACTATGATCACTCTGCTTTATTTGCTACTGGGAAAGTAAACTGAAATATGCTTCACTTATCGGAAACTCATAATTGAGAGGGCGGAGAAGAGATTTTAAAATACCTTTCGCACAGAGTCGATGTACTGCAGGCTCCCCGTAGGTCATAATTCCAAAATATTTATGTTAATATTCTTGCGTGTAATTATGCCTGATACCCCACTATTACCCTTACTTAATGCAGGTATAAAAATTAACCCCCTGAAATGGGTCCGTCATTTGCAATGTCGGCATTTGAAGTGACCACATATTGGTATAACGCAATCGTGTTATCTTTGTAACTCATTAGCAACCCTAACTACCCTCCACATTTCTCGGAATTGTTTGTGTTATGGTCATTGTTGTGCAATGGAATTCCACGAAGAAGGTATATACTCTATTCTTATTTACTTTTTTAATGGTAATATCTCATAATATTTAAGTAATGTGACTGCCATGAAGATAAATAATAAAATTTGAATTTTATCGTGTATTTATTTTCTGAAACTTAACTTCTTTCCACCGTGATTCTTCATTTATAATATATATGAATATAAAGTTTACAGTCTCTAGTATGAAAATCATAAAGTATTATCTCCACAAATGTCCTCCGCGCTTTCTATATGACTTCTGCGCCGTCGTAGGGCACCCGTAGACTGCCTACAAACCGGTTAAAATACGATACCGGTAATTATATCCTTTAAAATCTATTCCAGGCAATGTTCGGAAGTGTTCATTCACTATAATGCACTTATTTGACCTCTGGCTGTCAAATTATGGGGCGTATGCGGAAAAGGCTCGTCACAAATAGTGCTAGAGCTCTTACCATATCACAACATTTATTAATTATGACCGCCTCTCATACAACGCGGAACCACAGTGCGTTGGTGTGTGTCCAAATCGAGGACTGGATTACGTCACTTTAATGAATAGACATGGCTTTCGGTCGCTTTCCGACGAAAGTGATTTACTAAGCTTTTTTTACATTTTGCAGTAACGAGTTTTTGATGGTTACAATTGTTTATACCTACACATAGAGCAAGATTTAAACAACCGTTAAGCATGGGCAGAGAGAAAACCAAATATTAAAAGCTAATTACCAGAGCATATACATATATAAAAATTATAATAGATGGTTGGCGCACTCATATACCAGACATGAGTTTTGATTAGCAGTGCACATTATGTTTGTTTTTTATTGCGCTGTAAACCTTATTATTTAATAAAGATATATTAATATCTTTATTGTAACTTACTTATCCCGTAATTGGCTGCAGCTATTGAACAAATATAGATTATTATTATAAATTGAATTATACACAGTCTGTCGCCAAGAAAATGGAACTTTTTTAAAATAGTAATTCTTGGTGGTGCCATCTATTAAAAAAAAACATGTGTCGGTAAGATAGATCTTTCACCGATGTTATGTCAAAATATCATGACATTTGCATCATTAGAAGCAGAGAAATTGCGTATAAAGTAACAGTGTGTATTTGGCATTGGTAGAAAAATAAATTTTGAACAAAGAGCAAATATTAGATTCTTTTTTAAACTCAGTAAATTGTTTAGTGAAACGTTTAATTTGGTGAAACATGTTTAGACTCGATTAAAGACTCAAAAAAGGACGAAAACTTCAGGTATTCTAACTGGCGGTGAGACGTGGTGTTTTCAGTTTGATCCAGAGACTAAGCGTCAAAGCTCTGAATGTAGACATCCGAGCGAAGAAAGACCGAAAAAAAGTCGTTTGGAGAAGTCAAAAGGCATAGTGCACCATGAGTGTGTACCAACTAGTCAAACAGTCAATGCTGTATATTATCTTGGTGTTATGAAGCGTCTTTTGGCGTGTATTCGACGTTCGCACCTTCAATATCGTGAAAATGGTAGCTGGCGTTTGTTACATGATAATGCACCATCTCATCGCTCGACGCTCATCACTGATTTTCTAACTACAAATGGCATTTTAACCAACAACCGTTCACAGGAATTGGCCCTCTGTGATTTCAATCTATTCGTCAAACTACATTTGCCAATGAAAGAATCGCGTTATGCCGAAGTCGAAGCCATTAAAAAGGCGTCGACAGCGATCTCGAAGGACATTTCTAAAGATGAACTTAAAAATTCATGCGACATGTTAATTGACCGTGCAAAACGTTGTATTGAAGCCGAAGGCGAATACTTTGAATAAAATATATGAATTTTACCAAAATAGTAAGCTTCTGTTTTTATTTTTAAAAAGTTCCGTTTTCTCTGAGACGGACTGTGTACGTCTAAGACAAAACGTATATACGTATGAAGTAAAATATCATCCAATAAATAATATAATTTCAACCAGAACTCAAATAATGGAAATGTAATAATGGGTGAGTGTAAACAAGCAAAACGTTCATATAATCGTCCGATGTTGCTAAAAAAAATCTGATGATAATAGTACGTATTTGAAGATTTTTATTTAGTTAGACTTTTGACATTATTTTAATTTTTATATTTAATATCTATGCACACTTGCGATATATTATCTAATTCTTTGGTTTTTATTATTTACATTTTCAGTAGGTAAATTTGATGGAATCTATGGTTGATTAACTTAATCACTTAAGGTTGGGTGTTCTGTATACGTATTTCGTTTGAAAGTTCAAACTTCTTCAATGTGCTTAACACCACCCTCGATATTTCTTCAGCAGTACATTATCGTACCCATGAAAGCTGCTATAATCACTTAAGATTGATGTATAACCCCTTTCCATATTAATTTTTATATTCTGTATACGTACTTCGACAACTAAGTTATAAAACAACGAACCGATTGTGCGACCAATTTCATTTGGCTGGCGGAAAACATGTGAACTAATACTCGAAACTTTTTACCTCTCACCTACTTAACCTATATATTGTATATTGAGCTGAAGTACAGTTAAGTACAATATCATATCTATTTTGATCTATTTGTTGTTTGAGTTTATAGGTTAGTTTGTGTGTTTGTTGTATAATCTAATAGGCTACAGTCATAACCTCACATTCACATGTCAAACTTTTGAATTAAGCGCCCCAAATTTTTTTCTCGGAGTGTATCTTTTAAAACGATCGTGCTGCTTGACTGGCCAAATTGAATTGGTTATACTATTATAGCACCATCTCTTATCGCACAACAAAACTTATTAAACAACCTTTTTATATATATATATATATATATATATATATATATATATATAAAAGGTTGTTTAATAACAATTACATTCCTTAATATATAGAATTTCAAATTAATTTATAACTATCCGATTTTATGAATAACGTTTATATAAATATATGTTTTTGTGTAAATGTAATGATCTAATTGTTTAGATCTAAGTTGTTTACTTGAAATTCATTTATTGTATTTTATTAATGTTGTTGATATGATGATTGACATAAAAAATTTTGCACCAAATCATCACATTATTTTTGGCTTATAAATTAGTAGAATAACTTTAGTTGAATTTGATGGAGCCTGTGGTTTATTGACTTGATCAATAAGGTTAATATATAACCCCTTTCCACAATTAACTATTTGTAAATTCTGTATACGTATTTCGACAACCAAGTTGTCATCATCAGCAGATAAAATCAAAGTGTCGCACCTGGTAAAACACGGCGAAAAAATTGTACGAAAAATATACTCCGTACGCGATCCGCATCGTTGAAAACCAAGATGTGCACTGAATATATAGAATAACTTAGAATAACTAATAATAGAATAACTTTGATTATAACTAATATAAAATTTAATATGTTCATGGTCATCTTCACCAAACATTCTAAACTGGCATTTATTTAAAAAAATCAAGAGCTATGTCGCCGAAAGTTTTACTTAAAATATTAAATCTCGTAATTAAAATTACATTAACAAAATTAAAGATTTTTTAGAAAACAATATGTAAAATGCAGTGTGAAAGTTCGTTCTTCACGTTCCACAATTCTTCGCTATTTTGCATTAATATATACATTTCTTTAAATATTGCCGAAACAGTAGGAGAGAGAATGTAGTCGTTTGCAGCTTTTCGTTATCAGATCGAAAATGTAAACAAACGCGTGTGTTATTTGAATTGCACACTATGCACACCATTGTTCGCTTTCTTTTAAATGAACCGTACAAGAGCTCTCTTTCTAGTTTGATATCGCTACAGCTCGACCGTGGTAGTAATTGCATATTACCTACAATCGCAAGATTATGCTAGCAGTATACAATTTTGTCGCTGGTAAGCCTGAAGCCCTATTGTGTATAGTTTTTATCGACGAAACAACATTCACTCGCGAAACTTTATGGGACTGGCTCAAAAATGAAGTTTACAAAGTAAAAGTCGACACTCGCGAAGCACCAATTTGACGTATTAGAAATGCCGTAGCCGATATTAAAGAGAGGCATTAATCAATAAGAAAAATAACAGCCACCTCATGTAAACGAAGCACAAAATGTTTAGAAATTAATGGCGTTTTTTTTGAACACTTTACAAGAACGCAATCAATTGTTAGGACAGTGTATGTGGGAAATTGTGTTAAAAAAAACGGATAAAAAAAGGAAACATTTCAATTT
The DNA here is from genome assembly GCA_031893035.1 of Dermolepida albohirtum. Lineage (NCBI taxonomy): Eukaryota > Metazoa > Arthropoda > Insecta > Coleoptera > Scarabaeidae > Dermolepida > Dermolepida albohirtum. The sequence goes on from JAVIWB010002748.1 coordinate 187,606, forward strand.
TAAAAAATTATTTTTATACTCGTGGAGTTCGGTGCGATCCTTCTGCCTCACCTTATTAATAATATATTCTGCCAAAAACTATTTTTAAACATTGATATATTATTTTTAAGTTATATAACAAAATATTAAATAGTTCGAGATTAACACAAAAAAAATCTGTTTGTATAGCTTCAGATGCGTTGTTTGAACCATGAACGGTCAGCTGTTTTTTAGATATCACATTTCTAATAATACAATATTTCGAATAATTTTGTCAAATATAACGTATATTCTTAATGAAACACTAAGATTTCTATTATTTTTTATTTTAGTTTTTTTCTCGATTATAACATTACAATACAAATATTAATATTTTATTCTTTAGCATTGCTTATTTCAATATACAAGGTACGCTTATAAATCGGACTTATCGTTTTGCAGGAAATTGTGAATGTGTCAAAGCCAAACGGTACACGACCGTGTCATGTAACCCATGTAACGCCTCTCCATTTCTGACTGTCTTACGATTGCGTGCCGCTCAGATGAGCCGTAGCCTTCGCTTGAAAAGAATCTTGCATCTATGTTCCGTTAAGTATTTAAGTAGGGTAACGAAATTCGGAAAATATGCCACAGAAACTTATACTTTATTGAAGCAAAGATATGGAGATGAGTGTTTATCACGCGCTCTGGTTTTTAAGTGGATTAAACGGTTCAAAAAGGAACGAGAAGTGACTGCAGACGACCCATGCACGCCTTGGACGACCTTGCACGTCAAAAGTAGAGACGAACATTGAATAAGTCGGTGACGTGATCCGAAAAATTAAATATTCCCGCAGTACAGCCGAATTTATAAGAATCCACAAAGAAAATGTTCGATAGAGTTTATACAATGAAGAAAGTGTATTTGAAAATAGTACCAAAGAACCTCACCCTTGAGCAAATAAAATCGCGAATGAACATTTATGCTAACACTTTGCAAATCATTCAATTGAACCTTAATTTCTTAGACAGCATGATAACTTGTGATAAATCCTGTTTTCTTACATATGTTCTTGAAATTAAGTGCCAATTAATGCATTGAAAGAATGTAAGTTTAGCAAAGCAAAAACAACTCGATGGAGCAAATCATGGATGTATTTTTTGGACATCTATGGATTGTGTATGTAAGTGACTACCTGAAGATCAAACTGTGAATCAACATTACTATATTGAGGTTCTGACGACCCTTTATGAACGAGCAAGAAGACTGTATTGTGGAAAAACAAGACATGGTTTCTTCAAGATAACGCTCCGGCCCATACTGCTGTCAAGTATTTCTTGGCCAAGGATGAGATCCTTTTGTTAGAAAATTCACCCAATTCATTGGACCTCGCCCAACGTGACTCTTTTTTATTTTCCAAGGTTAAATCAATACTGAAACGAATAAAATTTGAGACAATAGATTTGAAAATAAAAAACGGAGATCCTGAACAGGCTTTCAAAAAAATATTTACAGCACGGTTTGGCCAATTGATGATTCATATGAAACGCTGTAGGGAATGATATTGAAATTATGAAAGAAAACGAATAAAAAATTTTATAGCACTTATCTAGTTTTTTTATAGCCACGCCTCGTAATGCATCAGATACAGAAATATTGTATTCAATATAAAACCATAGTAACACTATATTAACGAAAATATAGAAAATTAATACATTTTTCAGAAATGTCCTCTAAGATTCTGATAAGCATATTATCCCACAGAAACATTTATCAAATTTTGCTTTAATAATAAATTTAATTAGGTTATAAATATCTTAATAGAAAAATATCGTTCTAAAGAGAAGAGAAGGGTTTATTGTTATGCGTTTTGCCCGGCTTGTTTTCGTATACGTGTAACTTCGTGGCACACGGATATTTTCCAGTTTGCGCCGCCACTTGTGTAGATGGTTGTGTAGTTAACGGTGCGTAACATATTTTACCTCTTGACAAATAGTGTATTTGTATTCTTATAGGACTCGGGTTTTGTTAGAAAAATGGTAAAACCAGTAAGGAAAAATTCAAATAAAAATCCTCCCGTCTTCAGCCACGAATTTATCATTCAAAATCATGCAGATATTGTCTCCTGTGTGGCTATGGTGATTGTTGTTGGCCTGATGGTCCAGGTAAGTTCATCCATATGTTTTATTAAATAAAACTGTTAACTAACTTATATTGAGGGTAAATGAACTTTAAGGTTATGTGTCTATATTTATCATATTTTAGGCCACTTCACCAATTGCTTCCATATTCATTACTCTACAACATAATGTTACAGAAGCTGGAGAAATTCCATTATATAGCCCTGGTATCAAAGACTGGGCTGCAGTCTTTTTCTACAGTTTAATATGTATTGTAGTCCATGCTATAATACAAGAATATGTCTTAGATGTAAGTCCAACATATTTTAATAATCATTTTCAATTATTGCTCTTAATGTTTTAGAAAGTATCAAAGAGATTGCATTTATCAAAATCAAAACTAGCAATATTTACAAATAGTGGTCAGCTGGCTGTGTTTTACTTAGCCTCAACAATATGGGGCTTCGATATTGCAATTAAAGAAAGTTATATTCCAGAGGTGACTTTTCCTGTTTATAGCAATAAATGTTTCTAATGATTATTTACTATATAGATATCGTTGTTGTGGACCGATTACCCACCACCCATGTCATTCATGATGAAATTATATCTTATAATTCAACTGGCATATAGCTTACATGAAATTCCAGAGTTGTATTTCCAACGAACAAAGAAAGAAGAATACGTATCACGGGCTGTGGCTAGCCTTTCAGGTTTAATATTGGTGTCTGTACCATATTTTTTGAAGTAGGTATATTTAAAAAATGATTAACTGCTTGTAATGCTCATTTTCTTTATATTTTATAGTTTTAATAGGCTGTTATTGTGTCTGCTTGTTCTGCATCATGTTTCTGAATTGGTTTTACATGTTTCACAGTTAATTCAAACTATTGATAGAGACGACAAATTTACTAAAGGTAAATATTCATTTTTATTATATGTTTAAAGTGAATATAAATATATTTTGTATTTTATATATCTAAGTCATTATAAATAAATTTTACAATACATATTTATATATATATATATATATAAACTTAAAACCAGGAAAGTTTTCCGATCACGTGATCATTGTTGTATGAAATAAGATGTCAAATTAAATACTATATTTATATTGCTGGCAGCAATAGTTTTAGGAGTTAATTTTAATATAACCCGAGAAGTTTGTAAATATAGGTTACGTAAAATGTCATCAATATTGCTAAAATAAGCACACGTTTTTATTAACATTTAGGAAACACATATATATTCGAAAAGAGAGTTTATTAATGAATCATTTATTTTCAAGCAACATGCATATTATGAAAATATATGTGTGTATTATTAAACAAAAAGGTAAATAACATTTTAAATTTTGAATTTGATGGAGCCTGTGGTTGATTAATTTAATCACTAAGGTTGATATATAACCCCTTTCCACATTAACTTTTGTAATTCTGTATACGCATGTCGACACCTAAGTTGTCATCATCAGCAGTGTGTCACCATGATAATCAGTACTGTACATCTTGGTTCTCAGCGATGTAGATCGCGTACGGAGTTTGTTTTCGTACAGGTATTTTTCGCCGTGTTTTACCAGGTGCGACACTTTGCAATTGTCTGCTGATGATGACAACTTAGTTGTTGAAATGCGTATACAGAATTACAAAAGTTAATGTGGAAAGGGGTTATATATCAACCTTAGTGATTAAAAATATTTTAAATTTTAACATAATAAAACTAGATACATATAAATAGTCTAATATAGTTTATTCACTGTCCATGTCTTCAAAGGTATCAGATTTTGAATCAGTATCTTCAGAAAATATAAATTTGGTTTCGTCAAAGTTTGCTTCTCTTTCATACTACTTCTCTATTAATGCATCAGTATGTTGAATATATTGCTTCCAAAAATCAGGAGTGCAGACATTTAAAGACTGCTGCCACATTTTTATCTCCATATCCTTCTTCTCCAACATGTTTATTGTAGTGTGTTTTTGCACGTGTCCAAACAAGTTCAATTGTATTGAATTCACAATTGTATGGTGGAATTCGGAGTACTTTGTGGCCAGCTTTTCTTATCAATTCATCTATTTCTTAGACCTTTTGCTTTTTATGCCGCTTTGCTACTTCAAGCAGTTCACATTTTCTCATCGTAGGTTCATAGTCGATATTACTATTATTCAACCAATCAACGATCATTGCCTTTTTTCCAATTTTGACATGGTTGCTTTTGAGGTAATACACTGTAGTAAGCCGCATTATCCATTATGATTAAAGAAGATTCATGCAGATTTGGATTAATTGGTCATTTACCTATCTTGTAAATTTTGCACTGTTCATTTCACCATGATAATCAGTTGTCGTTGTTGCTGAAGGAAATATCAAACTTGCATTTTCAATAAATCCATTTTTATTACCTGCATGAAGAATTACAAAACGTTTACCATCATATCCTTCAGATTTTCTAACACCTTCCTTTACTGCCCCTAGTAAAAATCGACGTCTCATCGAGAAAGACAACATCCCTTTTATAAGGGGGATTTATAATTGCGTAAAAAGAAATATCGTAGTGAAGCAATATATGACTTTTCTCCATTAAAGCTCTGCGATCATTGTCTTTCACAAATTTAAATCCTAAATGTTTTAACAGATGATTCAAAGAAGAAATGCTGATATCCATTATATATTGCTTCTGTGGTATCGCATTGATATTTTTTAAAGTATCATGTTTTCCTGAAAATGTAGTATAAGCATTTCTTTATAGAAAGATTTTAAGACAGTACATTCTTTGTACATGTCATATATAATATTAGGAACTTTCATTTACACCGTTTATCTATATCTCGACTTTTCATCTTGCTACGTGGTTTATAAGCTTCCACTGGTAATGCAGTTTCAGCTTTTTTCTTGTGTTTAACATTAAACATTGTTCGAACAGAAATGCCTAATGCTGCGGCTACTCTCTAAAACAATGCTTTTAGAAATTTGTTTTCTAAAGCAACAACGAAAACATTACCTGTTGTACAGAATTAACGGACAATAAAGGCGCCCCGTTGCATTTTTATCTTCAAAATATTGCAACTACTTATAAACAAAGCCTTGGTAAGTAGAATCAAGACGTGCACTTGGCATGACTATACCTAACCTATAAATAACAAATGTGAAAACTCCCTTCGTTGGTTACCGAAGTGTAAACCTACAAGGATGATGAAATGAATATGATAAATTAACTGTTAAAACAATAACAAATAACAGCGGTAAAACACAAGGAATATAAAAATATCGGAACCGTAGAAAAGACGAACTTCATAAGTCAAAAGGCAAAACACTATTGCATCTGTATATTCCGCATTATATGTACGTGACAAAAGTGTGCATAATACACATGCTCTGCATACGTCTGCTTCTATTTTTTGACGATTTCTTGCCAAGACGTAGCTCTATTAGAAAAACGTTTGCGCCCTTTCTTTCTTCAACACATGTGACTACCGATGAATTAGACAAATGCCGGTATATGTTCGTATTTTGCAGCGTTATTGGTATTGATACACTGGCAAACTTTCATGGTTCCAATATATATATATATATATATATATATATATATATATATATATATATATATATATACATACATACATACATACATACATACATACATACATACATACATACATACATACATACATACATACATACATACATACATACATACATACATACATACATACATACATTAAATTATATATTATTATACCAAAGTTTCTATCAAAGAATTGATTTATAAATGATAGTATTTAAAAAGAATTTATGATGGATTCTATTAAAGCCCAAGCTAACAAATTCAGGTGTAGCTGTTTAAAGAAGACTACCAAGCTTATCTACGAAAGAGTTTATTATGCCTTTAAATCTTACCTTACTTTGATGAGTTAAAGGAAGAGGAAAGTAGCAGATCTGAAATAGGAACTTTTTATATTATCCTTATTCTTGAAATATAATACTATCAGTGTTATCTGCTTCAGGGCTGGAACCGCGTCACTGGTATAACTGCCGACGTTTCGTACCCACTCGTATAGGACATCTTCAGAGCTCAACTACTGATGCTGTCTCTCGCACTGAAACTGTGTGCGACAGACAGTAGCAGTAGTTGAGCCTTGAAGATGTCCTATACGAGTGGGTACGACACGTCGGCAGTTATACCAGTGACGCGGTTCCAGCCAGGAAGCCCAGAAGTAGATAGTATGAACTACGACCGCGGAAGTTTACGTACCAGATTATTATCAGCTTTATGGTTTTCAATCTATTTTTTTAATTTCAGTTTCTTGATGCAATTTAAAAAATCTGAAGAAGACATTTGAAGTATTTCATTAGGTTTTAACAAGAAAGCTATGATAATAAGCATATTTTCATATAAAAATACATTTCTTGTAAGATGAACATAAGTGTGAATTCCGAACATACATTGATTTACTTGAAAACTGCTCCTGCATTTTATAAAAATCTATTTTCAGTGACTGGATTGATTTCTAAGATCGTGTTGATAATATCTCGTTTGGGAAGTATAATTCTTGCAGTATTAACACTGTGGTTTGGACTTGCGCAAGGAGAGCAACAAGAATTGGACATTCCGACTGGATATTTTAATATTCCCGTAATTCGCCTGGCGGTACTAGTTGGCATTTTAGCTTTACAGGTTTATCTCACTTTCAATTTCATCAACCAAGAACTCGCACAGATCGCGAAGAATAAAGAAACATCCGGCGCTACGATCGTCGCAAAATCCAAACAGAAAAAAGACAAAAATAAGAAACGTACGTTTTGTTTGAGTAAGCATCTCCTGTCTTTTGATTAATTGCATTTTTTATAGATAAAAAATCAACCACTGAAGAATCTGATCTGCCAGAAGTTGACCAAAACACAAACAAGAACTTGAGAAAGCAAAAAGTCAAATAAGATTCTTGGCTTTAAACGAGCCTTTTCCATAATTTTCTTCCTTCCTTACTGGACGTAGGCTGTAGTGTGGTCAACTTTATACTTGTTATACATGACTTTCAATTATTGAATCCATTTTGTTTTCCATGTTTTTATTTTATTGTTGATCATTTTTTTTTGTAAAACTTTTATCTGTGTTTTTATATGAGTAATTTATTCTAACATTGAAAGAAAAGATCAAATATGTACTACATTTTTTTAGTACTTACAAATTTAAGATCGTTCTGTAAGTTCATTATTATACACTTCCATTTATTTTCCATAATTATAGATGATATACTCAATAAAATGTTAAAAAATGAACTGTTACACAATCGATGTTTTATTTCAAATTTATTTTTGCTTTGTTTTGAAACTGGAAGGGATTAAAGAATTCGTAACACTTAAGTTCATCTAAATCAATATTTTCAGCTTTTATTACTAATTCATTGTGAAAAATTCTTTTTACTAAGAAATGAAGTTACAAAACTACAAACTTAATGTGTATATATTGTTCGTTTGAAAGTACAGTGCGGAATCATAAATAATCTATTGCAATTGCAAACACAAATTTTAAATATACGTAAAACAACTGGCTTAAGGATGTTAGGAAAATATGTTACGCGTCCAAAACACCTTAATTAAATTTAGTTTCATCTTGCCACATTTTCAAGAATGGTTAAAAGAAAAGTTCCAGTGTTTCAAAAAGATTCCACTTTTACAAAGCTACGACAAATTTATTATGATGCATCTGCAGATACGTTAACTAATTTCAAAGATTATTTTAATTATACTTGTATTACATCTGTAGATGTCGAACGGTTTTTCTCAAAATATAAGAACACTTCACCACGATAAATATGGAAACACACGTAATGTTGCAAACTTTTTCCAATATTGCCCAATTTGTATTACATAATATCAGCTGTTTATTAGGTGTGTTTCATACTATTGTGTTTTATTAATTTTTAGAACTGGGGATCTCGGAAAATATAACATACAGATTTAGTTAAATAGGTAAAGATGTGTAGTTTTACGAACTTGACTTAGTGATGTTATATTTCAGCAAAAGTTAACAGCTTACTAGATATTTACAGAAAATTAAATTGCTCCATTTTATTTAACCTCGTGTAACTATTATTGAATTTAGAGATAAGTTGAAAATATCTAGGAGAGCTGGATAGATATTACCTTTGACAAGGCATGGGAATTTCTTGTACAAATTAAAACTTTACTTCAAATTTCTACTTAATATTGAGTTTCACCTGATTAGTTGTTTCCTTTTAGGAAAACGGAAACAAGAATATCTCCCCAAGGAGCTCGAACTAATATGCAATTAGTACTCCTGAGGAATCCGCAACTAAATTTAAGCCAAGATGTATGGTAACATGTCAAGAAATTCATGGCTTGACTGCAATATTTATATTGAAGACAGAAGTTTTAGTTTCTCATTATAACTTACTATTTCACATGTTCTGATCTATTGTGGTAGAAATAGCTCAAATAATATTTCATTAGTAAATACAATCAATTAAAATGTAAATTGGATTTTATTCATTTCAATTTTTCTGAATTTTTTATTTTTCATACTCCATTAAATGCATTCATATTTTGTTTATGAGATAGTTTTCTCTCGAGTCTGCTAGATTAATTTTTCGTTTGTATTGTATTTATCTTCTTTTCTTAATTCATGATGATTTAATTTCAATCTTCACTATTTACTCTAAAATACCAAAATGTTTTTAGGTTATAAAAGTAAAAGTAGTAAATTTCCACTTTATTAAGTAAAATATAGTTTATTAATCGTTTTCCAGGTTAGTTTTATATTGTTTACACAATTTACTTTGTTCTTGTTTCTAATTTGTATTCCCTTGGCTACCCTTCTCAATACAAATCTTTCTTGTGTTAATCGTTTTCTTAAGGCATTTAACTGTATCCATTTTTTTCTTAGGTAATTGTTAAATGAAGGTCATATTCATTTATAAAATTATATAATCACTTTATATTCGTAATTACCAAATACAAAAGTGTCTTTTAGATACTCTCCCAAAAGAAAAGAGAGTTTTATCACATATAATGTACCCAAATGTGGACAGGGTACCGAGACAAAATTAAGTAGGTTTTAGAACAGTGCAGGACTTGCAATAGATAAATAACAATTGGGGAAAAGGTTACACACTTAAATTTATTGATTTCGTCAAGGCCTTTGACACTATAAAACCTGTAATGCTGTGGAAAATACTCAAGAACATGTTAAGAATATTATAAAAGTTGGTGAAAGCAATGTATGGTAAAGCAACTTGTCGAATTCTTCATATGTGATGTTTGTCCGTAGAGATACCAATAGGAAAATGTGTTAAATATGATTATATTCTGTTACTATTTCTCTTCAAAACTGTTTCAATGAAATAGTATAGAACATTTTCAATAACTCGCAAGCTTCGAATGCGCAAACGATATCTGCCTAAGGTTAGAGTATAATGGATGTGCAAAATATATTCGGTAAATCGGAAAGGAAAACAGCGATAATAGGACGTAAGCTAAATGTAGCTAAAATACACAAAATTATACAAATCAACAACAGGTATGAGTAGAAGAATCTTTATATTTGAGGAGCATAATTGACTAAAAGGCATAATTAAAGTCAATACGATAGATAGATAGATAGACATAATACGATGAATATAAAAGGCACAGCAAGGATTTGGAACACTGACTGAAAAAGAAAGTGTGGTTTCCTAACATATCAGCATTGAAGAACTATGAACACTAAGTTCGTAAACTTACACTTCTTTCCCCCTTTAATCAAATCTGTATCTGTTGTTCTTTCCGAGATTCTCATACAAAAAATGAAAAAAACCCTGTATATAACGGGTCTTCCAATAAGAGGTTTCATTTTGATATGACAAACTTGAGTTTTCCTCAACACTATGGGCTACAATAGCAATATTCTGTTGTTCTTGAGCGATATGGACGAGTTCGATTCATCACATCATTAACTTGTCCCAACAGCTCAAATTTTTCCACCAATTTCACAATTGGTGGCCGAGAAAGTGAATTTTAATAATTTTAATGCGTTGTTGAAGCGTATATCGTTCCATTTTTATTGATGGCATAGTCTCAATTTGTCATCTGTTAAGTAGTTATAGGTTAAGTCATGAAAACTTAAAATGGCGGCCTATTGAAAATGAAATGTCCTATTGGAGAACCTATTATTAGTTATATTACTTATCCAAGGCCAATCGATAGTATACGCTCTGCTCAATCGGCTGTACGCTCTATGTTTGTTGGTACATACGTACCTACTATATTGGATCATATCCTGCTGCGCTGACAAAAATTGACCACTCTAGATTAATCATCCAATATAACCAGAAGACCAACAGAAAAATTTCGTAATAACATTCATAGACCTATAATGAACACGTTTTTTGTATCCAAACATATGATACATAGGTACAGCTGTAGTGATATAAACACAGTAACAATAAATTATGATTCACCAAATTATTATCAGTCACTGTATGTCATTTTATACACTTACACTGCTACTGCTGTACCACATCTGTATTGTGAAAGCAGTTGCAACTAAATCTTCACATAAAAAGAAAGACGTCACATTTCTACTATTAATAAATACTGTTTATTTATACCTTTTTACAATTAAAAAAATACGTACATACAACTAATACTTAGGCTATCTCAAAAAACGAATAAGTAGTTTCTGTATATCATCTCTCAATTGTTTATAATAGCCTAAACTGAACAGGTCGTGAAACATATGTATCCTATCAGCGTCTGATATGTTACCTACCAACGCGAAAGCTATAGTTTCGACACGGAGAATATTAGTCCCCGATTCTATAGACCACTGGTAAATAATCGGAACTGTTTTGTTAGACATGTGCAGTTGTTCCACGCAATTCATCAAATACATGTTTAATTCGACCAGAAGGTATCTCTCCGTTATTTCTAGTAGATCTAAAAGCGTATCTAAATCTATATTGGCCACTCCTAAAGATGCTGTATCACAATGTAGCAGTATCAGGAGTAATTTAAGAGATCTGATGTTGATATTTTGAAGCGTAATTTCGGACTGTTCCGACTCCATAAAACTGCCGTTTAGTAATCTGTTGAAGTAATCACTTTTATCACTTAAGAAGTCTCTGTCCGCCGAAATACTGCTGCCATCGTCTAACTTGAACGTGACGACATTTGAACAAGTTTCAGATAGATTATAGCTGTTCACATCCAGGTCGCACACTTGCCTTTGGGGTTGATTATGTATGGGATTTTTAATTTTCAATTGGTTAATTGCTAATATGCACAGACCTTTGATACTGTCTTCCTGAAGATCGGATTTCTTTTCTAGTAGATTTAATAGAATTTCCAAGCCGCCGCAATTTATCAATAACTTAGTCACCGTGTGTTTATTTCTGTAAAAATAAAAATAAGTAAATAAAATGAATAGTATTGACAAAAAATTAAATTACACACTAGCGAAATTGTTTGGGGAAGCATAAATACGAAGGGTACTAGGAAAGTTTTGCAATATGACGCAACAATGAATCGTAGGAAGCTGTATGTTGAGACATGTTCATACGTGCACAGTAGCCGCCGCACCATGTCGATGGGCTCAGTTATTCATTAACAGTGAGAGTGTAAAGTACTTGCGATGGCATCGTGGTCACGAAATGAGATAAGGGCAGTTTTGCGTTATAATTTCGTGCGTGGTTTAAACATAGACCAGTGCTTCGAAGAAATGACTCTTATACTAGGTGATGTTTGTTCACATCGCACGATATTCAGGTGGTATAGAGAATTCCAAAGAGGACATTTATCTGTGGAGGACGCCGAGAGGTCAGGAAGGCCACGAAAGTCTGTTACGGAGGAAAATGTTACTACTGCGAGGAAAATGCTTGGCGAGGACAGGCGAGTGACCTACCAACAGATAGAGGGTACTTCAGGCTTAAATGCACCAGCAATTCGTGCGATTCTGCACGATCGTTTCCACGTGAAGAAACTTTGCTCTCTCTGGGTGCCGCATCGACTGACTGAAGAGCAGATGACACGACGTCTGACTTGGTGCCGGGAGATGCTAAAAAAGTTTAATAAGGGGAATCTCGGTATGTGAACAACATCGTGACAAGTGCCGAGACTTGGCTGTACTATTACGATATGCCGATCAAAGCTCAAAATAAAATTTGGGTCTTTGATGATGAGACACATCCGTAGTTGTCAGAAAATCCCGATCCGTAAAGAAGAAAATGATAGCTGTATTTTTCAAATCGAGTGGAATTGTGGAACGCATCGTTTTGGACATACAGAAGACAGTCACAGCTAAGTGGTATATTGAACAGTCTTTATTTAGAAAAGAAACTTAGATAATTAACAATAATGATCCTAAAATACGGTGTTCCGCCTGTGGCACTACACCGGATATAACCTAACCTTAATCTTTAGTTACTACAAAGCTAACTATCTAAATCTAAACTAGTTTTATCTAGAGCTCTAAGTGGGGCCTAGCCCGCTTCCTACTTAAATATTATTCACAATTCCGTTCCTACCCTGCGGAAGTAGTCCGCTCCTTATAAATCTTATTCACTAAAATGTCCAATATTCTGTCATACACATCCCTTCAGGTCGAGAGGCCGATGAATCGTTCTTCACCGTCGTCTTGTCTCCGCTCTACAGTCTTGACCTTCCTCTTCCCGGTAGAATCTCTCCGCCGCCTCTCCTCCTTTTGGGATATATTGAACAGTGCCTGTCTAAAGTCATTGGATCTATGGAGAACCTGCGGTCAAAGTCAAGAATGGACACTTGGTTCCTCCATCACGATAATGCTCCAGCTCACCGTGCCAAAGCTTACACCGAATATTTGAACACGACAGGATTGAAACTTCTCGAGCACCTTCCCTACAGTCCAAATCTTGCTCCCTGCGACTTTGCAGTGTTCCCACATGTGAAATTGAAGCTGAAAGGGGGGCGATTTTCCAGTGATGAGGTCCTTCTGCGGGCTTGGGACAACGAGTGTGCTTTACTCCCTAGTGAAACTTGGCAGAACTGGTTTAAAGATTGTTTTCGGAGGATAGAGAAGTGTATTGAGTGTAGAGGAAATTACTTTGAAAAAATTAAATAAACAAATGTATTGCACAACTTTCCTAGTACCGTTTGCACACAATTTAAAATTTGAGATATTTTTGATTGACAATAATGTGATTATAGGAATCTACTTCATTTTTATATTTCAATAAGTAATTATTTAAATAAACACTAATAGTATTTTACCTTATCACATATGGAATGGCGAGAACAATTCGACTTTTAATTTGTACACTGGATCTCAGCAAAATGTGCGCTATATTACCCTTCGGTCCGCCAGATTCTGCGACTCTAGTTAAAGCGTCCAGCATTAACGTTGCCGTTTCGTGAGCGTTTTTACAGGAATGGCATATGCCCATGTCGTGTGCGGTGATAGTTAAGTCAAACAACGTCTGTATGAAGTTCGTCTGCATTAACGGCACTAAATAATCGGGTTTTCTAAAATCATATTTAAGTGGTTAGAAGAACGAAATGTTACGGGTAAAATCAAGGCATTTACTTTATTACAGACATGACCAGTTTGTGAGGTGATGTGGAATTCTCACTTGAAAAGGCGATGTTCATTAAGATCATAAGCAATTTGGGATTCCCCAATTCGGCAACCGCCGGTTCGATGCGGTAATACCTCCACAATAACATGTTAATTTCACTCAAAAACCTGTACTTCATTCTGACATTAAAGCTACTGACGATTTCATCGTCATCCGATGGTGTTGCGCATACAGCGTCCATGGGACCTAACGATGGTATGCTGTTTATATCGGTGTCTTCGGCATCGCTGCATACCGGAGAGTAATTATCAGAATCGGATACATCTGTAAAATGAAAAAAATATTTTGTTTTTAACTTTTATTACCATACGCCTTGTGCAGAAAATGAAGATGGGAAATGCGCCAGAGTATCTTTGTGAAAACATCAGATATGTGGGTGAGGTGCAGCCGTATGAGCTCAAAAACGCCGAAAACTTTAGACTACAAAGAACAACGTCAACAGCAATGTAGCGTTCATTATTCTATAAGGGACTTAAATTGTATAATGAAAGCCCAAATGAGTTAAAAACTTAAAGAAATTATTATATTTTTAAAAGACTGTGTTAATTTTGCTAGAAACAACTTAATTTGTTAATTTTGTTGAAATCAACTTAATGTTTAAAATTAAAATTCATAAAATTCTATTTGTAAACTTGTAAATTTTTTATTATAATTCAAATTTTAAAAGTATTTAAAATACTAATAAAGATCAAATCGAATGAAGAAAAAAAATTATCATGTACTACTGTGGGCAAAAAATAGTAAGAGTTTTTAATTTAGATTTCGCGCGAAAACCCATTCGTAGAAATATTTTTTTTTCTAGGTTGGTATGACTGTCAGTGACATCTGTGCCAAATGTCACATCAAAATAATCATTAGTGTCCAGTATACGCTTGTCTTTCTGAAGTACAAAAAGTGCATTCGGCGATTTTTACAATGAGTGAAATTATTCAACGAAGAAGTTCCATTAAATTTTGTGTACGGAATCAAATTTCTGGTGCCGAAATGTTCAGAATGTTGCAAAAGACCTTCGGTGATAATTGTTTGTCGCGAGCAAGTGTTTTTGATTGGTACAAATTATTCAAAGAGGGTCGAAACATCAACTGATGATCAACACGTCAATAGAATCAAGGAATTGGTGCTTGAGAATTGACGATTAACAGTCAGAGACCTTACTGGCATCGTTGGAATATCGGAAGGATCAGTGAAAACCATTTTGAAAGATCATTTGGGCCTAAGAAAAGTGAAAGCACGATTTGTTCCAAAATCACTCAATTTTTTCGAAAAACAGCGTCGCGTTGACGTCTGTGAAACAATGCTTTCCGACTATCAAGACGAAATGAAAGGCATCATAACTGGAGATGAGACTTGGATCTACGCTTATGACCCGGAAACAGACGATCAATCGGCCGAATATCGTATCAAAGGTGAGCCGAAGCCCAAAAAACCACGTCAAAGCAAGTCAAAAATCAAGGTTATGTTGACAGTTTTCTTCGATTATCGAGGTGTGATGCACTTCCAATTCCTTCCGATCGGCCAAACTATCAACAAAGAATACTATTTGAGTGTTATGCGTCGTTTGCGCAATGCTATTCGTAAAAAGAGGCCAGAATTATGGAACGACAACTCTTGGTTTTTGCACCATGATAATGCACCGTCGCATACTGCATTAATTCTTCGTGAGTTTTTCGCCAAATTTTCAACCAATATCGTGCCGCAACCACCGTATTCGCCTGATTTAGCTCCGTGTGACTTCTGGCTATTCAGCAAACTTAAACGACCGCTCCGGGGAAACCGTTTTGAGTCAATTGAAGACATTAAACGTGAATCGCTACGCGCATTGAAGGCTATTCCTGAAACTGTCTTTAACAACTGTTTCGAGAATTGGAAGAAACGTTGGCACAAGTGTATTGGGGCCAGGGGGATTACTTTGAGGTCGGATTAGATCGGACGTTGATCTCAGAAATAAATGCGCATCTCTAGTATGTATTGTATGTACCTATATACACAGTCTGTCGCAGAGACAACCGAACTTCTTTAAAATAGTAATTCTTAGTGGCGCCATTTATTAAAAAAAATATGCGTCGGTAAGGTAGATCTTTCACAAATGTTATGTCAAAATATCATGACATTTGCATCATTAAAAGCAGAGAAATTGCGCATAAAGTAACAGTGTGTATTTGGCATTGGTCGAAAAATGAATCTTGAACAAAGAGCAAATTCCAAATTTTGTTTTAAACTCGGTAAATCATTTGCTGAGACGTTTAATTTGATGAAACATGTGTATGGTGATGGGTGTTTATTACACTCGAGTGTGTATGAGTGGTATAAATGATTTAAAGATGGTCATATGGACATAAATGACAACGAACATCCAGGTGCAAGAAAAATCTGTGGTTACGGAAAGTAACATCGAACTCGTGCGTGAATTTATCAGAAATGAGCCGAAATCTTCATTGCGATACGTGAGAGTGGAATTAAGTATTTCCAAAGATTCAATTCATCGCATTTTGACACAGCATTTGAAACTGAGAAAGATTTGTGCAAGATATCTACCAGACAAACTAACTGAATTCAACATTGTACAGACTTGATTAAAGACTCAAAAGAGGACGAAAACTTCAGATATTCTCTTGTAACTGGCAATGAGACGTGGTATTTTCAATATGATCCAGAGACCAAGAGTGTCAAAGCTCTGAATGGAGGCACCCAAGCGAAGAAAGGCCGAAAAAAGCCGTTCGGAGAAGTTAAAAGTGAAGACAATGTTGATTTGTTTTTATGATTCGAACGGCATAATGCACAAAGAGTTTGTACCAACTAGTCAAGCAGTCAATACTGTATATTATCCTGGTGTTATGAAGCTTCTTTTAGCGCGTATTCGTCGTGTGTTGGCGTTTGTTACATGATAATGCGCCATCTCATCGCTCGACGCTTGTCCCCGATTTTCTAACTACAAATGGCATTTTAACCATCAACTATTTACCGGATTTGGCCCCCTGTGATTTCTGTCTATTCTCCAAACTACATTTGTCGCTGAAAAGACAGCGTTATACTGACGTCGGAGCCATTGAAAAGGCGTCGACAGCGATCTCGAAGGACATCTCTAAAGACGAACTTAAAAATTCCTTCGACATGTTAATTGACCGTGTAAAACGTTGTATTGAAGCCGAATGTGACTACTTTGAATAAAATAAATAAATTTTATCAAAATATTAAGTTTTGGTTTTTAATTTAAAAAGGTTCGATTTTCTCTGCGACAAACTGTGTATGTATGTATGTATGTATGTATGTATGTATGTATGTATGTATGTATGTATGTATGTATGTATGTATGTATGTATGTATGTATGTAAGTATGTAAGTATGTATATCGCACTTTAACAATCGTATTATTTAGATCTATATGTACTATGTACGTACAGTACACGCCAGGAGAGTTGGCGAGCGGTGGGAGTAAGTTCGCGCAGCATTAGAAGTGATGGAAACTCTTATAATAGGTTTAACATAAAGTTTCAAGACACCGTAGGCGGCACATACTACACATCTAATAAAAAGTCATGTACATTCCTAAAAGCGACTACAACGCAGTCTCACCACTCGCCACCTCTCCTGGCGATTATTTATTTATGTAACATCTATAATTCACCAGGAGATGAGTAACCTAGCTTATGTATTACAGAATACTTGCCGAGTTATTCTATCTGCTATCCGCACATTGTATAACAGAATAGAGGAATTTGAAAAATCCGCTTAAAACATAAAAAAATGTATCAACTGTGGGTGTCACTCTACAATATTTATCTTATATTAGAATAAATGATAAAAGGAACCTGGTACGTAGACTTCCGCGGTCGTGGTCCATATTATCTCCTTCTGGTATAACTGCCGACGTTTCGTACCCACTCGTATGGGACATCTTCAGGGCTCAACTACTGCTACATACGAGTGGGTACGAAATGTCGGCAGTTGAGCCTTGAAGATGTCCCATAGGTGTAGGCACGAAACGTCGTCAGTTATACCAGTGACGCGGTTCCAGCCCGGAAGCCCAAAAGAAGATGATAAAAGGAACGGTCTAGTTTTAATGTGTTAATTCTCTTTAAAAAAAGAAAGAAAACTAAATTACCTTCAGCGATCGCTGCACAACTGGGAGAATAGGGGCCATTCGATGAAATTTCGCTTAATTCACTTGGACTAGAGCACCTGTCTTCATACGGAATAACAGTATCACTTAAATTACTGTACATATCATGTTCCTGAAATAATGAACCTAAAATTACGTTATCGCGAATTAACTTTGTACAAACTACCAAGAACAATTTCAGTTTCTTATTTTCCGTTTCGTCTCGATCCTTCGTTTTGCGTTTCTTTTTTACGTGGTTGGGCAGTGATAATTTCGTCGAAGAAACGCCCGTCCACTCTAATTTTTCTATTAGAATGTTAACGATATTTGAACTGAGTTGTTTCAGTACCAGCGAATCGTCGAACTGACATATTCGTAGCATTGACAGGATTATGGTGCAGCATTCCATCTACAAATGTAATTGCAAATTGATGGTTTTTGTTTCATACAGTTGACATTCGTTTATCAAAACTTAATTTCCACCTCTTGAAATGCGTTTCTTAGTTAATAAAACAGTAAATAGTAGGTGATAATTAATATGCCCTCGGGGACCTGTAGGTGGTTTGTAACAGTTAGCGATTCAACATTTAGTAATTTAAATTACAATAATTGGATTAATATAATTTTGTAATTTCTGTAGAACAGAGTTTCTATTATTTCTGTATATTTTAAAACGTATTCTCAAAGCCTATTATATCTAAAATGTGAATTCAAAATTATTTTTGCAAAAGTATTACACATTACGATGTAATAAATAACTTGATTGAAAAAGTTATGGAAAGCAGCTTTTGATGCAAATGTTGTAATAGTATCAGGTGTTCCAATAAAACATTTCATTTTCAATATCTCGCCATTTTAACAGTTGTCATGCCTCAACCTGTAGCTACTTGACAGATGACAAGTAAAAACTACGCCATTAATAAAAATGAAACGATATACACTTCAACAACGCACTGAAATTATTAAAATTCACTACAAAAATGGTGAAAATTTCGCGGTCACAGTTCGCAAAACTAAAGCATTTTTGGGTCTTCGTGAAGCACCTTCTCGGCCAGCAATTGTGAAACTGGTGGAAAAATTTGAGCTGTTGGGACAAGTTAGTGATGTGAAGAATCGAACTCGTGCACGTCGCTCAAGAACAACTGAGAATATTGCTGTTGTAGCCCATAGCGTTGAGGAAAAGCCAGGTTTGTCCATTTCTCGCAGATCTTTGGAATTGGGCATTCCACAAACGACATTACACCGTATTTTGCATAAAGACTTAGGTCTTAAGGCTTTTAAAGTTCAATTAACACTAGAATTCACGCCTACCGACCATCAACAACGTCGTATCTTTGCTGATTGGGTCCTTGAAATGCATCAAACTGATCCAGAATTTCATCGAAAAATCATCTTGAGTGATGAGGCCGATTTTCACCTCGGAGACTACGTTAACAAGCAGAATTGTGCCATTTGGGGCTCGAAAAACCCAAGAGTTATTGTTGAAGAACCTCTCCATCCTCAACGTGTGACTGTTTGGTGCGGTTTTTGGTCTGGCGGGGTCTTTGAACCGTACTTTTTCGAAAATGAGGCTGGAACAACTGTTACGGTGAATGGATTGTGCTATCGAACGATGATTAATGATTTTGTATGGCCGGAATTGAAAGATATGTGGACGACGTTTATTTTCAACGAGACGGCGCTACGTGCCACACAAGTAACGACACCATCGCTCTTTTGCGTGAAAAGTTTCCTGACCGTGTAATTTCTGGAAGAAGCGATCACAATTGGCCACCGAGATCTTATGATTTAACACCTTTAGACTTTTTTTGGGGTTACGTGAAAGCTAAGGTCTATGCCAATGGAATTTATTAATATCTTTCCTACAAATAAAAATTTTTCTAATGTGTTATAATCGTTGAAAAGCTCTTTTTAAAAACTATCCAACTAACCAAGAATCCAATATTGGTTGCCTATGAAAAACAAAAGATAGCACTAATAACTTGAAAACAAATAATTTTAAGGTTTCTGTATACAAAATTTGCCTTAAAAAAATGTCTTAATATTGTAAAATTTTAGAAGATTCCCCATTAAACCGTGGCTCTATGTCTTAATAATAAAGGTACCAATGGTGTGCATCGAAATGTGAACACTCTGTATAATACTTTCAGTCGCTGTATTTAAATAACACTAGAGCAAACATCTCATCCAATATAATGTTAGGAGATAAGTTTTTAACGAACAGAAAATGCCAACGGACTAAATAAGAAAATGAGCAGCAAAAATATCTATCTGTGTGATACACAGATAGATAGTATGTGTATACAATTGGTTCATTATATTTTTGTTGCTTATTTTCTTATTTAGTCCGGTTGGCGTTTTCTGCCCGTTAAAAACTTATCTCCTAACATTGTATTTGAAATGAGAGATTTGCTCTAATGTTATTTAAATACAGTGACTGAAAGTATTATACAGAGTGTTCATATTTCGATGCAGACCATCGATTCAAGACCTCAAAGATGGAATTCGTGAAGTTACCACGAAAAGAATATGGTCCTGTAAGCATAGCCGAGGCGGTCATTTTGCTGATATTGTTGTTGTTGCTATACAAAACTTAAAAGACATCCCACGTAGTACTACTTTATTGGATAATGCTATTTATGTCAATCAAATGAAAAATGCGAAGTTAGACTGTGAAAAAACCCATTTGTTAAATATAATTAAGGAAAAACCTAATTAGTGAAAATAAATATTGTACTTACATACAAAAAAAAAAAACATATTATTACAGTAAAATTACAAAAAGTTTAATTTGAGTACAAAAATATTGAGATGTTTAATAATACTTGTAGTATATAAATCGTACACCATTTATATTCATTTGTTAGGAATATTATAAAATGACAACTGAGAAGTAATTTTTGTAAATTTACGTTGAACGTGGCAAATTACATCTGTTTCGTTTCGAAAACACAAAAATTTCTCAATTTATATCTCACAAATAGTAGTTTCAACATCGTAAAATTTCTAAGAATTCCGTCCTGAGCACAGTTAAAACTCGCCACTGTGT
This sequence comes from Dermolepida albohirtum, assembly GCA_031893035.1. Classification (NCBI taxonomy): domain Eukaryota; kingdom Metazoa; phylum Arthropoda; class Insecta; order Coleoptera; family Scarabaeidae; genus Dermolepida; species Dermolepida albohirtum. The sequence goes on from JAVIWB010002748.1 coordinate 208,436, forward strand.
ATATATTAGTTTCAGAAAATTCCACCATGCGATGCTGTGCACAACATTGCGCGAAATTTCATTTAATCCAAAAGGTGCCGACACGAAAAGAAACTACTACTTATGTTTATACTGTGGCTTAATCTTTAAATAAACTTTCAAGTTAGCAAATTATGGAAACATGCTGCTACCAACTATGCAATGATGCCAAGCTAATTTTTCTTCTACCAGCCTCTTTCACTTGAAATGAATCACTGTGAAGTATATCCAAAGGTATAGAACCTTTTATGGTGGTAAATGTGGGAATGGATTTATTTTCTTGAACTTATACATCAAAACCTTAAAAGTTGTGTAAAGAAGAGACTTATGCTAAGTGGGAATTTCAATAACACAGCATACATTTAACTTACGAGCACCATTAAAGGTAACGCTTATCATTATCAACCAATTGGAATTATTAACATACGTATTATTTCTAATACTTCCACAAAAAAAAGTTAAAATATTAATAGTGACATTTGGACAAATTATAAATTCCTATTGGTTTTTGTAGTTAATGCCATACTGTTTTAAGTTTTATTGAGAACATTTATGGCTTTTTAATAGTAATATCTACAAATGCTTTTTATTTCTTGCGGAAACATAAAAATAGCAATAACTATGTCAATTAACAAGAACTGCATTCCAAGAAAAGAAAATTTAATATATAAGTAATAACGTGTTATTACTACTTCAATATTATATCATAAAGAAAGACGTTGTCTTACCGAAAAATCTGTACACACAGTAAATCCTTGCAATATGTTTACCAAATCGCAAATGCTGTCACCTAACTTTATATATTCTCTATTACTTGGATAGTCAATTAATTTATACATACTTTTCAAGTATTCTGTATAGTTGCTTTCGGTTAATATGTTAGTCTTTATCTTCTCCATTAATCTCTGCCAAACGCCTGGCATTGGCAGATCGGATTTTAGTGAGCAGCATTTATTCAAATTTGTCAGGATTTTCATCACTCTACATGGATTTAATATGACTAATTTTCCTAATGTTAACAGTGAATCACCATTTGCTGTGTTTTTTAAACTAGGAATTATTTGTAGATGTACATATCTTGAATACGTATGTAATAATCTTAGAATTTCTTCTATTATATTTACATGAGTACTATTAGTTTCCCACTGCTCTCCATATTTTATTAGTACTGCACCAATTGCCTTTAATACTCCATGTTTCACTATTAATTTCTCTAATGTGCTCTTTTTCAACAGTTTTCTGAAATATAAATAAGATATTTACTCGACTGCTTATATACAAATTATATATATGGTATAAATTCAATATCATCAAAAAAAAATTATCCCTCGTTTGTAAACTATTATATAAAGTTAATAATTAATTAATTTCCAATCATATAAAATATGCGATTAAAATAATTCATGTATATTAGTGAGTTACCTATTTTTGTAGAAATGTAAAGTGCAAAGTATTTGTACCTGACAGTTCGCAATGCCATTAACATAGTTGCTTCTGAAACTTTGTCATTAACATTTGTACTATTATTTTCTGCTGCTGCTTTATTAAGTATTGCAACAGTTTTATCAATCAACTGTGGTTCTTTTGCCATTATCATTGCTGAACATATAGTATCACATAAATTTCCAATAATTCGAAAAACTCTTCCAACAATACTATCTTTATTATGTCTATCTAACACTCTATCTAAGTAATGAAGAATGTTTAGTTTCATCTAAAAAAATATTCTATATTTAGTTTTTCAAATTATGTGAACATTTTTATTGTCGCTGGTATGTCATCTATACTTACCGAATTTCTTGCGAAATTTGAATCTATGCAACAATTTCCCAAGATGCTCAATGTAATATCCAAAACGCTGCAACTTTCTAGTTGTAAACATCCTATTAAATTCTTAATACAACTCGATTCGTTTAATATTTTGAATTTTTGAGTTTTATTTGACGACTCATCAATACCTTTTCGTATGACGATCAAAATTTGCAATAATTTTTTCTTGTCTTGAGGCTGTCTTAGAGAATTTACTGCAGATATGAAATAATCGTTTTCCATTCTACCTTATTTACTACAAAATACAACACATTATAAGCAAAAATTTCTTTTAGGGTTAGCACACAAACTATGAGGTTAATACGATACCTACACGTAAAAAATCAGAATACATCTGGTTATCCATATGTGGAAGAGAGATAGAATAGTATAACGTATACCGACCATTAGTCAATAATTTTAATGACCAGTGACTGTCAAAATTTAAAATTCTTTATTGTGTTTTTAAAGTTATTTATATGAATAGCTTTGATGTTTGTAAACTTTCTAATGAATGATTAACACAATAGCAAATACAACAACATTCAAAAGTATAAAACGAAATTAATTAGTTCAAAACCCAAAAGAGTCTGGGGTAAAGCAAATGATCTTAATTTTATTAATTGACATTTGTTCATTGCTTAGGAGAATCGTTTAGTCATGGACTATCATAAAAATTATTTTTAGAAAATAATCTAGGATTTTAGAGTTATTTCAAAACTTTTCGAAAATAAGTTTATCTTTAAGCTGGAAACTGGTTTTCTTAAGATGTGATTGATTGAAAAACAAGATTAATTTCAATTCTCCATGATGCATATCATCAGAATATTATTTTAGTAATTTTTGTAAGAAACTTTGTAATAAAAAATTAATGCCAATCGGTGTCCCAGTATGCTGGAAAACATCTTATCTCGTAAATTCAGCATAGAGCAAAGATCGATATTACCATTTTATATATACTAGATGAATTTTAATATCTTTAAAACTATACATATACATTATAACAAGTAATACATGGTTTAAAAGAGCAAGGATGAAAAATCGTCATGCGACGTTAACCTTCAGCGCGCGACATTATAGATCGTTTAAAATGCCCGCGAAGTTAGATGAGAACGCCACAATGTTGTTACCCTGAAAGCCCCTATGTCAATATTGAAACAATAATGGATCAAAAGAAATACGTTTATTATTCTGTTAAGTAAAATCCTAAAGACAAGGAGTCCCTTTTGCAAAAAAAATAGAAAGTTAAGCGTTATACAAGTTTATTGTATGTTCAAAACTTTTGATTTACAAGGTATAGAGAACGATTATTTATTCCGAATAAGTATAAGAAAGAATGAAAAAAAGGAAATGCTTATGTTATTGTTATTAACTCAAAATAAAACATGAGAAAATAATCCCCCGCTCTACGTATAGTTGATTCACACAAAATTATACAATAGTATATGTGCCCCTTATTGAATGAACGGAATGACAAAAGGATTATTATTATTATACTGAATGAAAAAGTAAAACTAACAGATAAATGAATGTACTTCTTCGACGACAAAGGCTGGTTTCAGCTATTAATTCTACCGATTATATGAATTGATGGTCACATAAATACCTTCTGTTAGTTGCCTTGCTTTAAAATTTCATTAGGACTTAAATATAAATAACTCTACACTATCAAACTGAATTCGTACAATTAGTTTAGATTGTGGCAGCGGCAAGATAAGGCATCGTCTTGCGCTAAGTTGTTGCTTTATTGGTCTGCTTATCTACTCATGTTTTTAGCCTTGTTTTTTTTTGGAGGATACTTTTAAATGATTGTTTGTTGGATACTTTTAAACGATAATCTGAAATTTACAACATGTGCAAAAACGAAACATTTAAATAGCGTATTTATTTTTTTAATAGAGGCAAATGTCATTTATATCATTGTAAATTGCTGAATACCTTAAATTACCTTTAATAAAATCTTATTATTAATAACAATTCGAATTTTACTTTTTATCTTCCTTTAGTAATGATAAAATTTTTATTGAGGTATTAAGTTGTTTTTAGAGATACTAGAAATCTTTAATGCATTTTTAAATATATTTTGATATAAATAAATATGGAAAAGTGGATGTATTCATATATAAGATAAATATTTGTGAAAGTATTTTACTTGTGGTTATGAATTTTTTATATAACAAATTCGTTAGTTATCTAGTCGTCGTATGGAGGGCTCAATCTGATCCCCGATTTGAATATCAAAATTACAATGAAACGTTTTATTTTTAACATAAATATAACAATGTATACATGTATATTGTACATTTGAATAAACACATTTTCACAAGCATTCGCATAACAACAAATACACAATTATTTACAGGAGCTATGGTACATGGAGTTTGTTTATATTTTTCTAGAATGTCTGGTTTAATCGTATCCACCATGACTATGCCCGCCTCCTCCTCCATATCCACCACCAAAACCACCCCCTCCGCCAAAACCGCCTCCTCCTCCACCACCATGATGATGATGATCTGCGTGACCTCCGCCACCTCCTCCTCCATGACCACCGCCGCCATATCCACCACCATGTCCTCCTCCGCCACCACCATCGCCTTTTATTAATTTGATAATTTTAATGGTCTTTCCTCCACCACCTCCACCATGTCCTCCGCCTCCTCCACCATGCCCTCCATATCCTCCGCCCCCACCATGCCCTCCACCTCCGCCGTAACCACCACCTCCTCCGCTATGATGGTCTTCAAGTATAGTGCCTCCGAAAATTCCAACAAATCCGTGACCACCACCTCCACCACCACCATGGCCTCCACCTCCGCCGTGATGATCTTCAATGCCACCTCCAAAACCTCCTCCAAATCCGCCTCCGTAACCACCTCCTCCTCCTCCTCCTCCTCCATGTCCGCCACCACCGTGATGATCCTCGATAATACCATATCCTCCACCTCCTCCTCCGCCATGCCCACCACCACCGTGGTGATCCTCAATAATTCCACCTCCGAATCCTCCACCACCTCCTCCATATCCGCCACCTGCTCCGTATCCGCCACCTCCTCCAAATCCTCCACCTCCTCCGCCATGCCCACCACCACTGTGATGATCTTCAATAATTACACCTGCGTATCCTCCACCACCTCCTCCAAATCCTCCGCCTCCGCCGTACCCTCCACCTCCGCCTCCTCCGTACCCTCCACCTCCTCCGCCGTGGTGGTCTTCGATTATACCACCACCGAAACCTCCGCCAAATCCACCTCCATAACCACCTCCACCTCCGTGGCCTCCACCACCATGATGATCCTCGACAATACCTCCTCCAAATCCACCGCCAAATCCACCTCCGTATCCGCCACCTCCGCCGTGCCCTCCTCCGTGATGGTCTTCAATTATGCCGCCACCGAAGCCCCCACCTCCGCCAAATCCGCCACCTCCGCCGCCATGATGATCAACGATGATACCGCCTCCAAATCCACCCCCACCGCCGTAACCACCACCTCCGCCGTAACCACCACCTCCGCCGTGATCACCACCACCGCCGTGTCCTCCTCCACTGTGGATAATTTTGATTATTTTGATAACTTTTGGACCTGCATCATGATGTACTTCGGGTACATGTACTTTTATATGAACACTGGAAAAAAGAAACTAACGTTGTAGGTCTGTAATATCAAATTACATTCTAATTAAGAGTGTTGCTTTTAGAATCAAACGGATTGTTTCATTTTATTTTAGCATTAGTATAGAAACATTGGAGAATTCATAAAGAAAGCATTATTTATATAATTACACTTATTTCTTTTACGTATTTTAATATGAAATATTATAATCAAATCAAGTTTTAACACAATTTTCTCAAATTTTGCATTTCATCAATTATTCTCTGTAACTGGTCTAGATTATGTAATTGTCTAATATAAATCAATCTAGGAAAGAATCTAGGGTCGAATCTGGAAGTGCAAGCTATTCAACGAAGCCTTTACATGCAGTTCATTTGGGAATATTTAGTTCAAAAACTTCGAATATTATGTGCATAATAAAGGGATGCTTCCTCTTGTTGGAACCAGGAACTTACAGATAATGCCTTATTTTCTTCATTACTAGGAATAAATTGATCACATAAAAGATATAAATACATCTGTCCAGTTAGTGTATCACGAATGAAAATAGACCAATAATACGATCTTGAAAATATCAGTCGAAGCCCTTAACTTCTGTGGAAGTTGTGTATGCGTTTCTCACATTCAGTGAGAGTTATCAAATGAGCAATATCGATAATAATGGCTATTAACAGTATCATTCAAACAACACATAGCATCGTCGTCGGAAATGGTAAATTGTATATAAAATATCGATCACTTTTGCAAATTTTCTTTTGCGAAATTCAATTTCAGAATTACAATCTTCAACAAATCTTGCACTAAATGTGGTTTATACGGACGATACTTTTCATGCTTTAATTTTTGGCTTCTGATCGATAACTTATATCATAGTTCAGTGCAAGGGATGTAGTAGAAGTTTGTGGTAATTCTTCTAATGTTATAGCAATATCTTGAGCTTCATTGGTTGCGACTTTTGATCGTTCGTTTTTCGGTAAAAATCTAACATTTCCGATCAAGTTATAGCTTCTTAAAGTTTTACCAACGACAGTTCGTCATCTCGGATACCGATCTTGATGCAAATTGGTGGTAATTTTAATGGGCCCGTGGTTGATTAACTTAATTACTTAAGGTTGATATATAACCCCTTTTCACATTAATTTTCGTATTCTCTATACGTATTTCGACAACTAAGTTGTAATCATCAGCAAAAAGGGGTTATACATCAATCTTAAGTGATTAAGTTGATACAAATTGTTAAATAAACTGCATACGTCTTCACGAATTCTGACAGGGTTACCAAAACCAACCATCATAATTCCAATTCGTTCTTTTTCAGTTATTTGGATCATTCTTAATATTTGGTCATATACAAAGTTAGTTCTGACAGGTTGAGTCAAGTACTGAATTTTATTTCCATTGCCTACTAATTATAGATATGATTTTAAAATATCAGCTTTAAGTAAATGTTGCCGTTACTACTGAACAAAAGGATGTTAAATCTTATTACTACTGATCTCAAAGCAGAGTTCTGTTGAAATTATCAAAAGTATACCTCCTATATACTAAGAAAATTGAAAGAAGCAATCCTTTGTTGCATGCTAAATTCAGTTTTCTTATCAATCGTTTGCTTAGTTTTCCACTAATAAAAGAGAGATACGAAAGAGAATGAAATTTTACATTGCGAGATACAATGGTTTTGATTTGTAAATAATCAATGGTCTAATTAGGAAAGTTAACTTAAAAAAATAATTCTAGATGCCACTTGTTTGTCACCTCAAAACAATCGAGACAAGCAATTTATACGCTTAGTGTTTCACCCAGGAACTAAAATTTTAAATAGGGTTTTTAAAGATAACGTATTTCAGGTTAAATTTCGGATCAGGAACTCTATCAAATCTCTCTCAGGAAACGCGAAAGCTAAAGTCGAGTTAAATCAGAAATCGGGGATTTACGAAATTAAATGTCTAGATTGCAATAAACAATACATTCAAACTAAACGACCGATAGGAACCCAGTATAAAGAACATATATAGACCTGAGAAATTCAGTTTAGCGAAACACGTACGAGGGTAACCATTTATATTTCGGGAACTGGCAACACTGTTAGTGTGGCCTCCGATCTGATGATTGCATCGTGAAGTTTGTTATTTTTGACAATATATTTACCTTGACAGCTTTATTATCCGGTCAGTAACTTGAAAATTTTATGTCAGCGAAAAAATGGAATTAATTTTCGTGCAATTATTTTTCATAACTTTCGGCGTGGATTATCTCAACAAGAATGCATCGACGAGCTGAATTCTTTATATGGCGATGAAGCACCATCGAAAACTACAGTATATCGTTGGTATAGTGAATTCAAACTTGAACGGCGTTCTTTTGACGATGAATTTCGTGAAGGTCGTCCCACAAATGTTGTTGTGTCGGAAAACATTAATTCAATGCCTGAATGGATAATGCAAGACCGTCATGTGACATACCGTGAGATAGAGGCATCTCTAGGTATTAGTAACACCAGCGTGCATAAAATCCTGCATGAACATTTAACCGTTAAGAAGTTATGTTCTCGTTGGGTACCACATAATTTGACAACCGCTCAAAAAGGACTCGCGTCGATTGATGCCAGGATATGCACAAAAAATACAATGGCGGTGCTTTAAAGAACGTTTATAAAGTCGTCGCAGGTGATGAATCTTGGATCTATACGCATGAGCCCGATAGAAAACAGCAGTTGACTGTGTGGGTATTCCAAGATGAGCTAAAACCAACAAAAGTTGTTCCCGCTCGAAGCACATCTAAACAAATGGTAGCCTGTTTTTTCGCAAAAACCGGTCACGTTTCAACCGTGCCTTTAGAGAGTTGTAGAACGGTCAATTCCGAATGGTACGCAACTATTTGTTTACCAAAATTTTTGAAGAAATAAAGAAAACAAACCCGAAAACGACAGATCATTCTCTACCATGACAATGCGAGCTCTCACAGTTCGGTTCAAACAATTGAATATTTGACTGGGCAAAACATTGACTTGATGACCCATCCGCCGTACAGCCCTGATTTAGCATCCTGTGATTTCTTTTTGTTCCCACACGTGAAGAATAAACTTCGTGTTCAACGGTTTTCTACGCTGGAAGTGGCAGTTGAGGCATTCAAAACTCATCTATCGGAGATACCGCCATCACAGTGGCAGCAATGCTTTTCGGATTAGTTTAAATGAATGCAAAAGTGCATTGATTTTCAAGGAGAATATTTTGAAAAGCAATAAAACTATTTTCGATAATAAAAAATTTTTTTGTTTACTATTACCGAAATATAAACGGCTACCCTCGTACTAGAAAATAATGATAGTGTAATTGAGGATTGTTTTCATTTAATCAAAAATATAAATAATTATCATGAATTAGATAGTTATGAAAGAGTCTTCATTACCAAAAACAAAAATCACGTGTTAAGCACATTTAAGCATCTTCTTGCCTCTTTGAATTCCTAAAAAACACAGCTTTAAAAAAAAGGTCTGTAAATGTAAGCGAGTATTTACTTTAGGAAAAGAGGTAGTCTTAAAGACATATATGGAGTTGTGGGAAACGAACTTTCAGTGTTTGTGTGGCTTTCAGGATAAAATGTTAACGTGGATTTATTCTGTGCGAGTTTTAATGCAGAAGAGGGTCCAACATCCTGATACGACACCGTGATTAATTATCTGCTGATGATGACAACTTACTTGTCGAAATACGTATACAGAATACGAACACTGATATGGTAAGAGGTTCTATTTACTTTTTAATGAATTCAATCAATCACAGTTTCTGTTGAATTTACGTATGTTATATGCATTTATTAGAAATTAAAAAAATAATTATTTGGGTGGATTAATTTTGAACAAAATAGATAGATTTAGATTGTTCTTTGCTTATAAATAAATTTGACATGTTCCAGTGATAAATTAACACAGATTTTTTGATTTTTATTTGACTTTTATGAAGTCATTCATTCTCCACAATTTTTTGCAAAATTTTATGTAAAATAACACCTAGTTTTGTCCAAGATCAATTTAAAATCTTTACAAATAGTAGTTCAGATTAAGTGTTTGTATCAAATTTAAATATTTTGTGGATTTTAAATAAATTCAATTTGAAAACACACTGTTCTAAATAGAATAATGTATGTACGTACTGTTCCTTTCCAAACGTAGCAAAACACCCAGTAACAAAACAGATCACAAACACAGATATCTGTAAAATAGAAAAAAATATTAAATTTATAATTACAATTTGATATCATACGATTTAATTTACCAGGTCTTTCAAAAGCATTCTTAATTTTTATTTAAAGGCAAACCATCGATGATCACGACACTTCGGTTTTTATCAATAAAATGTGACTGGCTAACAATAAATATCGTCATTATATACGAAGAGGTTTTCCGGGGTGCAATTATTTTTTGTTTACACATTAAGAAGCAGGTGGGAGAGTGTCACAGAAAAAGAATCCCCTGACCGTGACCCAGAGTGATCCGTGGGTTAGAGAGTGAAAGAAAATGCTATGAGAAACATATAAGGTCATCGAACACTATGGTTTGTCGCCGCATCTTCTGAAAACGTTTCTTTATTCGGAAGGAGTAGTTTCCCATCGGAAGTAAGTAGTCTTGCGATGAAAAATATCCATAGTATTTTCGTGCAACGAGACGCTAGGATTACTGACTTATTACGTGTGTAATTGAAAGTTCAATCGTGATTCCTTTCACCGGTGTATGTTTCAGAATTGCAATTGTAATCGCCCTTTGACACAAAGCCGAGTATAGATCGCTTTCTCGTTATCACAATTACGGATCGTATAAATGTCAATATTGATGTTTACATTGTTCACGTGCAAATGTATCCATTCCTTTTATTGATTTTCAATACAATGCTTTGCAGAATACTATAGTGCACACAAATAGAATTGATTTTTCAGACAGTACAGTCAGATCGAATGGTAGATTCTGAGATACGAACTTTTAGGGGTCGAATTTGATGTTTCTAACCTAACAATTTAGTTTTCTGATAGAAGAAAAAGAACACATGATAATATTTTTTTTATATAGATATTTATATAAATATCTCATGATATGTAAAATAAATGAAAGTAGACAGTTCATCTTTATTGGACTTTATTTAATTTATTACACAATTTGTTCATTAAACTTGTAAAAAGTCTAATTAATGTATGTATGTACAGTATTGTGCAAATTAATGGAATCAGACACAATATAACTAAGAAAACCGTTTATTGGTCATGTAATCATGATGAGATGGTATAAAATTATAAATTACTAGTAATTTAATAAGAGATATGGCTACTTTTGGCTGCGATGACAGCCTGAACTCTTTTCGGCATGGAATCTATTAATTTTTGACAGTTTTTCTTTATTTTCTCGTCTCGAAACCACACCTGAATTACTGCTTCTATCAATTTTGTCTTCGTTGTACAGTCCATTTTATGTAACCTGGCCTTACAAATGCCCCACAGATTTTTAATTGGGTTTAAGTCTGGAGAATTGCCAGGCCAGTCGAGGAGAGTTATTCCGTTTTCCTTGAAATATTTGACCATAACCTTCGATTTGTGGCATGGAGCTGAGTCCTGTTGGAAAATCGCACCTCCGTTTGGGTCACATTTCTTTAGATCTTTTCCCAAATACTTATCCAGGAGCTCTTTATGTTTCTGGCTGTTCGTCATGCCTTCTATAGGCACCGCGATCCAGTCCCCATGTACGAAAAACATCCCCAAAACATCTTCTTTACAGGATGTTTGACAGTCTGATCGATATGAGCTGCAGTGATTTTTTCATTTCCAATTTTTTTCACGAATTTTGATCGCTGCCCCTGCACCAAAAAATGGGACTCGTCTGAGAACAACACCTTTCTCCAGACTTCCTCATTCCATCCGGCATATTTCTTGGCCCAAATAAGCCTCTGCTTCATCATTCGTTGAGTGAGGAGTTGCTTCTTCTGTGGTCGAATGGCTTTTCTTCCAGACTCTAAAAGTCTTCTACGAACTGTCGTGTCATGCACTTTCACTCCAGCGTCGGCTAAGTCTTTTTGTAGTTCAAATCTAATTTTTCTTGGGTTCAGCTTGCTATTTCTGACCAAAAAAGTGACATCCCGAGATGTCATCTTCCTCTTTCTCCCACATTTTCCAGCTCGTTTCACTTCAACTATTCCGGTATTCTTTTTTGCTTTAGGATCCTGCTTACTGCTCCTTGACTAACACCACACTCCTGAGCAATATCTCTCTGTGTCATTGAAGTGTGCTCACTTAATGTCGCAATCTTCTCACGTTTTCTGGGCGTGATATCCATATCGCGAACAACCGGTAAAAGCACAATATAAATCAAATTTTGAACTTTGAAAGAGTATATGTGAACAAACTCTCTAAAACGCACTGAATAACCGTGTAATGTGTTCCCAGTCATATAGGCTATGTTTTTGGACATAAAACTACTGTCAGAACTGACCTAACAATGTTGCCACATGCAGAAAACTAAAAAAATAGTCATGATTCCATTAATTTGCACAATACTGTACACTCGGCAAATTACACAGGCGATGGAAGAATTGTTTAAAAAATAATTAAAAAAATTCCATCACGCACAGTTTAGAAACAAATTTCATTTGAAATTATCGACAACTAGGCATTTAGGCAAGTAAGAACTACAGTGCTTAATCTTAATAGTTAAAATTAGGCTTAGATTGGCTGTGGAAAATATTACTTTGGTCGGATGGCAATACTAAGTAGCAGTCAAACCTTTGTTCGATCCTACAGCAGAAGAAGCACAAAACGAAGTTTTATTGGAAGCGAAAACGATACTACAAGGACTATTAAACAATATCATTGAGTTTTACTGATTTTGTTTTGTTTTTATGAAAGATGTTTGGTTATTTATGATTCTAATAAAATGTAAAATAAAATATACATTCCATAATTTTTTGTATTTGGCTTATTATTCCTAAAATACATCTGTTTTTTGATAGAAAGAAACGGTTTTTGTTTTTTAGTACAACACTGAAAAACACACAAAAAAGTGACTAATGTTAAAAGAATTTTTAAAAAATATTTTTCTGCAGACCTGTGTTATTTACTGTTATACGTCTAAAAACGTATCATGTAGGATGGTTTGTATGTAGTATTGTATTTACAAAAATTCAGATAACGTTTTAAAGCTCTAATTGTAGTTTTAGTTGTTATTTTTCCCTATATTTATAAATTATGAATGAAATAAAAATTTAAAGCGACACGTATTTTATTTCTAAGTAAAAATATAATTTTTTTACGAAATTAATTTCTAATTTAGGTTCTATTATCTCTACTATCTATATTTAAATATTTTACCAACATTTTTTCTTAATTTTCGTAAAGATTTTAGTAATCGTTATTTGTAATCATTAGTCATTAATCTTAATCACTAAGGTTAATATATAACCCCTTTCCACATTAACTTTCGTAATTCTGTATACGTATTTCGACAACTAAGTTGTCATCATCAGCAGATAATTAAGCAGTGGAGAACTACGGCAATAAATATCCGTACGAAACAATTAATCTCGCATACGATCCGTATCGTTGAAAGCCAAGACGCACACTGTATATTAGTTTCACATAATTTTTAAAAATTGCGTTCTAGCCCTAAACTAAGATAAAAAAGGAAGAACACGGAAAGAAACAAAACAAACCTACATGAATTTACTGCTCTAACCCTTGTCCGTTTTTAAGAGGCTGAACAATAATGAGTTGTATTAATCTAAAAGAGCAAAAGTTTGTTTACATTTTCGACTTGATAATAAAAAGCTTTAAACTGCATTCTCTCTCTCGCCATTTGGGCAATATTAAAGAAGATGTATATATTTACTTCACTCCGCAAAATAGGAAAGAATTAGCATTTTGCCTACTATTTTCTATGTAATATTTAATTTTGTTAACGTAATTTTAATTCCGAGATGTAATATTTAAGTAAAAGTTTCGGCAATATACCTTTTGATTTTTTAAGTTAATACCAGTTCAGAATGCTTGATGATGATGATGAACTTATTAAATTTATATTTGTTATAGTCAAAATTATTCTATTAATTTAAAAGCCTGAGGTAATGTGATGATTTGATGCAAAACTTTTGTTTGTTTTATTTTGTTGTAGATTATTTTATACATACTTACACATATATTTATACATAGTCTGTCTTGGAAAAAACGGAACTTTTTTAAAATAAAAACAAAAGCTTACTATTTGGTAAAATTCATTTATTTTATTCAAACTAGTCGCCTTCGGCTTCATACAACGTTTTGCACGATCAATTAACATGTCGAATGAATTTTTAAGTTCATTTTTACAAATGTCCTTCAAGATCACTGTCGACGCCTTTTTAATGGCTTCGATATCGGCGTAACGCTGTCCTTTCATCGCCAAACGTAGTTTGGAGAATAGATAGAAATCACAGCGGGTCAAATCCGGTGAATAGTTGATGGTTAGGATGCCATTTGTAGTTAGAAAATCAGTGATAAGCGTCGAGCGATGAGATGGCGCATTATCATGTAACAAACGCTAGATACCAGTTTCACGATTTCGAGGGCGCACACAATCAATAATACAGCAATGGCTATTTGGCTAGTTGGTACAAATTCTTTGTGCACTATACCTTTCAAATCATAAAAACAAGTCATCATTGTCTTCACTTTTGACTTCTTCAAACGGTTTTTTTTTCGGTCTTTCTTCGCTTGGATGCTTCCATTCAGAGCTTTGACGCTTGGTGTCTGGATCATATTGAAAACACCACGCCCCATTGCCAGTTACAATAGAATACCTGAAGTTTTCGTCCTTTTTTGAGTCTTTAACCAAGTCTGTACAATGTTGAATTCAGTTAGCTTGTGTAGTACAAACCTTGCACAAATCATTCTCAGTCCCAAATGCTGTGTTAAAATACGATGAATCGAATCTTTGGAAATATTTAATTCCATTCCCACGTATCGCAATGAGGCTTTTGGCTCATTTCTGATAAATTCAACCGCAGATTTTATGCCCCAGGATGTTCGTCGTTATTTATGTCCGTGCGACCGTCTTTAAATTGTTTATACCACTCACACACACTCGTACGTAATAAACACGCATCACCATGCAATTGTTTCATCAAATTAAACGCTTCAGCAAACGATTTACCGAGTTTAAAACAGGACTTGAGATTTGCTCTTTGTTCGAAATTCATTTTTCGGCCAATGCCAAATACACACCGTTACTTCATGTGCAATTTCTCTGCTTCTAATGATGCAAATGTCATGATATTTTGACATAACATTGGTGAAAGATCGACGTAACCGACGCATATTTTTTTTAATAGATGGCACCACTAAGAATCACTATTTTAAAAAAGTTCGGTTTTCTCTGCGACAGAGTTAGTATATACGTATATACAAGACATACTAAAGGTGCGCATTTACTTCTGAGTTCGAATTTTGGACCAGCCCGAACTATATTCGGACTAAGTTCGTATTTTTAACTCAATCAGGTCAATTATAAGCTCAGAATCCATCCCATCCATTGCTTTTTAGTGTCATCTTCAGGAAACTCACTTGCACCGTTAGCCGCTAAAGTCCGTTATGCAACATTCTTCGATCTTGTGAAGATAGTAACGCAGGACAACTTTTCAGTAGCTTCGAAATATTACAAAATTTGTTTTAGTTTTTTTTTGACAAATGTTGTATTGCGTTAAATATATTACGCTCTGAAAGTGTCTTTCTTAAACTTCAATTACTTGCTTTACCAAATCTTTACGCGTAGGTTTCATTTTAAGGGTTAATACACTGTACAGCATACTACTTAAATTACACTGGACGACAAAATTTTCACCATAGGACTGAGTGAAATTAAACAGCAACAAAAAGTACAAATTATTCAAAAATCGTTAGTATTGGCTTAGTCCTTGTTACGGTGAAAATGCAGACAGAGACTTGTTCAGACTTTATGTGACTCGTTCACTCAAAGGGAGACAGGTTTGCATTGTTGTTCTAATCTGGCAGTTGTCACGCTTTACGGAGGAGATAAGCAGACACATGCTATATAAAGATGAGTTCAATGAGCTTTTAATAACGCAAACCTATCAGAAATTGTATTAAGATTTTAAGTTAGCTTTTTATAGGCAGAATGGTGCTACGTCGTGTGCAAGTAATGCAGATAATTTTTGTTATATGAGTGGTAAATTTACTCCATTAAATATGACTGAAAATTTTGAATATTTGTCGAGCCTATAAGCTTTACTTTGGTGTGACAGTCAAAAATCAAGACAAGCTGTGGGTTCTACATGTAATATGTACTACATATAGAAGATATTTGAGGGATTGGAATCCTGTAATGTTAGCATATTATTTTTGAATTAGGAAGGATTGGATGTTGTTTATAAAAGACGAAGCAATATTTCGTCATGTTTCCAATTGGAAGAACTTGAAATATACATTAAAGTATGTTATAAAATACAGCTAACTTGACCATATACCTTTTATTGAAAAAAGTTTCTGTTTTCTATAAAAATTAGTATTCGTCACTTCATAGCAAAACCAAAAGTTGAAATTTGTTGGTCGATGTTGTTAGTAAAAAGTAAACCTTATCAATTCTACTTTGTTGTTCAATAAGTTTTATCGTGCGATAAGAGATGGCGCTCTCAGGGTCGTGTGACGTTTTCTCATTTTATATTTTCTCATTCGTGTATCTACAGGAGTTCAAAGTTGACGTGTCACAGTATGTGTTTGCAGTGGAAAGAATTGAATATTGTGCAGCGATAAAATTCTTATTTTTGAAAGGTGTAGCACCAAAACACCAAAACAAATTCATGAACCATTGTAAAAAGTGTATAAGAATCCTTCGCCTTCAATTAGAACAGCAGAAAGATGGGTTCCTGAATTTAAACGTGATCGTACAAGTCTTGAAGACGATTCACGCGATGGACGTCCAAAAAGTGCACCAACACCAGAAATCGTAGCAAAAATGCAGGATATGGTTTTGGAAGATCGTCGATTAACCGAGACAGATTTAATAGAAGTTCTAGATATCTCATTAGACAGTACAAGTAATATTTTGGATGAGATTTTGGGTTTCAGAAAGCTGTGTACAAAATTGGCACCGCATTTTTTAACAATGGAACAAAACCACATTCGAATACGACTTTCTTAGCCGCATTTGAAGCGTTTTAGAAAGAATAAAAATTATTTTGTGCGTCGTTTTATCACTATGGATGAAACTTACGTCCACCACAATGATTCTCAATCAAAACAAGAGACTAGCGAGTGATGTGAACCCAATAGTTCCTCCTCGAAGCGAGTTAGTGTCCAGAAATCGGCTAGGAAGGTGTTAGGATCAGTTTTTTGGGAAGCAAAAGGAAATTGGTAAAACTATAAACTCAGATTATTATTGTAATCTTTTGAACCAGCTGGATGTAAAAATTCGTGAGAAAAAACCTTGTTTACAGAAGGACAAAATCGTTTTTCATCATGACATCCCACCCACTCACACAGCTCAAAATACCATCGCAAAAATGAGTGAATTAATGTACGAATTGTTGCAACATCCACCCTATTCGCCAGATTTAGCTCGCTCTGATTTCTGGCTGTTTTCACATCTTAAAAAATTCATGCGTGGAAAACGATTTTCATCAAACGAAAAACGTGGAAGCGTATTTCGACAGTATTCCGGATTCACACTTCAGAGATGGGATCTATAGATTAGAAGATCACTGGAGCTCTGTTGAAGATCAGGGAGGTTATATTGAATAATAAAATGTATTTCAAACCATAAAATCTCTTTTTTTTTATCGATCGACAAAACTTATTAAACAGCCTGGTATTTACGACTGTGTAAGTTTTTTAAAACGTTAAATTCATCTCATATACTTACTGCTGCAATAATGAGTCTGCGTTTGTACTGCTCATGAGAATTGTATACGTTTTTTCATGTAAACTGTACATGTTCGTCTTTTACCGAATATATGTAGTTTTAGTAACTAACTAATAGGAGATACATATGTACAGTTCCCTTATATTTATAATGGGTATCCCAAAATTAACACAAGATTTGAATTTGTCGCCACTTGTGTAGTAAAGTGTTGGCAACCCTAAAAAAAAACTATTCGACAGCTGACAGTTTAGGGTTAGTAACAATGGAGCGTTACATGATAGAACAACGTGTCTTCATTATTGAACAATATTTCAAAAATAATGAAAGCTTGGCGGCAGCAGTTCGAAAATTTCATACAAAATATGGTCGGAATAGTGTTTTAACTTCGTCAACTGTGAAGAGATTAATTGAAAAATTCAAGGAGACTGGATCCGTTGGAGGCGCCAAACACACTGGTCGTCCATAAACAAGCCGTTCAAATGTCAACATCGAAGCAGTGCGTGAGAGTGTCGGTGACAATCCAGGAACCTCAATTCGGCGTCGTGGAGAAGAATGAAGATCTGTGCCTCCATGCTTACAAAATTCAATTAGCACAACAACTGAAGCCTAATGACTATGCACAGCGACGAGAGTTCGTTGAATGCATTATTGAACATCAACAAATGGATGCTGATTTTCGAGCAAAATTATCCTAAGCGATGAAGCACATTTTCACCTAATGGCTTTGTTAATCGCCAAAATTGTCGCTTTTGGGGTTCTGTGATTGTCGAAAAACAAATGCATCCACAACGTGTCACTATTTGGTGTGGATTTTTGCTGGAGGCATAATTGGACCACACTTTTTTGAAAATGAGGCTGGTCAAGCAATGATTGTTACTGGTGTTCGATATCGCGACATGAAAACACAGTTCTTTCTGCCGAAATTGGATGATATTGATGTAGCCAATATGTGGTTTCAACAAGACGGTGCCACATATCATACAGCCCGTGAAACAATTCAATTACTGCATGAGACATTTCCAGGTCGTGTACTCTCTCGTTACGGCGATCAGAATTGGCCCCCTAGACCGTGTGATTTAACACCATTAGATTTCTTTTTATGGGGTTATTTGAAATCACAGGTCTGTGTCAACAAGCCCACAGCCACCCGTGCACTAAAGGAGGAGATTCAACGCTGCATCAACGAAATTCAGCCACATTAATGCTTAATGATCATGGAAAATTTCGACAAACGAGTGCGTATGTGCATGCAAAGCCGTGGAGGCCATTTGCCCGATGAGTTATTCCATAAATAACCCTATCCTATGTACTTTATGATTCAATAAAAAAATAACATTCAAAAGGCTAAAAACTGTGTTTTCTATTTAATTCAAATCCTGCGTTAATTTTGGGACACCTTTTACAATATGAAAAACAACAAACATTCGTAATATCATTGTCTCAGATTGAAATTGTTGATTGTTGAAGTCGTTACTTTGTAAAATTCTATTAAACTAGGGAATAAGTAAACCACTTTGTCTAAATTTGACACTATATTTAAATTTCACACTATATATAGCGTGAAGTTTTGTATATGTGAATAAAGGTTTACTTAAATGTTGAAAGTGTATTTTTATAAATAATAATTTGGAGAAACAAATAGCATTTGCAAATGACATTATTCTTACTAAAAATACACACCAGCGATGTTAAACGATGCTAATCAAAACATTAACCACAATATTGAGTGCCACAAGCAATCATTTTCGATCTCCAAGCGTAATTCTCAACATTGTTATCTATTTTGTTTTCAAAGGTATTTGCTTTTTATTCGTACACACGCTTTCCAATTTTATTTGAGTAATTCTATTTGCTCAAGTCCAAAAAAACCTTTTTAAAATTCAAGACGCAAATACCTACGTACTGTCGTCTTAAAATAATACACACTTTAAATTCACAGTTTAAAATGCAAACGTTTCTTAATTCATCGAATAATTTCTTTTTTATAATGCTCATCTTGAATTTCTCTCATTAAACATTCTTACGATCATATATACTTCAATATCTACTACTTCTATGCGTACAACATATGTTTACCGACGTTGATATTAGAAAATGAAAGTAAGAACAACTTGAATAGTTAAACAAATCTCTATGCGTTCTCAGCACTCAATTATGTCATTCCCACATAATTTTCACTTTTGAATTGTTCTAAAACCGTGTAACCAGTGAAGTTCATGTGTTTACAAAGCCTTTCATTAACCTCTAAGAAAATCAAAGCGTTTTCTACTAAAGCTTGTAATAGAGATTTTTTTGTTAATGCTTGTTTTGTAAACTTGAATACATTTTTACAACCTTTTTTATTGTTGGATTAAAAATTTTACACTTTTACTAAATCAACACAGGTGTAACGCTATTTAGAAGTATCTATCTAATGAATGAATTTCTATGTTTAAAAAAAGTGACAGGTATTTGATGAATTATGTAAAAGAAATCATTCGGGTCAAGAAATATGTAAGTCAAGTTCAGTTATTAACAATCTAAAAGTTGCGTTAAACTACTTACCTCCAAATTACTTTCATTGCATATTTCGTAGGCATTCCTCTTAAAGGGCTGCGAAATTTATTGCATATTATTTTAACCATGAATATGGAATATATAATTTTCAATATACTTCATATTTTTTAAATTTAAATTAGTTAAAGTGACATATACCGTGAATATATTTTATAATGCAACATGCACATACATACATAACGTAATAATGAAATGACAGCAATGTATTTTAGCGTGTATTTTATTTTGCAACATAGGATGTGAAATACAGTAGTTGAACAAAATTTAAAAACTAATTTAACAAATTTTCAAAAATGTCACCATTGACGGCCAGACAGTATCCTAAGCGATTGTAGAATTCATTTATTGTATTTTGTATCTGCTCTGGAGTTATTTCTCTTGCAGTAACTCGTATTCTATTTTTTAATTGGTCAATATTGTTTAGAGGTTCTCCATGAAAAACTTTATTTCTGATACATGACCAAAGAAAGAAATCGTTTGGAGACAGGTCTGATGACCTTGCGGACCATTCTACTTCTCCTCCACGGCCTATCCAACGGTTTGTAAATCTTTGGTTGAAAAATGTTCTAACCATATGAGAATTATGTGCCGGCGCGCCATCATGCTGGTACCAAATCTCACCATCAATATTTAAAGCGTGGAGGGCTGACATAACTCTGTACTCAAGCATTTCTAAATATTTTTCTCCTGTAAGAGTACCCTCAATAAAAAACGGTCCTACAATATGGTGTCCAATCAACCCAGTCCAAACATTGACTTTCTGTGGCCGTTGAGTCCTTGTGATATGATATCTATGCAAATTTTGTCTACTCCAGTAGCGGCAGTTCTGTGAATTTACTTCACCATTTACATAAAATGTTGCTTCAGCTGTAAAGCAAATTCTGCGTAGTAAAGTATCATCATTATGAAGCTTATCCAACATGATTTCACAAAAGTTACTTCTTCTTTCTGCATCATTCGCAATTAGTTCCTGATGGTTTTGAAAATGATACGACTTAAAATGTTCTCGTTTTAGTAGTTTATGCACGGAAGATTTGCTTACATTTGTAGTTTGTGCTAAAGCTCTTGTGGAGAGCATATTATTATTTTCAATTGTTTGTAGAATTTCATCTCTTTTGGCGTCAGTAATAACATATCTTGGCCTATTCTTTTTTTTATGATTAGGAACGATGCATCCATTATTTTTATACTTCTGTACTAACTTACTTATTGTAGTTGGACTCGGTCTTGGACGGTCAGGATATGTAATTTGAATCAAATCTGCTACTCTCCTCAAACTCATATTCGAGTTATACCAGTTCACTAATAACAGTTTTTCTTCTACACTATACATACCTCAAAAATAGAGTAACTTATTTTGACATCCTATGTTGCAAAATAAAATACACGCTAAAATACATTGCTGTCATTTCATTATTACGTTACTCTAGCAACTAGTGTATGTATGTGCATGTTGCATTATAAAATATATTCACGGTATATTGGGTCTGGGAAAAAGTTCGTGGCGTTTTTCCCGATAGAAGAATAATGAGAAATTTCGCTATATTCTGCAATATTATTATGACAAGGGGAAGAACGCTGCGCAGGCTTGTGATAAAATTTGTGCTGTGTACGGTGAAGGTACTTTATCGAAATCTGTTGGGCGGAAATGGTTCGCTCGCTTTCGTTCTGGAAATTTCAATGTGAAAGATGGGTCACGCTCCGGTCGTCCAATCACTGAAAAATCTGATGAAATTCTTGAAAAAGTCCAACAAGATAAGCATATCAGCAGTGTCGATATTGGCATGGAGCTAGGCATTGACCACAAAACTGTTTTGAACCATTTACACAAAGCTGGTTACAAAAAAAAGCTTGACGTATGGGTTCCTCATGAGTTGAGCGTGAAAAACATGATGGACCGAATTAACATCTGCGATGCGCTGCTGAAACGGAATGAAATCGAGCCGTTTCTGAAACGTTTAATAACCGGAGATGAAAAATGGATTACGTACGATAATCGGAAGCGTAAAAGATCGTGGATAAAGGATGGTGAGCCGTCACAAGCGTTCGCTAAGTCAACATTGACGCCAAAAAAAGTGATGCTGTGTGTATGGTGGGACTGGAGGGGAATCGTCCACTACGAGCTACTTCCAACTGGTCAGACGATTGATTCTCAACTCTACTGTGCACAACTAGAGAGATTGCGCCAGGCGATTGAAAGAAAACGGCCCGAATTGATTAATAGGAAAGGTGTTGTCTTCCATCATGACAACGCCCGACCACACACTTCTTTGATGACCCGTCAAAAATTGAGAGAGTTTGGTTGGGAAGTTTTGATGCACCCACCTTACAGTCCGGATATAGCACCCTCTGACTATCATCTGTTTCGATCTCTGCAGAACTCTCTCAATGGAATTAAGTTGGTTTCAAAAGAAGCCTGTGAAACCTACTTGATTCAGTTTTTCGACCAGAAACCACAGAAGTTTTTCACCGATGGAATCATGGATCTACCAAAAAAATGGCGAAACATTGTCGATAATAATGGAGCATATTCGGTTTAAATGAATTCGTCCACGCGCCATGCGGGGACCAGTTGAATTTTACTGAAAAAACGCCACGAACATTTTCCCAGACCCAATATAAACAAACGTACATGATGGTATTATGAATGCCAAAAGTACAAGCATGAAAATATGAAATGAAAATACTTGCGTATATTATCTAATTAATGTTCTATTTTACTTTTGTCACATGAAAATGCAATGCTAAAACAAAAATAAAATTTTTTATTATATAAAAAACTATATGGATGGTTTACTTCTTTACTACACAAAAGTTTCTCTGATTACATTACGATATTTTAAATTTATTTTTTTCCGTTGTAACATTATAACCTCATTTTGAGCGCGCCATCTGTTATATAATTACGAAATATAATGCGTATCTACGAATTCTAGAAATCTATAATGCATAAATATGCAGTGTTATAAATTCATAGTTTTATTTACTTTTTTAGTATTAATTTTTATTTTAAATTTAAATAAAAATTTAAAGGATATAAAAACGACAATGTTTTAGTAGCGAAGGAAATTAGTATTTTATTTTGTACAATCACTACGCGATGGCGCAGGACTAATAAATTAGAGTATTAGAATAACAAAAAATGGCATTCCTATGATATCAAGAAGAGAGAGAACTTTTAATTTGATATTAATTTTGGAATAAATAGAATTGTGTTAGGAACTTAATCGAGAAAGAAGTAATCGTTTTTTAGATCCAGTGAATCGTTCTACTTACTAGTTATTGTAAAACTACTGTATTTAGATATTCACTTTCACACAAAGCCCATTTAGAACAAGAAAATGGCGTCGTTAATTAATTTAGAGGCTTTTCTTCACTTTCTGAACATTATTCCCAGAGGTAAGAGGCAATAAATAAAATAAATAAGTATTCTAAATAAGACATTCAACCCATAATAAAGAAATACCTAAGTCGAAGACCTTTAAAATTCAAAACTATTTCTAAAGTATAGTAAGGGTGAGTTCGCACAAATGAAATTTGTCTTACTTACCTAGCATTAGCGTTAGTCTCAAGCATGTATATTTTACAATATTGGTCCTAACTTAGCCCTAAAAATTGAAATTTACAAAAATACGCATGACTTGGACTATTAAAGTTAGGACTAATGCCTCTGTGTTAATCGGTCATTATATAAATATTAGAGACTTTACAGCGTTAGCAGAATTCTTTTCACATATAACCTAAAAACCACTTTTAAAACCAATTTATTGTCGCTGTAGTACTTTATCATACCAATTATTCTTTTATATAAGAATGTCAATCAAGCAACAGAGGCAGTCCCAAAAATATCTCTTGTAACTATAATAACTAAACGTGGGCAGTTGTAACTGTTCTTAGGACATAGCACCAAAAAGGTCACAATAATTATATTTGTTAAGACATTTCGCTCTTAAGTAAGAATATACCTTCTTATAGAGTGTAATTAATTTATATACAATTCTAATCTAATATGCCATTTATCGGATTTAATGCTCAATAATTATAATTATCTACGATTAAAGAATAAAGTTGGTCCATTAATGATATTTGTTAAAAAATGAAGCCCATTATTTAATAATAACACATAATGCAAATTTTATTTTCAAGATTTAAAATAGGCGCGTTTGTTATGTAAGTTCTTATTGTCTCTGCATAGTTGGCAATGCATACATACAAAACATTTGATTTGAGTAGTGTCATGTATTTTATTTACAAAATTATATTCAAATAAATAAAAGACTTTTACTTGTGTAATAAATTTAGCAAACTAAATAATGAAATTTCCATTCAGGTGAAAATATAATGGCCAAATTTATGTTATAAACGAAAGGTAAATATTTGGTAATGTTTTTAATCATTAATAAAAGAATTGCAATCTTTGTAATAATTCCAGAATAAATAATACTTATTTTCTAAGTTTTATGTATGTAAAAATTAGGAAAATGTGTGTTCAAATTATTTTTACGTACAACAGAGCACCTGTACGTGTAATTTTTAAATTGATCTGGAAATCTGAGCCAAAAATAATTTCTTTTACGTCCTAACTGGCATTGACTGTAAGTGCGTGAATAGTTTTCATTTACGAAAATTTCATCCATTTTATAGACGTAACGTAAACGTACTTTTCATAACATACTACGCAGACATTTGCATACTTTTTATTTAACTTTCTAATTATTATTTAATATATATTTTTTAAGTTATGGAATACCAGTTTCTATTTAATTCATTATAGATATTTGAAATAAATTTATTTAGAGAAACAAATTAGTTTTCAATAGACGTTCTGTGTTACCTGATTTTTTATTAACTTCCTTAGTTTTGGGATTTTGTTAAATCTTAAATTATAAATTTCAAATACAATTTTCACTGCCTTTCTGGAATATATGTTAGGTATGTATATTAACATACATTATATGTGTATTTTGGAGTTTTATTTTTTATTTCATTAACATACTCACACATGAGAAACTTAATTAATTGAACTTGAAAATCCATTCACAAAAATGTGATCGTAAAAGTTTGAGATTTGATGATAATGATAGTGAAAGGTGTGGAATTATACATGCACTGTTTACAGTTTTAACATACAGGCTAGAAAAATGATTGATACATTACATATATGTGCTAATTAATAAACAAATACAAAATATGTATAAAGACGGTGGAAAAGGTTAGATACATTGTATTACGTAAAATGAGGTAGATGGTGATACACTATATAGGTAAAAGCTTTTACAATGCTTTTACTCACTATCTATGTTGTACAGATTGGGTTCCGTTTTGGGTGTGTATGAATTGAATACTTTATTTCTTACTTAAAAGTTATTCCAATAAATATTTAACCGTAACAGTTGTTTCGGAAGAATGTTTTTGATATGGATTGTAAGCTGTAATATGTACATTGTTTTTTTTTAATTTTAGGGAAAAAAGCTCTACCACATACACGTTTTAACACATATATAAATGAATTGCTGTACATCTGGTGTTACTATGTTAATCTAGTGATATTATACCATATACTTAACACCAGGCTGTAATGTAAATAGTATTTTTAATTGTTTTTCGTAAATGGTAATGTAGATAGCAAGATCTATATTGTAATATAAATAATAATGCTGAATAAGGGAAACTTTGATTACCACAATTGCTTGGCGTAACCGGGGAGATTATTTTACCATTAATGACATTGATTGTGAAAATTTGTTTCCTTCACCAGAAATGGAAAAATGTTTAAAAAAAAATGTTGAAGGAATTTAATGGTAACTCAATTCTCAGCGTATCAACAGTATGTAAAATGTTGCAAAATACTGGAAATGCGCACCAGATCTCCATTTATTGAGTAATAGCACTTGTCAATAACTAGAGCTTTGATCGGTTTTTTTAATTTATTCATGTCAGTACGTCTGAAAACTAGAGGTAATTTGTTATACAATCCAGTCTGAATACAATTTTTATTGGTTTTCGAAAGTCTAAAGAACTGACCGTCTAATTGAACCTTATTTCTAATGTATTATTTATCTATTTATTTAGCTTATGGCAAAGTTCATATCAAGACAGTGTCAAAAGAGATGTAAAAAAAGAAGATAATACAAACATATATATATAAAATGAGGACAGACATCATATAAATCTAGATTAGTAAAAATCACAGTTTCAAATCATGATTTTGAAGCCACTGAACGACTTTGTGTGACTTTTACGAAATTATTTTGTGTGCCAGGGAATGCTGGACGACCACATTCGTGCACTATGTGTCTTGATTGTTTGGCTCTATGTTCCACAGTTTTCCAGATAGTTGAATCGGGCGATATTGACCAATATTATGGCCTGAAAGTTAACTAAATATAAGTTGAATTTGATGGAGCCTGTGGTTGATTAACTTAATCACTAAGGTTGATATATAACTCCTTTCCACATTAACTTTTGTAATTCTGTATACGCATTTCGACAACTAAGTTGTCATCATCAGCAGACAATTGCAAAATGTCGCACCTGGTAAAACACGGCGAAAAACACCTGTACGAAAACAAACTCCGTACGTGATACACACCGTTGAGAACCAAGGTGTACACTAGACAAGTTAATGTGAAAAAGGGGTTATATATCAACCTTAGTGATTAAACTAAATATAAATCTCCTTGACTTCCTTGTTTGGGGATTGTCGACTTGAATTAATCATTGAATCGGTCTACTTGACGATTATCCGTGAATTTCTGACCACCCTGTATAATCAATAACATCTTTCAGTAGTACAATATTTAAATAATAGGTGTTTTTTAAGCTGCATGAGAACTCTTGGTATCGATAGCTATGGTTTGAAAACTAATAATGTCAAACTGTGCTGACATTTCTGTTCAGTAAGGTTTGGTATGTCATCATGAATCGTTTAACGCTAGAGCAACGCTTCCAAATTGTGGAAATTTACTTTGAAAAAATAAATCTGTTCGCGAAGTTCATAGAACACTTCGTTCATTTTACGGTCAACATAATCGGTCTAGTGAGCAAGCAATTCGTGCAGTTATTGATCGTTTTCGCACTAATTTTACTCTTCTCGATTAAAAACCATCAACAAGACAATGAAATGTGTGTACCGAAATGTCGATTCGTCGTCGTTCTTAACTTGTTGCCTTTGTCCTTCGACTACGTGGAAAATTTTACGAAGGATCTTAGCTTACGTGTCTATAAAATACAGCTTGTGCAAGAATTGAAGCCAAATGACCATCGCTTGCGTCGCATTTTTGTTGATTGGGCTCATTTGAAACTGGCCGAAGATGAGCATTTTTATTAATGAATTGTGTTTAGTGATGAAGCTCATTTCTGGTTAAATAGCTACGTTAATAAGCATTACATTGCCGTATTTAGAGCGAAGACAATCCTCAAACCGTTAACGAATCACCATTACATCCATTAAAATTGACTGTTTGGTGCGGTTTACTGGCGGCATCATCGGTCCTTATTTCTTTCGAAATGAGGAACGAGCTGCCGTTCCGGTGAATGGCGAGCTCTATCGAGCCATGCTGACTGAATTCTCGTTTCCAAAAATTAATCAGCTAAACATCGACGCCATTTGATTCCAACAAGACGGCGCAATTTGCAATACAGCGCGCTTAACAATCGATTTATTGCAAAATCAATTTGGTGACAACTTTATTTCCAGAAGTGGTCCTGTTCACTGGCTCCCTCGTTCATGCGATTTAACGCCTCTAGATTACTTTTAATGGTCTATGTTAAGTCATTGGTTTATGCCGACAAACCAGCATCTCTTGAATCATTGGAGGCCAATATTCAAGCCACCATCGACGCCATACGGTCAGATTTATTGGAAAAAGTAGTCAAAAATTGGACTGATCGAATGGACCATGTAACTCGTAGCCGCGGCGGGCATATGCCGAAAACCATATTTAAAAAATAAATGTCATGAAATTATCTACCAAATTATAATAAAAAAAATTTAATTCCAACAATATTTCTGTCTTGTATTATCATTTTAAGTTCTCAAGTTCTTAAAAAAACACCCTTATATCCTTACAGATTTTGGGGTTTACTCTTCATTATTTTATTACATGATGTACGGAAAGTAATTTTTGAAAAAATATCTATTTTAACGAACTAAATTGGTGTTTAATTGTTTATCCCCCCCCCCCTCACCCGTTCCACTTAAATTTTAATTCATTGTAAATACAATAGATGAGAAAATTTAAAATAGGCAGTCTTTCTAATAAGTTATAACGTCATTTAAATCTCACTGGAGTAATTAACAGCATCAATACATAGTTCCACAAAATAACATTTCTATTATACTTAATTAATAATTTCACTAGCTTTCTGCAAGGAAATGTATTTATAATAGTAACTGATTTTGCAGTAGACTACGTGTATACATCGGTACATATGTACGTAAGATATTTATAAAGGTTAAAATAACCATTTATGTTGAGTCATTTTTACAAATTACTATAAATTATTACTTGTAATAACTTTCTTACGCCTTAAAATTTCTCGCCGACATGTTTTGTTCAGTGAAAGTAATATTACTGAGAAAAATTAATCGATTTCAACATCTGAAATACTTCGTCGTTTTGTGGTCGAGAATGAATGAGCGGTCATTGGCCATTGAATCGAGTCGTATTCATTGAACTTCGTTTGAGAATCTTTAACATTTAATGTATAGTATTCTGTATAATATTATAATTGTAATTATTTTTGAAGACATTTAATATCTACCTACATTACAGATTTTGGGATCAGTTAAAAAAATTATCGCTAATGTTTTAAAGACGGGCTTTATTACAAGACTAGAAGCACGTCATTGTTTTTTAAAATAGGAATTAGCATAATATGTTCCGGTTAGGTTATATTCTTTCAAAATAGAAAAAATGTTATTGAATATTTAATTTGGATATATTTGATATGTTAATGGCGGACGGGGATTTATTAAGAATACCTTCCGCAGAAGTTTCTGCCCCGGCAAAACCTACATAAGAATTTAATCACGTAAGGTTGATATGTAACCTCTTTCTACATTAATTTTCGTATTCTGTATACGTATTTCGACAACTAAGTTATCACCATCAGCAGAGAATTAAACAGTGTCGCATAGTGTGCGTTTTGGCTTTCAACTGTACAGATCGTGTACGAAATTTTGTCGTGGTTTCCAGGTGCGACACTGTTTAATTATCTGCTGATAATGACAATTTAGTTATCGAAATATGTATACAGAATACGAAAATTAATGTGGATAGGGGTTATATATCAACCTTCAGTGATTAAGTTGATCAACCACAGGCAGTAGTGTATGTAAAAGCCATGGTACAACTATTGGGTCTGGGAAAAAGTTCGTGGCGTTTTTCCCGATAGATGGCATTGGTTGCCGATAACTAAAGAACAACAAGTCACAGCGACACCACCGAGGGCTCGTTTTTTAGATGACCTTCCGAACGTTAGTTTGAGCGTAGAAACATTGTAATCGGTGCAGCGGTTGGAAAGTTATTCGCACTTGAAAATGGAGAAGAATAATGAGAAATTTCGCTATATTCTGCAATATTATTATGATAAGGGGAAGAACGCTGCGCAGGCTTGTGATAAAATTTGTGCTGTGTACGGTGAAGGTACTTTATCGAAATCTGTTGCGCGGAAATGGTTCGCTCGCTTTCGTTCTGGAAATTTCAATGTGAAAGATGAGTCACGCTGCGGTCGTCCAATCACTGAAAAATCTGATGAAATTCTTGAAAAAGTCCAACAAGATAAGCATATCAGCAGTGTCGATATTGGCATGGAGCTAGGCATTGACCACAAAACTGTTTTGAACCATTTACACAAAGCTGGTTACAAAAAAAAGCTTGACGTATGGGTTCCTCATGAGTTGAGCGTGAAAAACATGATTGACCGAATTAACATCTGCGATGCGCTGCTGAAACGGAATGAAATCGAGCCGTTTCTGAAACGTTTAATAACCGGAGATGAAAAATGGATTACGTACGATAATCGGAAGCGTAAAAGATCGTGGATAAAGGATGGTGAGCCGTCACAAGCGTTCGCTAAGCCAACATTGACGCCAAAAAAAGTGATGCTGTGTGTATGGTGGGACTGGAGGGGAATCGTCCACTACGAGCTACTTCCAACTGGTCAGACGATTGATTCTCAACTCTACTGTGCACAACTAGAGAGATTACGCCAGGCGATTGAAAGAAAACGGCCCGAATTGATTAATAGGAAAGGTGTTGTCTTCCATCATGACAACGCCCGACCACACACTTCTTTGATGACCCGTCAAAAATTGAGAGAGTTTGGTTGGGAAGTTTTGATGCACCCACCTTACAGTCCGGATATAGCACCCTCTGACTATCATCTGTTTCGATCTCTGCAGAACTCTCTCAATGGAATTAAGTTGGTTTCAAAAGAAGCCTGTGAAAACTACTTGATTCAGTTTTTCGACCAGAAACCACAGAAGTTTTTCACCGATGGGATCATGGATCTACCAAAAAAATGGCGAAACATTGTCGATAATAATGGAGCATATTCGGTTTAAATGAATTCGTCCACGCGCCATGCGGGGACCAGTTGAATTTTACTGAAAAAACGCCACGAACTTTTTCCCAGACCCAATATACGATGGACGAAATCTTGATTAATAACTAGGTAATATTTTATACTCATTTATTAATTTATGAAATTGTCCTGTAATGCGTTTTTCGAATACTTTGCCCAAAGTTGGTAAAATGCGTATTGGGCGCAGGTCATTTAAATTTTTTAATATCTTTTGACTTTGGAATTGGCAAGAAGGGAAAGACTGAATTATCTATAGAGAAGTTGAAAATGTACGCCGCATAAAGCGCTTAAAATTAGCATTTTTCGTAAAAGCGCATAATTATCACGTTTTGTTAATAATCTACCGTGGGTTTTCATTTAATAACATAATGCAATTTATGGCATGTTAGAAGGACTAGAATTAACTGTCTTCATTGTCTATTAATTAGGGTAACTTCCCGGAGAGAACGAGATTATGGGTTCGAGTCCCACGCGGAGAATAGAATTTTTTCACAAATTCCTGCATTACATATACGATGTATAAAGGGGTTAAAATTAGAATTTTACGGTTTAGTATCATGTAAGAGCGTCTAATTTTATGCAATTAATAACTTACCGTAGTTTTATCATTTAATAACTGTTCCCATAATGTAATTTATAGCACATTAGAAGGACTCGAATTAACTGTCTCTATGGTCTAATGGTTAAGGCACATTCCCGAAGAGAACGAGATCGTGGGTTCGAATCGCATGCGGAGAACGATTTTTTTTCACAAATTTTGCATTACATTACATATACGATATATTGTATAAAGCGGTTAAAATTAAAATTTTTCAGTTTGGCATCCTAAAAGCGCATAATTATATGCATGGAAAGCAGATTTTCGGTATTTTTAAATTCATGCCGTCACTGCCAGCAGCATTAGTTTTTTAGTTCTCCAAATAATTTGGAAATGGGGATCAAAGAAAATTATTTGGAAAACGAATTTATTTTCTTCAGGTTATGGGTAAACTTACCTAGTATTGAAGATACAGGATCGGTTAATTTAGTAAAGTTTCTTAGAAATTTGAAGAGCAATTGATAGCATTTTTAGATTTGTCATTTGTTGTCAAATATTTGAGATATTAAAAGAATACTTGAAAATTATCGAAATTTTCCGTTTCAGATATGTTCGTAACTACTGAAGATAGAACACAATTAAAAATGGCATCTGGTAGATATTCTGACGTAAACCTTTGTAATTTCAATAAAAAGTTAATGACATACTTGGTTTTCGAGTTATAACACAAACTTATGTTTTTTTTAATGGCTACCATAGTTAGCTATGACTTTATTCAAACTTTAAATTTAGGAGTCTTACATATCTTCGTAATCATTGATGATAGAACAAAACTAAAAATTTCCCAATTAAAAATTCATGCCGTACATGGCTTTCACAATATAACACAAACTTTTGTATTTTTAAATGGCAATCTTAGTTGGCTATGACTTCATTAAAATACTTATTATCTTCTGATTTCATACGTATAAGGTTCGAGAGGGTTATTCTTTTTAAATTTTTTATTATGACAGAAATAATTCAATTACTTGAGGATATAATGAGCTAGTACTAAAATGTGTTATTAAGTTATCAATCAAATATTACAATTTTACAGCGATTCTGGGACAAGATATTTCGAGCTATCTATACGGTAAAAAATACAAAAAAAAGTGATATAAAATAGACTAACAAAGTGAGATTACATCTCTCATGTTCTTCTAAATAAATAAGTCTGTGAAGCAAATTAAGTACCACGATTGAAACACTTTAAATTGTTAGACTTATGTGTCTACTGGATTTTAAGACTTAAGTATTTCTTTAAAATAGTATAATTGAACGAAAACGGGAACTCAGGTTTGCAGAGCACATGCAACACAATTCCCTTTAAAAACATATATACGATTCTATATGAAATATTCTTTTAATGCGTTTGTGTTGTTAAACTAGTGTAACACAATATTCATTAAAACGTATCGTCATATGACCTACAGCGTGCAATATTCATGTATGCACAAACTAGAATATCACGGAAGGATTCGAGAAAATGTGTGTTTTAAAATAAGAATACTCATATGTATATAGGCAGCCGGAATTTATTAGTGATACCGACTTTGATACGTGAAGTAAGCAATATTAATTAAGCTATGTTTCTAAAGCATTTCGAGATTATTTATTTATTACTAGAATTAAATGTAAATGAGTTATTTGGTTGTAATTATTATTAATAAAAAGTTGAGAAAGTGTCTGTTATTTCTACGTTTGATTTACTGTTGCCAAAGAAAAACTCTGGCAAATATGTAACAGTATATTTGACTGATTGTGTTTTGACTGTGCTTGTTTAAAAGTTTAATTCATATTTTTATCTACTTGCATATTACTATCTTTCTTTAGTTTTTACTTGTTTTGTTGTTTTTGTTGGGGATTGTGTAAATTCCTTTACAATAATGAATCCTAATCTGAATTTATTAATAAAGAATTTTATGCTCCCAAGAAGATAACAACATTGTATTGCTACGTTGGTACCTCAATACATCTCATATAATAAACAACGATAAAAAATATAAATGGTTTATTTTCTTTTTACAACAAAATTTTATCATCGCACAGGTACTGTGTCAACCAATGCTCCATTTACGGGTGAGTAAGCTTCTCCCTTACTTTCTCGCCACATTACATTACTACTAGAACGAATGCTTTCCGGTCCTAAAATCGTACTTGAGGTCACCCTCGATGTGTTCAACAACCGGTTTCACGTCGTCGACAGGGCGATACCCGTAATCTTGGTTACCGGGGTAATACGTTGGCCTCAGGGGCTGTTGCATCAACTTGTAAGCGGCGTCGACGTTCTTGTTCGTCAACAACAACAACGGCCATCTATCCTGGCAGCAGTTTTTGTGGTAGTAGACGTTGTTTGCCTTTGAGGCGTGCTTTAATTTAAGTCCGGTCAGCGCATGATGTTTGAAATATTTCGTCGGTTTTTTGTGATGGGCCGACGGCCATTTGAGCGCTTGATAGAAAGCCTCGGTAATGTCGTTGTAGTCGACCGCAAGGGGTGATGTGGCGGTGTCGTATGAATGAACTTTGATGTGGTGGTCCGTGGAGCCTTGTGACGATGGGAAGACGACGTGACTAGATGTTGCGAAGGTATTTTCTTGCACGCCCGACTGTTCAGAGCCGTACAGATCGACGGTCTCAATTGGATGTGGATTAACGTGCCTGTGAATAGAAATGAAGTTATTACTCGCGTGATTGTAAATGTATATTGAATAACAACAAAGTCTTATTACAATGTGTTGCAGCACAGCATAAAGAATTCTATACATTTTGCCGTCAATGTCAATAGATCGTCTGTAATAATCAGAGAAGTGTTAATCATAATTACGTTAGACTTTCCTTTGACATAAACATATGTAATACATCTGTAAGTAAGTTTCGTCAAGACTTCTTTTGTGTAACGCTTTATGAAATATTCAAGGAATGTATTGCGAAATATATTCCGAATAACTTGAGAATACAACACAAAAATTATTAATAAAAAAGAAGATAAAGTATGTAGAAAGCGGTTTGGAATGTTTTCGGTCTAATAATGAAAGCACAATTTCTTAATTTAAAAGAAATGTTTTTATTTTTCAATATATCTTCTTTAAGCCTATTATATTTATTTTGCATTTTTAAAACCTTTAATTTCCAAATAACTTTAAAAAAACTTTGTAAAAATATTCGCAGCTATTGGGTTGTTAGAGAAGTAATGACGTGTTTTTCCAGTTTTTCATAGGTTATTCATTTATATAAATAATATTAGTCACTTTTATATTGCCCCTTGTTTTTCGATAACTTTGTGTGATCTTTGACTGAGATTCACGATTCCTTAATCAAAGAAGATTAATATAATCCCTTTCCACTAGCCCCTCTCGTAATCTGTACACGATTTAGACAACTAAGTTGTCATGCTCAGCAGATAATTAATCACAGTGTTGCATCTGGAACTACGGTAAAATCGGCACGAAACACACGTGACTAATTACAGTAAAACCTGTCAATAACAGCCACCCATAAAGCAAAATATATTGGCCGTTATATAAAGGTGTCCGTAATTGACAGGTTTTTCGTCTCACAAATAAAATACATAATTAATTTTAGGATTTGCTTTCTTTATTTTATTAATTAAAGTAAATAGTATATAAATACAAATACGTGTAAGAAAAACTAAAATTTTAATGTATTTACATATTATAGATAATATGTATGACATCTAATAAATTATTTATATGTACATATTATTACAATATATTCATACGAAAAAACACAATTTATTAGGATTTTTTAAAGTATGTTTCAATATTTGTTTGCTTCACATTTTTTAGCTTGATTTAAAAACTGCAGCTTCACATGTAAGTAAAATTTTAGAAACATCCATATAAATGTCACCATTGTTATTGCACAATAAATAATTTTGTATGTCTGTTAATTTTGCACACACTTCACTCATACTAGATAAACTAGATTTTGGAGTTTCACATTCGTCCAGGTCACTATTATCAGAGTTATGTTCTACATCATTATTGCACAAATCTTCATCAATTTCTGGAATACTGAAGTTAGGGCTCTCTGTAGGCACATGACGATCAATAGAAGCATATTCATCTAAATCCATCAAAAATTCGTTACGAACTGCAGGATATAGCTGGGCAAGGGGTATTTCGTCTTCTTCATCAAACATTGTGTCCTCCTGGATAACATCAGAGAATCCGACCTTGGAAAAACATTTTTTAACTGTAGCAGGAGATATCTTTTTCCAAGCAGCTGTAATCTATACAAGTGCTTTGGCTAAATTTATGTTTTTTTCAAAAATTTCAAAATCACTTCCAGATATTGGAATTGCTTTATTTCTGGCTTTGCAAAACCAATTGTAGATGACTTGATCCACTGCCAATACTTCCGACTTCGGAAATTTTCGTTTTATCCATGTTAACACCTTCCTCGACCATCTTTTATTAATTCACCTTTATCATAATATCGTTAATTATCGGCTGTAATAACGAACTTAAGCATACTTTTCACTTTCCGCGATTATATTTATTTTGTCTTTTAGCGACAAACGTTTTCTTTTTTGCGACATACTTAATTAAGAACCTTTCGATATACGGAGACAACTTTAACACTGAATTGTTTCCTTTAGAATAATAAAGTTTAAATCGAAAAGGGTGAATTACTACCAGGTAATAGGAAACCCCGGGAAACCCCGACAATTTGTATTAGGTACTTCCGTTTTTTATACATTCATAAATTCCGGCCGACATTGGCAGGTAAATTTCTATGAAAATAGGCCGTAAAAGTTTGGGTTATTTGGCCGCGACCGTTTTACAAAGGTTGTAATTAACGGGTATTTGTGTATGGGAATTTCCTTATAGTCGATTCGGGTGGCCGCTTTAGTCAGGTGGCCGTTAACACAGGTTTTACTGTATCTGCTGATGATGATAAGTTAGTTGTCGAAATACGTATACAAAATACGAAAATTATTGTGGAATTATTTGATTAAGTTGATCAACCACAATCCATCAAAATTTATTTTCGCAATTCCTTGTTTATACTGTACCTAGTAATCAAATTAGCCCACCCGGTTAGCCTACAATATAAGGTACTTTGGAGGTACTTTAAAAAAAGTAAAAGCTTTAATTTTATCAGGTATTCTTTATTATTATACAAAAGAACCATTCCTGACATTTATTTTTTTTTAATTATTTCCTTCAAATGCTGATCGTAATTGCGCCTAACACGTTCCAATTTTCGATGACGCGTTCGAGCATTTCAAGTGGTATTTGGTGAATAACGCGAGTAATGTTGGTTTCCAATTGCTTAATCGTAGCTGGCTTATGCATATAGACTTTGGACTTTACGTAGCCCCAAAGGAAATAGTCTAAAGATGTGATATTACATGATCTAGGCAGACATTGCACAGGTCCATTACGTGAAATTAAATGTTCACCAAATTTTTCGCGTAATAAAGCCATGCTTTCGCGAGGTGTGTGGCAAGTAGCGTCGTCTTGTTGAAACCAAATGTCGTCGAGATCAATTTCAGGCAGCAAATAGTCCACTGTCATAACGCAATAACAGGCGCCATTCACAGTTACATTGCGGCCGTCTTCATTTTTGAAGTAATATAGACTGATGATTTCACTTGCCCATAAACCACTAAACCGTGGTTTTGTCTGGATGTAATGGCAGCTCTTTAATCTTCGGGTTGCTCTTCACTCCAAAAACGGTCATTGTGCTTATTGATATAGACTTAAGCTAGAAATGGGTCTCATCGCTGAACAAAATTTTGGTCAAAAACAGTGGAATTTCTTCAAGCTTTTCAAGAGCCTAAAGCCACTTTCAAGTCTTAAACGAGTTGAATTTTGTATGCTTTATACCAAGATCCTTCGAAAAATATGCCACGACAAGTCAAGCTGTTGAGATCTACTTCGAATCGATTCTTCACGGTCATCGCCTACACACTCATCTACCATAGCTATATTTTCTTCACTACGTGCTGTATGAGGTCTATTTGGTCGCCTATTATCCAATAATGAAAATTACGTTTCAAATTTTTCAGTGGTATAGCGAATTCTGCGTTCTGTGGGCCGATTACGTAGACCATAAATTGTTCTAAGTGTGTGGAATACATTTCTCGTGGAGCGCTGATTTTCGTAATACTGAGTAATTTGTCGATGCTGTACCGGTCTTTCCTCAATACAATGTCACACAATACTTAACTAAAATAGTGTGAAGTTTGACACGACTCCTTTAGTTCAAATCTATATTTGTGAAATACGGAAGTACACGTTTTAGGTTTCATGAATGGGTTTTATTTCTTTAAAATTTTAAAATTGTAGGGTGGGTTAATTTAATTACCAGGTACTATACATGTGCAGAGAGAGAAAAAATATGTTCAAACATTTCAAAACCTACATGATGTTACATGGGAAAAATTGAATTTAGGAGTTGCAACTAAAAGAAACAAATGCAAAAGATTGATATTTAAATTCTGCATAAAAAGCACCTTAAAAAATAAAATAAAGTAAAAATTAAGTATCTATACTATACCAAAAATTCTACATTTTTTTCTTGGCACAACTCATGAAATAATATAGACATTTGGAAAATGAAAAATATCATTAAATTTCACTCGACCTTACAAGTAATTTATCTAATTTAACTAAAGCTATACGTCTTTTTGTTAAAATGGAAAAAGCAGAGTATCGTGCGGTCATTAAATACTTCGTAATTAAGAATATGAAAGCTACCGAAATAAAAGATGAGTTACGGTAAACATTAGATGAATTAGATGAAGCTTCATCATCCGCCACAATAAGTAGATGGGTAAATGAATTTAAATGTGGTATAACAAGCTGTGTTGATGAAGCGCGCTCTGGAGCATCCAAAATCGTGACTTCTAAGGAAATGATTATAAAAATCCATAATATTATTACGCAAGATCGACGACTCAAAGTGAGAGAGATAGCAGACATGGTAAACATTTCAACAGAACGCGTACACCACATTTTAACGAAAGAATTGGGCCTTTTCAAGCTTTCGTAAGATGGGTGCCGCGATTGCTTACGACTGATCAAAAGTGTTTGGACCTTTATAAGCGGAATCCGGTTGACTTTTGTAGGCGACTTGTTACGTGCGATGAAACTTGGGTACGTTACAGTACACCCGAAACTAAACAACAGTCGAAACAATGGTTAGAACGTGGTTCTGCACCTCCAAAGAAAGCGAAACCACTTTATCGGAAAACAAGGTGATAGCATCAATTTTTTGGGATTCAAAGGGCATTTTGCTCATTGATTACCTTCAGAAAGGTGCCACAATAAACGGACAATATTATGCAGAACTTCTACAAAAACTAAATGTTGAGATTCGTGCTAAACAGCCAGGAATGGCAAAGATAAGATTCTGTTTTACCAAGACAACGCTCCTTGCAGTTGCATTTCCAATTAGTACCGCATGCGCCTTATTCGCCGGATCTAGCCTCTTCCGACTTCCACCTTTTTCCAAAATTGAAAACGGCACTAGGTGGAAAGAAATTTTCGTCTAACGACGAGCTTATCATCTTCGTAAATGAGTATTTTGCAAGCGCTCCGGAATCGCATTTTAGAGATGGCATAAGGGCTTTGGAGCACCGTTGGAATAAATGTATTGCTCTTTTAGGAGAATATATTGAAAAATAAAAATTATTTTGTATTTAAAAAATTCGTTTTTCTTTTCCATTCTCACTACTTGTCAAACTACTCTCGCATATACTTGCTGGACATGTTATCGGGGGCTTGTATACCAGTTATTGAGGTATGGAGTGCTAAAGTACACATTTTACATTTTATTTATTTATTTAATATTTTATAATATTTGAATGGTTTTGTTACATTTGTATTTACATTATGTAATGTCGTATACACTAATATGTTTGTTTGCAAGTTGCATGTTATATAGACGCGTTAGTTTACATATGTACAAGATTATATTTGTTTTGTGATAACTATGTCGCCTGTACCTATACTGAATATAATTTTAAGCATTTCATATATTTTATGAATTGCAACATACGTATGTATATAAACACTATTTTACAAAAATAAATAAGTGTTAAGGAATGTCTCAATTATTTCGACGAAAACAAGTTTAATTAAAATTACTTTCTTTATTCTCCTTATTAGTTAGCGTTACAAGTTAGTTTACAAGAGTAATTTCGTTTAAGTATAATTTTTATAGTTCGAAAAATGAAACTAACCGTGCAAATTCTCATGGCTGGAAAGTACATTAGTAAATATAAAAACTTTTAGCACACATACCAACATTACATGGCAAATTCACGAACCAGGACAATATTATAAAATCGTTAAAGCTTTTTATGTCCTTCCGGAACAAATAAGAAAAAAAGGTTATGACTTTAAAAGGAAAATAAGTCGCTTCTCTTAGAAAGGAGATTTTATATTTACAGGAAATTGCGAATAATATGGTACTGTTGTGATCTATGTTTCCGTATATTGTTATTTCAATCCTTGTAAATTGTAATGTGTTACGTAGTTGAAGTACATCGAACATTACACTCCAATAACACATTATTATTTAATATAAAGGCTGTTTCAAATTACGCGTTTTTTTTAAGAATAAATAAAACACATATATTGCATTCACTTTCAAAAACTTTTTATTGGTAATTGAAGTATCAGTTATGACATTTATATGCGAAAAATAATATCTGCCAAATGGCCTTCTCTTGGAACTCCACAAACGTCAACTCTTTTGTTAAAATTCTCAATTTGACATAATTGAGGCTCTATGTCACCAATGACACGGATAATTTCATCTTTCAAAGCAGGAATTGATTGTGGATTGTTTTTATAAACCCGACTTTTCACATAACCCCAAAGAAAATAGTCTAACGGTGTCAAATCACATGATCTTGGTGGCCAATTAACATCACCGTTTCTTGAGATTACACGTCTAGGAAATTTTTCTCTCAATAAATCAATCGATTCGTGCGCAAAGTGAGGTGTAGCGCCATCCTGTTGAAACCACATATCCTCTAGATCAATATTCATTAATTCAGGCCACAAAAATTCGGTTATCATCTGACGATATCGATCACCATTGACAGTTACAGCTTCACCAGCAGCGTTTTCAAAGAAGTAAGGTTCAATTACACCACCTGACCATAATGCACACCAAACAATAACTCGTTTAGGATGTATAGGTTTCTCATGAATAATTCGTGGATATTCCTCACCACAGATATGGCAATTTTGTTTATTAACATAGCCACCAAGTTCAAAATGTGCCTCATCGGAAAACATTATTTTTTGAGAAAAATCAGCTGGTTGTTCATCGAAATTAACAAATGAACGACATTTTAAATGATCTAATGGCTTCAGTTCTTGTGTTATTTGAACCTTATATGCCTTCAGAGCTAAATCCTTGTGTAAAATACACCATGTTGTTGATATCCAAACTAATATTTTCTTGTGAACGACCACTACGACTGTATTTTTCACTTTTTTGATCTTTCATGGAACCGATTTCTTGAAATTTTGTAATAACTCGACCAATAGTGCTTTCGGATGCGCCATTATGTACCATAAAATTCACGTAATTTTTTAAAAACTCTTTTCACAAAACGCTGATTTTCATAAAATAATTCAACAATTCGAACGCGTTGTTGTACCGTGTACGAAGCCATTTTTATAAATGTCATACATCACACTTTTTAAATGCCCGCATACCTAGAAAAATTCAGTGCGCCATCTATATTTTATTTATTCTTAAAAAAAAACCGCGCAATTTGAAACAGCCTTTATTATTATTTAATATATATATAATTTAGTTATTCTTTTTGGTGGTTTCAATTTTTCAAAAATTTGGATGATTATTGGCATTGTAATAGTAATAGTAATAATATTAAAAACATTTCGTTGACATTTTTAATGCCAAACAGTTTAACAATATTCTTAATAGTGATGGCAAAATGTAGCATCCAATATTTTCTAATATTACTTCTTCATTTCATGTTCAACAGCTCGATTATCCTATTATCCTATTGTTCCTGAAGACCCTTACCACATTAGCCTTGAAGTTTTATTTTACTTCTTTCCGCAAATAATATTAAATATAATTTACCAAAGGCAGATTATATTTCTTTACATCGGGTTTTCCAAGAGCGACATAACAATTTTTCTTTTATTATGATTTTCTTCAAACTTTAGCACAACCCAATCGAATAAATTTCAGAATTGCGGTAGTAATTTTTAATAATTTCCAAACGTTGCTCATTCGTGAACTTCACCATGATAAAAAGGTTAACCTTGACTGACGATTTGACATTTATAAATCATGAAAAACGGCCAACAAAATTCTTATGCCCCTATTGGAAAACCCTATATAAAGAAATATAATCTACGTTTCGAAAATTATATTTAATATTATTTGAATTTCTTCAAGAAATGATCTTCAGAGATGAAGCTCATTTTTGTCATTTTTTTGTCCATAAGCAAAATATGCGTTATTGGACAGCAACAAACCCACATGTGCTTAAAGAGACTCCATTATAACCACAAAAAGTGACCGTGTGGTGTGCATTTCATGCCGGAAGTGTGAATTTCATGCCGGAAGTGTGATTGAATCATATTTTTTCGTCGATGAAAATAACCGTCATGTTACGATCAATGGAGTTCGCTATCGTGCCATTTTCGAGGACTATTTTTGGTCAAAATTGGATGGACTTGACATCAGTGACATGTGATTCCAGTAAGATGGTGCCACATGCCACACAGCTGGTCAAACAATTTATCTATTGAAGGAGAAGTTCGGTAACCGTGTAATCTTGAGAAATGGTCCGGTCCAGTGACCACCTCGTTCATGCTGTTTAACGCTGTTGGATTGCTTTTTATGAGGTTTCATTAAGTTGTTGTTTTATGCCAAGAAGCCAACAACGTTCGCGAGATTGAATTCCTTAGTTAAATGTAACATGTGGACTGCACAGAACCTAGAACGGACGTACTACAATTGTTAGAATATTATCCGTAATATTCCATTTATATTTAATATTATTTCTACTTACTTAGGCGTAAGAAATCGAACCTTAATCAGAATAAAATAACATGAATTTAAATTTGTGTACAGAATATTTCGAATTTACCGCCGCTTGGTCAGCAACCCACGCAGCAACAATTATTTTGAAACTAATTGTACAAGATTTCATTATAACTTTGTTTAGTTTAGTTCAATTTCTGTGACTCGTGATGATGCCGCAAGGCAAAATATATATTTTGTGAAACTTTAGTTATATTTATTACAAAAAAAAGCTCTGTTAATAACAAAGAACATAGATGGTATAAAATTAATTGCAAATAAATATTTAGCATACACCTTGCTCTATTTATATCTGGTGTCATAAATTAAAATTCAAGTAACGTATTCAGATTTGACGCTATATTTTATCCACTTCCGTTTAGAATTTCGTGTTCTGTTATTTGCATATTTGGCGTGAATTTTTCCACTTCCTCTAGATCTGATGTTATGTACATATAAGATTTACAGCCTAGATAAGATTAATTATTCTAAAATTTTAGCAATTTTTGGTAAACTACACTAAAGAGTGTATTAATTGGACAATGTATACATTACTTTGTCGTCTTGGGAAATCGAGTATATAGAACGCAAGTGAAACTTGGATGATTTTAACGTTAATTTGAGACGTACATACATATATTGTATTTCTGTGTTAATAATTAGATCCTATTAGAAATCTTTTTTGTTTCTGTTCTAATTTATTATACATATTTATGTCAAGGAAAGTTTGATTCATATAAACTATTAACGAATACAAAGCGTTTCATTTCAGAATGAAGGAAATAATTATTGTACACGCACTATTTACTCCTGCAAGAATAGGTAAATAGAAACACTCTTTATAATTCGATAAATATGCTTTATCTTTGAATAACATGTTATTATAGTTAGTTAAATTGTTTAATTTAAGTAGCCTATTAGCAATGTGTTGTAGAACAACTTTGAACTAAACAAATTAGTATATTCCTTTGTTGCTATTAATCTTTTTTTATTATTTTAAATGTGGTTCTGGATATGCGTGGTCGCATAGCTGATTTCTCGCACCCTCTTGTCACTATTAGGCACAGAGCATTGTTGGTAATTTTGATAGAGCCTGTGGTTGATTAACTTAATCCCTTAAGGTTGATATATAACCCCTTTCCACATTAATTTTCGTATTCTGTATACGTATTTCGACAATTAACTTGTCGTCAACAACAGGTAACAGCAGATAACTAAATTGTCATCAACAGCAGATAACTAAATTGTCATCAACAACAGATAACTGTTTGATTATATGCTGATGATGACAACTTGGTTGTCGAAATACGCATACAGAATACGAAAATTAATGAAGAAAGGGGAAAAAGTTCGTGGCGTTTTTTCAGTAAAATTCAACTGGTCCCCGCATGGCGCGTGGACGAATTCATTTAAACCGAATATGCTCCATTATTATCGACAATGTTTCGCCATTTTTTTGGTAGATCCATGATCCCATCGGTGAAAAACTTCTGTGGTTTCTGGTCGAAAAACTGAATCAAGTAGTTTTCACAGGCTTCTTTTGAAACCAACTTAATTCCATTGAGAGAGTTCTGCAGAGATCGAAACAGATGATAGTCAGAGGGTGCTATATCCGGACTGTAAGGTGGGTGCATCAAAACTTCCCAACCAAACTCTCTCAATTTTTGACGGGTCATCAAAGAAGTGTGTGGTCGGGCGTTGTCATGATGGAAGACGACACCTTTCCTATTAATCAATTCGGGCCGTTTTCTTTCAATCGCCTGGCGTAATCTCTCTAGTTGTGCACAGTAGAGTTGAGAATCAATCGTCTGACCAGTTGGAAGTAGCTCGTAGTGGACGATTCCC
The DNA here is from genome assembly GCA_031893035.1 of Dermolepida albohirtum. NCBI lineage: Eukaryota > Metazoa > Arthropoda > Insecta > Coleoptera > Scarabaeidae > Dermolepida > Dermolepida albohirtum. The sequence goes on from JAVIWB010002748.1 coordinate 252,384, forward strand.
CTCCAGTCCCACCATACACACAGCATCACTTTTTTTGGCGTCAATGTTGGCTTAGCGAACGCTTGTGACGGCTCACCATCCTTTATCCACGATCTTTTACGCTTCCGATTATCGTACGTAATCCATTTTTCATCTCCGGTTATTAAACGTTTCAGAAACGGCTCGATTTCATTCCGTTCCAGCAGCGCATCGCAGATGTTAATTCGGTCCATCATGTTTTTCACGCTCAACTCATGAGGAACCCATACGTCAAGCTTTTTTTTGTAACCAGCTTTGTGTAAATGGTTCAAAACAGTTTTGTGGTCAATGCCTAGCTCCATGCCAATATCGACACTGCTGATATGCTTATCTTGTTGGACTTTTTCAAGAATTTCATCAGATTTTTCAGTGATTGGACGACCGGAGCGTGACTCATCTTTCACATTGAAATTTCCAGAACGAAAGCGAGCGAACCATTTCCGCGCAACAGATTTCGATAAAGTACCTTCACCGTACACAGCACAAATTTTATTACAAGCCTGCGCAGCGTTCTTCCCCTTATCATAATAATATTGCAGAATATAGCGAAATTTCTCATTATTCTTCTCCATTTTCAAGTGCGAATAACTTTCCAACCACTGCACCGATTACAATGTTTCTACGCTCAAACTAACGTTCGGAAGGTCATCTAAAAAACGAGCCGTCGGTGGTGTCGCTGTGACTTGTTGTTCTTTAGTTATCGGCAACCAATGCCATCTATCGGGAAAAACGCCACGAACTTTTTCCCAGACCCAATATATCAACCTTGAGTGATTAAAAACAGAACATTGTTATCTAATTGCTTTCTGCCATCTGCTTTGAATTTCACACATTCTTATTTAGAAAATCGAATTTATTATGTGTTATAAGCGGTTTCTAATTTTATGAAGTCAGTGTAATGTCAGGTGTGCCTCAAGGCTTCAACTTGGGACCGTTCCTTTTCCTGTTGTTTATTAGCGATTTGTTGTCTAGTCTTACCTATCCAGTTTTAGCCTATAATAATAATAATTGTTTTTATTATCCAACAGATTACTCCAGGGGTTCCCAAACTATGCGCCGCGGCGCCCGCGGACACCGCAAAGAGTCTCAAAGGGCACCGCGATAGCCTCGCCAGAACACACAAAGTATTTAAACAAAATTAAAGTCTTATAAAAATCTAAAAGTTAAATTTAGAGATCATAGCATACAATTTATTTAAATTTAAGATTTTAGACTTAAAATTATCAGGTCTCCAGTTTTGCTTCATATGAAGGGCGCCGCCGGAAATAATCTGAACGTTAAGGGCGCCTTAGCTTTTTAAAGATTGGGAATCTATGGATTACTCCATTAAGAGAACATTACAATAATAAAGTATAATGTCAAATTTAAATAAAATCCATAAAAGAAAAATTTGAAAAGCCTAACATTAGATTTAAAAAGAAATAAAGTACATATAAACAAAATACTAGAGCTTGACAAAAATTTAAACAGTTCAATTGTGGTTAATTGCAGTCTTTTCAAGATAATGCAAGTTCAATGGTGGTTAATGCCATGTGCGTAATAGGCGCTGTGCTTTTAAAATGCTGTACGGTAGATGCATGGTTTCTTGTTTAAAAACGAACTTCCAACACTGAATAAAATATTGGAAGAAATAATTAGAGATGAGTCCATACCAAAAATAAATCGAGTAACTCTACAAAGATTCTTAAAACTCATTAATTTCAAGTAAGTGTTAATGAAAAATTGTTCATGTTATAACACATTCATATTTAATTTATATTATATGTAAAGTGTAACAAGAAGAATATGCTAATAGAAAAGGATGAAGTTATCAGGCGGAGAAGGAAGTATCTGACAACAATAAAACATTACAGAGATGAGGGTCGCCCAATATTTTACCTAGACGAAACATGGTTAAATGACGGAACATACAAAGGACAAAGTTTGGATTGATGCAAGTTTAACAAGTGCACGACAATCTCTGGTTGAAGGATTATCCACAGGATTAAAAAGCCCTAGTGGTAAAGGCTGGCGATTAATAATATTCTACAGAGGGTCTGAATTCGGATTCGTAGAGGATGGGCTGTTGCTTTTTGAAGGTAGAAAAACAGCTGATGACCATGATGAAATGAATAGTATTATTTTTGAGGAATGGTTGGAACAAGTATTGCCTTGGTTACCAGATAATGCTGTTATCATAATGGACAATGCATCATATCATTCACGCAGAGTGGAAAGTCTTTCAACTTCTTCATGGAGGAAAGCTGCAATCCAAGACTGGTTACGTTCCAAAAATATTGAGTATAATGCAGAAATGTTACGTGCTGAATTACTGCATTTAGTACGTCTTCATAAGGAACAATATAATATATATGTAACTGATGCAGCAGCTGCAACTAAAACTGTATCGAGGTTACCACCATATCATTGTGAACTCAATCCAATTGATATGATTTGGGCACAAATAAAAAGTGAAGTTGCTTCAAAAAATACTACATTCAAAATGTCGCATGTACGAGAACTTTTGATGGAAGCAATTACAAATGTTATAATGGATAATTGGCAGAATTTTATCAACCATGTGATTAAAGTTTAAAAAAGAATGTGGGACTTAGATGGGTTAATGGATGATATTGTGAAACCATTTACTATTTGTGTTGGAAACAGTGACAGTGAAAGTGATTTATTGTCAAGCACAGGTGAATCCGATTAGTTGTACTGCTAATGTTTCTATATTTAAGTCAGCCCTCCTAAAGAACGAGTAGGCAGGCGTTCAAGGCTTCTAAAATTTTATGAATCTGTCAAAAATACTGTACGGCAGTTGGTGTATGGTTTCTTTTTTAAAAACGAATTACCAACACTTAATAAAATATTGGGAGAAATAACTAGAGGTGAGTCCAGTCCACTTCTAAAGTGATTTATTGCCAAGCACAAGTGAATCCGATTAGTTGTACTGCTAATGTTTCTATATTTATAATCTTTGTTGTATTTTTGATGGAGTTTTATAATAAATTTTAACAGTAGTTTACATTTTACCTTGAATTTCACAAATAAATTTGATATGAATATCAATAATTTATGACTTACAAATATATATATTACTTTTCTATTGAGAAGAAAAGTTCATGAAATATTTATTTTAATAATATTTAATCTTAATTTTAGATAGGTTGTACATATTAATTCAAAAAGTAAAGTTTGTACAATCATACTTCCATTAAAATGAATTTTTTTCCATTTATTTTTATGTAATAAAGAAAAAGATTGATATTGTTGACAAACTATTGTACTACATTTACAACTGTTTATGTTTCATTCTAATGGTTACTTTTTTAAGCTATGTGTTCCGCGTTTTAGCAGGATATTTGAATCATTCCTTATTCTGACACAAGGTATAGTGTATAAACACAAGTTGAGAAATAAGAATATCGAAAGGCTCAAAGAAGGAAACCACGAAAGTAATTTAGCGATAAAAAATGTAGAAAAAAAAATTACTATTATTATTATTACTATTATTATACGCTTGTGAATTGATGCACACATACTGTGTTAACTATCGAATTATTACAAATGCAATTTCTTAAGGTTGAATAACAGTTCTTTAATTAATACAAGATTGCAAGAATAAAACGACATTTCTATATCCGGCCGAACGTATTGCTTTGCATGAAACACTAATTCCGCCCGTATAAAAAGTAAAAGTTGATTCTTAAAAGTCCCACAGTCGACGTCCATTATTTGTTGTTCTTGACCTTTGCCTTGGCTTCGTCCGGTGTGTATAATTTATTATGTTGAAACGGGAATGACTGATTAGGAAATATATTTATATTAACTTATTCCTATGACATTGGACATATTAATATGCATTTTCTACGCAGAAATCTTAAAAAAAATAACTTTTTCTTCGATCGGTGGGTGTCTCCTCTTTGTTTATTCAACAAGACATGAATATTTAAATTAAATTTAAATGTATGTGTATATTTTAAGCAACTGTTTTTTTTTTCTTTTATATTACTGTAATAAATAATGGTAGAAAATATTTCGATCAAGGACGAATATTGGAATTTTTATAGAAATGGTATAAGAAAGTTGCGTTTAAAATTTTATGTATTCCGCATTAGTGGGTTAGCTATAGTCTCTATATTGGTAGTGTATTGGGCATTCGGAAACCGTGAAAACATTCGCGTTCCTTTCAGTGGAGCATCGATCAGAGTTGTTTGTAAATATTACACACGCAGTGAATAAATATACTATAATAATTCAACTATAGAGAAACCGTAAATTTACAAAAAAAACTGAAAATTTTACATACGAGCATTTTTAGGAATCAATTTTGGGATTAATACAGTGATTCTCAACCTATGGGGCGCCATAACATGAAATAGGGGGCGCGAGATCATCGAGAAAGAAAGAACAATTATTATTTTTTTTGAATTATTTGATTTACTGAAGGAAAAGCAGTACGAATACACAAAATACAAAAAAAAAACCGAATGTGTCAAAAAAACCATCTGGAACAAGTAAAATTACAACTAGGAATAAAAAACGAACACACGATGGAGTGAAGATATAAAGATGGTGATTAGGAAGAAATATGGAAAATGGAAGAAACACATACACCCAAAGACTTAAACGACTGTCATGAATACAGCGTGTTTCAAAAAGAATATACGTATTACAAAGTATTATTTTGTCCAAACCATCGATCGCTGCGCCTCGGCTCGGCTATTGAAAAAATGAATACATAGTCTAGTTTAGTTAATGGTCGCTAGATGTCTTCTGTTTAAAATTGCTACTCCGCAGCAGAAATCATTTTGTGTTCTCGAGTTTGCGAAGTGCAATTCCGTGATTACAGTGTAAAGGCGTTTCAGGTTGAGCTACCAAATTGATCCTCCGAATGGGCGGAACATTCGCAGATGGTATCGACAGTTTGTAGATACAGCATGTGTATGTAAAGGAAAGAGTCCTGGCCGTCCTCGTGTTTCTGAAGAAAATGTTGCACGAATTCAAACTGCTTTCCAACGTAATCCTTTAAAACCAACTCGTCGTGCCAGTCGGGAGTTACAACTGTCTACGATAACAATTTGGCGTGTTTTGAGACATCGGTTGGTTATGAAGCTGTACAAGTTACAGTTGTTACAAGCTCTGCGTCCTGATGACAAACGGAAACGTGTGGCATTTTGTAACGAGATTCATGACGCTATTGACCATGATAACACTTTCGCACAACGCATTGTGTTCAGTGATGAAGCGACTTTCCATGTTAGTAGTCTGGTAAACAAACACAATGTTCGAATTTGGGGTCTACAGAACCCACATGCAGCCATTGAACATGTACGAGATTCGCCTAAAATCAATGTGTTCTGCGCGATATCAAGATCATCTGTTTACGGCCCATTCTTCTTTGATGGAAACACGGTTAACGGTCAGCAGTATCTCACTATGTTATAAAACTGGTTGTTTCTGAGGCTGCACGAAGACAACTTCATTTTTCAACAAGACGGGGCACCCCCTCACTGGAGTCGCCAAGAGCGTGAATATCTGAATGAAACTCTACTGAACCGTTGGATTGGTCGTCAAGGAGCTGGCGACTTAGCATGTCTCAGCTGTGCTCCACGGTCGCCGGATTTGACACCCTATGACTTCTTCCTGTGGGGTTTCGTTAGACAACGTTTATGTACCACCACTTCCACAGAACCTGGAAGAGTTGAAGAACCGGATCCGTACTGCCATAACGTCAGTGACGAAGGACATGCTTGCCCGAGTATTGGAGGAATTTGAGTATCGATGTGATATTGTTCGTGTCGCTGATGGAGGACATATTGAACATCTATAATCTGAACTTGAGAGGTTCATAAATATGTGTGTAAAGTTTCATATTCGTATGTCTTAAATTTTAATAAATATATGCATTCGAAATACGTATATTCTTTTCGAAACACTCTGTATACTAAGACGAGGAAGAAGTGAAAAATTTAGTAGAAAGGGAATAAAAATCGTGGATCGATTTCGAAGAATCGTAAACTATTCTTTCGTGCTATAAGGGTAACTTTTGGGATTAATACTGTAATTTTTATCCTACAGGGGGCTATAACGCTAAATGTGTGTGTGTTGAAAAAAAAAAGAAAAATTATTAATTTTTTAAAAAAATTATTTGATTTACTGAAGGAAAAGCAATACAATTAAGAAACTCAATTACAGTTCAGTTTGATACTAGACACATACAACCATGCTCAAATGTATTAGACACCTTACGAATTTATGTACATACATACATACATACATATATAGTTTATATAGTTTAGTCAAAAGAGAGGTGAGGAAAATAGAACGGTTGTGAAAATTATGTACAAAGTGTTATTTAGTAATATAGTACAATTTATCAATATTTTGTCGGTCCGCCCTTGGCCTTAATGACAGCTCGCACTCGTCGAGGCATACTTGCTACTAAATTGTAACACTCTGCCGGTGGTATTGCAGCCCATATTTCGCGAATTTTTGTTGATAATTCTGCTTTTGACAGGCATTTATGTTCCGTGATCTTAGTTTTTAAGATACGCCACAAATTTTCAATGGGCGACAAATCGGGACTTTGTGGCGGTCAATCCAATACCTCCACCGTATTACAGCTCCCGATTTGTGGCAGGGCGCATTATCTTGCTGAAAAATGTATTGTAGAATATCCCGGTCGAATAGTTTTAGCACAGACGGTTCTAATACTTCCTCCAACATGGCTAAATAGCGTTGGCTATTCATCCGTCCATCGCACAGGTACACTTCTCCAACACCGTATGCAGACATACAACCCCAAACCATGATACTACCACCTCCAATTTTTACTGTGGGAATGATACATTGTGGTTCATAAGCTTTCCCTTGCCTACGCCGAACGTATAGCGTCCCAGGTAGTCCCCAAAGCTGCCAGGCAAAAGAAGAAAGTTAGCGCTTAGACAGGATTAAGTTTGTTTAATGTTACATGCAGACTGAATTGCATACAATGATAAGAATATTTGTCATGAATATGTACTTACATACCTCGATATTCGATTCATCAGACCAAAGAATCTTCGACCACTTCTCGATTGTCCAATTTTCATGTTGTTTGGCCCATAAATACCGCTTCTTTTTATGAGCGTCAGTTAAAAGCGGTTTACGTCGCGCTTTACACCCTCGTAAACCGGCACGGTGGAGACGCCTTCTTACTGTTTGCGCAGAAACTGTTACGCGATAACGCTGTTTCAGCTCACTGGCAAGCTGTTTCGACGTTTTTTCCTATCACTGAGAGCCAGTCTTTGTAAAATTCTGTCTTCTCTAATCGAGGTACAGGGTTTTCTGCCACTTTTTGGTCTGTTAACAAACGACCCACTCTCCTGATAGCGACTAATGGTTGTACGGACTGCACATCGCGAACATTTTTTTTGCAATTGCAGCTATTGATAACTTCCGGGAACGCAGTAGCACTATTTGGCCGCGTTCCCCTACCGACAACTCGCGTGTTTTAGGCATTTTTCTTCAACAAATAACTGACACAACGTGAAAAAATAGGATAATCTATTTGATCTCTACCACAAACTCACAAACGCACGTTGCTCACACACTGCTAGAATGACACTAAATTTATAAAATCCACAATTTCCCTTTTCCGCCTATTCTTTTCAATAGGGGATTAACTAAGGTATTCAAAAACGCATTTCTGTAAATACCATTAACTATTTTTACGGTTGATTTCCGTCAGACTTGGATAATACCGAGAATAAGGGTTTTTACCTGGGGTGTCTAATACATACATCTGAGCATGGTTGTATATTTGATAGTGCATTTATTTAAAAGAAAGTAATTCTAAAAACTTACCGACTGGTCTATTATTTATTCTTGCACGTTCAATAATTTAAGTAAATAAATTGGTTCTTTTTAATTTTTTGTACCATCTGTTGAAATACCTTCAGCGACAACGTACTTATAATTTCTACTTAACAGCAAATGTATGCTAAACAGCTTTTTTTAAATATTATGCAAACCCACGCTGTCCATATGGACCGTTGAATTAAAAAAAAATATTACGCAATGCGTTTCTTTGAACAGATCATGCCTGCAACCATCCGAAAGATCTTTTAACTGTTCGGATTAATTACAGTTACGTGTGTGTACTTTTTATATAAATAAAAAAAAGTTGTTCTGGACGTTGATGCGTTTGTATTTGTACGGCTACACGAATATTTACATATAAAATTAATATCCCCCGTGACTAGCAGGCATCTTATCTTTCGGAAATTAATATCGTTAAATGTTTACACGGATCTTACGAAACGTTCTTTATGCAATCACGAACAGGTTTAGTATTATATTCGGCTGTAATTTAAGCTCCAAATATTAAAGGAGGAATTTAAATTAATAAAATATTAAAATTGAATTTTAAATTGTCTATTTTATACGCCAGACTATGTAATAAAACGGAATATACGAAATCGGAATTTTAAATGTTTTTAATTAATAGAAAAAAAAACAACGTAAAAGTGTTTTTTTATACTATTTATTATGAACCGTGTAGGAAGTATTCTAAGTAATGAGTCGTTATAGTTTGTAAAGGATAATTATACGTTCGAACAACTAGATTAAGCGACTGAAATAATTCCTTTATCAGTGAATTTTAAAAGCTACAAATTATCTTTGCTTATAAAATTTTAAATAACCACATAACAATAACAATAACTCGAACTTATTAGTCCATATTTCATTATTTGTAACGTAACTTTGGATACTACGAGGTGTTTTTGAAGTACACTACCGGTCATATTCATTTGCCCACCCTTAGTTTTAGCCAAAATTATTAAACTATCAAATGTGTACTGAAAATTTATTTATTGTACCAATACAATAGTGTAAAATAAACATAAAATAGTTACATTTTTCTTATATAAAAACTTCATTAATTATTATTAAATTTTGCTCTCATCAATGTGCCCACCTTTATTTTTGATAATTGCTGCACATAATCGCGGCATCCTTTCAATTAATTTTTGCAGTGTATCTTCTGTAATTTGTGCCCAGGCTTCTTGAACTTGTTCCCACAGTACAGTGGTAGATGATAGAGCACGTTCTTGAACCTTCCGGTCCAATTCTTCCCAAAGAAGCTCTATTGGGTTCAGATCAGGACTTTGAGGTGGCCATACCATTATAGAGATTTGCCCTTGCTCTTCTAGTTGGCGCAAGTAATCGCCTCACAGTCTAGAAGTGTGTTTCGGATCGTTGTCCTGTTGAAATACAAAGTTTTCGCCAAGAATCCTTAGTCCTGAAGGAACAGCGTTATTTTCTAAAATTTCCTTGTAGCCTTCTTTTCTTAGGATTCCCTCAATTTTGATGAGATCGCCTACAGATCTTCCATCAAAACAACCCCAAATCATTACTGAACCTCCTTTATGTTTTACGGTAGGCGCAATACATTCTGGCAGTACTCTTTCTCCTGCGGATCTTCTTACGAATATTCGCCTTTTACTACCGAAAAGTTCAAACTTCGATTCGTCTGTCCACAACACATTATTCCACTGATCAATCGTCCAATTCTTATGTTCTTTAGCCCAATTTAGTCTTTTTATCTTGTTTTGCTTTCGTAGTAGTGGTTTTCGCAGCGCAATTCTTCCGTATAAACCCGCTTGCCTTAACCTTCTCTGTACCGTGGACACACTAATTGGTTTAGCACGCGCTCTATTCATTTCAGCAGCAATTTCTGGTGCTGTTTTTCGTCTATCGCGTCTACTTGTCTGTATTGGATGCCGGTCATCTGCAGATGTCGTCACTTTGCGTCGTCCAGATCTTCTTTTGTTGGAAAATGTACTACTTTCTTCAAATTTTTTAACGTTATAATCAACGGTTCTGCGATTTAATCGTAATTCTTTTGCAATTTCGCGATTACTTTTACCCGTACGATGATAAGCAATTATCATAGCATGCACGTCAACAGATAATTCCTTCGTCTTCGACATTGCATTAAAATATTGACAATAACTCTCTATTTCACTGTTTTCGCAACAAAAGATGAACGATGACTGACATAAAATTTATTTTCCTTTTTGAATAATACATCCTAATATTGTAATTAGTTACAATAACACAATATTGGTAATACCTTTCGGAAATGCAAGTAAAACTGTTAATACTGTAGGGATGAGCTTATATAATATTTATGGTATTTTTCCAATTTATGACACCTTTACGATATATCATAAACGATTTAAGATTTTCGTAGAAATTCATATGGAATTACTTACACTAATAATATTGTTGAATAATTATAATACAGATTTTTCGAAAGATAATCCGTATTTCAGGAAACACATAAAATTGGGGTGGGCAAATAAATATGACCGGTAGTGTAAGTAACGTTTTGATATAAAAAGAACACAGGTTTATGTTTATAAGAAATCCTGTACCATAATCTACTTTTCAATATAATTACCACCGATATTGAAACACTTATCATATCGAACTACCAGCCTCTGAAGTCCATACGTGTGTTATATTGACAATATTTCAGAAGTATTTTGCAAAAGGTTTTTTTCTAACCACGAACAGAAGAAATCTAAAACAATTAGAAGGAGCTGTGAAATTGATTATAGACGGATTTGGAACGAAGAGGAAGGAAAAACAAAAGAAATTAATTTTATAATGTCTTCTTCTGGGCTTCCAGGCTGGAAGCGCGTCACTGGTATACGTGACGACGTTTCGTACCTATTCGTATGGGACATCTTCAGGAGTCGACTACTGCTACTGTTTGTTGCACTGAAACTACCGTGCACCAGTGACGCGGTTCCAGCCCGGAAGCCCAGAAGAAGATAGTATGGACTCGACCGCGGAAGTCTACGTACCAGATTAATTTTATAAATCTATGTATTTAATAAAGATAATTTTTTATGTCAGTTAATGGAAATAGTTGATGTTTTCAAAAGAGAGATAAACGATGTACTTTCAAAAATATGGAAAAAGTTGTAAAGAGTAATACATATTTTGAGAAGATGTAATAACATTGTTTTTAAATATATAAATATATTTATAACTGTATTATACGAGTACTATAATAATCATTTTAACTTTTTGAGATAAAGAATATTTTATTTTCAAAGTAACGGGTGGCTGATGAAAGCTGCTACCAAAAGAAAACGTAATAACTTGTTTTCTGTGTAACCAACCTGTTCCATTTTTATTTTATTTTATAGATTGATCTTTAAATTTAACTAAAATGGAGAATTGGGACAATGAAACAAGAATTTGGATAATGCAACGGTTTCACGCTTTAGAGTCCGTAGTTTCCATCCAAAGAGGATATAGGCGCACGTTTGGCGGCACTCCTCCTAACAGATGGACTATAATGAGGCTCGTGAAGAATTTTGCCGTGCGTGGCACAATCGCAAGAAGGCCTTATCATCGAGATCCCTCAGTTCGGACGCAGGAAACTATCGCTGCTGTAGCTGCTGCTATACAATCCAATCCTCGAGTTTCGACAAGGAGCTTATCTGCTCAAATGGGTGTCAGCAGACAGTCACTGCAGACAATTTTGCACCAAGATTTAAACTTATTTCCATATAAGATTCAATTATCAAACAAACTGAACCCAAGAGACTTCCCGATTCGCTTGGAATTTTGTGAGAAGATCATTCAAATGGCGTCAGAGGATGTAAACGTCTTGAACTGCATTCTTATGTCTGACGAGGCACATTTTGATTTAAACGGCAATGTTAACAAACAAAATTGTCGAATATGGAGTAATTCTAACCCACAGATACTCCATCAGATGCAATTATATCCACTTCGCGTCACAGTGTGGTGCGCAGTTTCTTCAAGGTCATTGTCGGGCCTGACTTTCTCGAAGAAAACGGTCTTACTGTTACGGTCAATGGAGACCGTCACTTAAAGATGTTGAAAGAGTTTTTCTTTCCAGAATTACGCCGAAAGAGAATCTCTTTCAACTCTGTTTGGTTTCAACAAGATGGGGCAACTTGTCACATAGCGACGCCTGTTATGACAGAATTGCGGCAAAAATTCCCCAATAAACTGATTTCAAGAAACTCCACATTTCGTTGGCCTCCCAGGTCTCCTGACCTCACTGCACCTGATTTTTTTTTGTGGGGTTATTGCAAACAAGAAGTTTACAAAAGAAACCCAACAAATTTGGATGATTTAAAAAATCCATTTGAACGGTAATTGAGGCAATTCCCGCTGCAACACTCCAGGCAGTAACGAATAATTTTTTGATAAGATGTCGCACATCTGTCACCGAGGGTGGAGGCCATTTGAATTCAATTATCTTCAAAACTTCATGTATTACTTTAATAAAAATGTATTATTTTTCAAATGAATTACTAAAAATAAATTACATAAATTTGCAAAAAGTTATTTGAATTTTTTAATGTAGCAAAATTGATCAGCCACCCGTTATTATAGTTTTTTTTTAAATTAATTTCTGATTTTTATCTTTTTTATACAGCACGGGAACAGCTTCTATTTTCATCTGACGCTGTGCGAATTCAAGTAGAGAACACAATCGCTAAGAGTTATAATGAATATACGTGTCTATACTAAAATTGTATTATGCATTAACGTAATAATTTTTAAGACCTTCAGCCTTTGATATAGCGTGTAGTAGAAACGAATAAATCTCCCTCGCGTATTCGTGAATGTATCCGATAGATAGAAATGATCGTGGTTAACATTCGCTTACTGTATATGCAAGAAATATATAATAAGAATATAAATTGACTTTAATATTTTTATCTAAATCAGTTATTCACATTTTATGTTAAAAAATCTTTTATAATAATTAAAGCATTAATTTACATACTTGACATTTTCTCATATAATTAATTTAAATTCTGTTTGTTACGCAAACGTGTGTAATTACAAATAATAACCAAAATAATCATTAAGCTTCGTTTGTTACGATACAAGCTTTGCTTTTTTTTCTTTTTGATGGTGTTTTTTTTAATCACTGAAGGTCTACGAGGTCTGATCAAAAAATAACCGTTATTTTAAATTTTTTCAAAAAGTATTTATTTATTCATCAATAACTGTCTTGTCCCCTTCAAAGTAATCCCCCTCAGATATAATACACTTATGCCAGCGTGTTTTCCAATCCTCGAAACACTTCTGAAACGCGCTTTTTGGTATCGCCAACAGCTCCTGTTTCGATTTTTCTTTTATCTCCTCAATCGTGGCAAAACGCTTTCCTTTCATCGGTGTCTTCAGTTTTGGGAAGAGGAAAAAGTCAGCGGGGGCCAAGTCCGGTGAATACGGTGGTTGAGGCATGATAACGGTTTTGTTTTTGGCCAAAAACTCACGCACAAGCATCGATGTGTGAGCTGGTGCGTTATCATGGTGATTGTATTTTCCACAATTCCGATCGTTTGAGCCGTATTGCTTCACGTAAACGTTGCATAACTTCCTTGTAGTATTCCTTATTAACCGTACGACCTGTTGGCAAGAACTCATGATGCACCACGCCATTATAATCGAAGAAAATAGTGAGTAAAACCTTCACATTTGATCGAACTTGGCGTGCATTTTCTCGGCCTTCTGTAAAGCGCTTGTACCACCTATAAAAACTTTTTTGAGACAAAGTGCACTCGCCGAATGCCACAGTCAACATTTCAAGTGCCTCGGAGCACTTTATTCCGTTTTTAACGCAAAATTTAATACATATTCTTTGATCCTTTTTTTCGAATAGTAAAAAATCGAAGAGCACACCAAAACACGACTAACCTTTTTATCTGTCAAAAACAAACTGACAATTCAAAATAAAAAAAAAAATGCGAAAATCGAACATACGTAACTCACGAAATTTGAAAATAACGGTTATTTTTTATGAGACCTCGTATATATAACCCCTTTCCACATTTATTTTCGCATTCTGTATACGTATTTCGACAACTAAGTTGTCATCATCAGCAGATAATTAAACAGTGTCGCATCTGGAAAACTACGGCAAAAATATCCGTTGTACCGTTGAAAGCCAAAACACATACTTAGTGTGCGGAATTTGTTTTCGTACGGGTATTATTGCCGTAATTCTCTTTACAATCTAAATTTAGACACTTCTACAGGCCACAATAATAGGAGTTTGATAAGACATAAATTAATGCAAATGAATTTTTTAAAATAAAGTTTTGTCAATACGAAAACAACTATAAAATTAGAATATTTGAAAACGACCCTAAGTTAATGAAATATTAAGATAAATGCATTTAATTCAATCTAACGCGGATACCATAATAAGAAATAATGTTGCTAACCATCTTAACTTTAAAATCCTTAAATATGATTTAAACAGGAAATTGTGTGCGTATAATTTTATTCTTTCTGTTTCACTAAAAGTATTTTATTAGTTATATTGAATGAAAACAATAACAAAATATAATAGCAATTAAATTAATAATTTAAAAAGGCAACATACCCAAAATAAGCATTCACATCGTGAACACCCCATATGTAAATGAACAGCAAAAACTGAAAGTGAAATATTCTCACGTATTATATTGTAATTTTCCTATCTGATATTATTAACTATCTACTTACCATTACCGCAGACGAAGAAACCATCGCACACTCACTGGCAGGTGTAATATGAGTTTTCAAAGACAACGTAAAATGCACGTTAGCGGAACAAAAACTGCTTGTTTTCTATTCAATGGTACTCAAACATAAGATGATGTTTCTTCTAAGACAAACGCGATCATTAACTCATATACGGAAATGAAACGGCCTTTTCATGTAAAATTGCAATCTACTGACGGTATTAGAAAGAAAAGGCAATTGCCTTCCAATGAAGAGGTAACCGGAGAAATTCACTTCAAAGGTTAACTTTGTTTCTTGTTAACTTGCGCTAGTTGTCTAAATGAATTCACTGCTCTATGTGTACACATCTTTTATGTTTTATTTCCTTTGCGTATGTTTAGTATTTTCTCTTTTTCATACATAATGAACTAGAATACATTGTAAATTAATAAAGTAATAGTGATGGATATAATTATGTTTCTTGAAAATAAATTTCCTCGTTTTCTGCAACATTATTACGTCCTTTTTACGTGAAGTAATAAAAATAAATCTTTTTTTAAGTAGTGAGAAAAAATATATTTAATCTTAACTTGAAAGAAATAGAAAATAGAAAGGCACTGTATAACATCCATCTTTTCCTGTCTCCTTAAGGGAAGTCGATCAAACTTATAAAAAAAAATTAAAAAATTAAATAAAAAAAACTCGGTACATAAATAGAGCATGTACGAGGATAGTTTGACAAGTAGTGAGAATGACACATAGGTGGCGCTCTAATTGGTAAAACAAATGCACTGTAATTTAGTTTGCCTATTTATATGTTTACATTCCGATATTTAGATAAATCGGTTGATTAGTTTTTTTTTTTTGACAGCTGATTGAAAAAGAAGCAACACGTCGTTTTGTTAAAATGGAAAAAGCAGAGTATCGTGCGGTGATTAAATACTTCGTAATTAAGGGTACGAAAGCTACCGAAATAAAAGATGAGTTACGGGAAACATTAGGTGAATCTGCTCCATCATCCGCCACAATAAGTAGATGGGTAAATAAAATTAAACGTGGTAGAACAAACTGTGTTGATGAACCGCGCTCTGGAGCACCCAAAATCGTGACTTCCAAGGAAATGATTATAAAAATCCATAATATTATTGCACAAGATCGACGACTCAAAGTGAGAGAGATAGCAGACATGGTAAACATTTCAACAGAACGCGTACACCACATTTTAACGAAAGAATTGGGCCTTTCCAAGCTTTCGGCAAGATGGGTGCCGCGATTGTTTACGACTGATCAAAAGTTCACTCGTTTGCACATTTCCAATGAGTGTTTGGACCTTTATAAGAGGAATCCGGTTGATTTTTGTAGGCGATTTGTTGCTTGCGATGAAACTTGGATACACTACAGTACACCCGAAACTAAACAACAGTCGAAACAATGGTTAGACCGTGGTTCTGCACCTACAAAGAAAGCGAAAACCACTTTATCGGTGAACAAGGTGATGGCATCAATTTTTTGGGATTCGAATGGCATTTTGCTCATTGATTACCTTCAGAAACGTGCCACAATAAACGGACAATATTATGCAGAACTTCTACAAAAATTAAATGTTGAGATTGGTGCTAAACGGCCAGGAATGGCAAAGAAAAAGATTCTGTTTCACCAAGACAACGCTCCCTCGCATACCAGCACAGTTGCGTTGTCCAAAATCCACGAGTTGCATTTCCAATTAGTACCGCATGCGCCTTATTCGCCGGATCTAGCCCCTTCCGACTTCCACCTTTTTCCAAAATTGAAAACGGCACTAGGTGTAAAGAAATTTTCGTCTAACGACGACCTTATCATCTTCGTAAATGAGTATTTTGCAAGCGTTCCGGAATCGCATTTTAGAGATGGCATAATGTCATTGGAGCACCGTTGGAATAAATGTATTGCTCTTTTAGGAGAATATATTGAAAAATAAAAATTATTTTGTATTTAAAAAATTCGTTTTCCTTTTCCATTCTCACTACTTGTAAACAAACAAAATTTCTTAAAGAAATCTCAAAAACAATTATTCGACATCGCAACATGTAAGTGCGCGTCGAGAAACATATGTAAATGTGTGACAAAGGTACCTCCAGCAGAGCAAAAGTTTTTAAAGGACCAACAAAATGAGCGTAGAATGTATATTGACTGTGTGTATAGGTTAACAACAAAATCTATACGACGCAATGAAGTTCGAAAGAGAAAATATGATCAATTCGTTCAAAAAACATGACTTCGTCTATGTCAGAATTACATCGGTCATGCAGTAGTACTTCAAGTGAAACATCAGAATCAGAGCCATCTTGTAAGCATGATCCAGTTCATGTTTTCAACATGGTCAAGAGAAGTTTATATTTAAGAGATGACCTTAAGAGTATTGTTTCAAAAACTATAAACAGAAATTCATTCTTCGCACACCCAGAAAATATGCTATTAGCCATGCTTCAAGATGATACTTCAGCAATTAGAGAATTGGCTCTTCGAAGAGTATTGGAAGCAAGAAAAGAAAATGTGTGTGTTAAAAGCAAGAAAGTTCGCGAGTTCTGCCTTCTACAAGTTCAAGTAAATGCGACGAATTGCTGTGAGTTAATAAATTGGCCGAATGTGAGAATAACTGAACCACCAATAACTATGAAATATTCTAATACAGAAATTTCAAATCTGATTCGTTCGGGAAATAATTTCAGTCAATTTGGAATGTTTCCTTGTCATACCGAAGCGGTAGAGAGGTGTGTCAAGCTCGTCACTGAAGCTTCAATATCTGTTTGTGGATCAGAAGCAAGAGACGGTTTCATTCGCTCTAGAATTAAAGCAAAGCAAGATATACCACTGTTTGAGTCGAAATCTCAATTTTTTCAACAATGAAACCCTTTACAATTAGCAAACGAATGATTTTTGTTTTTGTATTAAATTTGCTTTATGTGAGTAAATCAAAGACTGAAACTGTTTGAATTAATTGAATAATAAACAATTTTAAACCACTTTGCTTTTTTATAAATGATAAAGTTCCACAAATTAAAGTCTTGTGCGCCATCTCAAGACGTTGACCTAGGAAGGTAAGATTTTTTCTCTGCACTTTTTAGTATTTAGAGCATCGATTTTTAATACAGGAAAAACCAAATTTAAAAAAAAAACTTTTTCTCTCCACCCTATTATATATGTATATAAATTACAGGTGATTCTAATTCGGTTGCACGGTACTGTAGAGTTGCTCTTACCTTATCAATTTACTTCTAATCCTTTTCTCCGTCGTTACTGCATTAAAAATATGATTTTTAAAAATAATGAACTTCGAAGTGTTTCCATTAAACTTACGAGGGAGCGTTTTTATATTCGCGGAATGAGCGTGTTGTAGAGGGGTGAGTAGGCGCATTGGGGGCGTGGCCTATGCAGCGACTCATGATTAGCATAAACACGAAGTTTCATTGTTATTAGACAGTTAGTCTTTGAGCTATCGTCAACCAAGTAACATAATCAGGAGTGAAAAGTGAAATATGGAAAAAATCGAATATCGTGCCGTTATAAAGTTCCTTACCAGGCAAGGAAAATCAGTCGCGACCATAATGAATGAGATGTCATTGGTTTACGGCGACTCTTGTCCAGGAAAAACCATGGTGTACAAGTGGCATACTTTATTTAAACAAGGAAGGAAATCCCTTGAAGACGACCCGAAGCCGGGCAGGAGCATTGAGGTGACCACGCCAGCACTTATCCAAAAAGTTGAACAAATTGTACTCGAAGATGCTCGACTAAAGAAGAAACAACTCGCAGAAATGGTTGGAGTATCCGATACAACAATTTTTAAAATCCTGCACGATCATCTCGGCATGTCTAAGGTCAGCGCAAGATGGGTGCCGAGAATGCTCACGCCGCCGCAAAAACAACAGCGTGTAGAGTGTTCGCGTGCATTTTTGGACCTCTGTAATGAAGACGAGGATGGTGTATTGAGTGCAATTGTTACTGGAGACGAAACTTTGGTTCATCATTATGAACCTGAGTCCAAACAAGACTCCATGTAGTGGTATAAAAAGGGCACAGCACCTCCCAAGAAATTTAAAGTGTCACAATCAGCTGGGAAACTCATGGCAACGGTATTTTGGGACTCGGAAGGAATATTGTTGATTGATTATAAAGATAAAGGTGTTTCTATAACCGGAGAATATTACGCTTCAATATTAGAGCGACTAAAAGAAGCCATTAAAGAGAAAAGACGGGGAACATTGACAAAAGGTGTTCTGCTTTTGCATGACAACGCGCCCGTCCACAAGAGCCGCGTTGCGTTAGCTGCCCTGCATAAGGTGGGCTTCGAAATTGTAAATCACCCACCCTACAGCCCAGACCTGGCCCCGAGTTATTATTACCTGTTTCCGAAAATGAAAAAAGAGCTGCAGGGTAAAAAATTTACTGCCGATGATGAAGTCAAGGAGGCAGTTTCGGCGTATTTTACAGATAAAGAGAAATCATTTTTTTATGAGGGTATAAATAAATTAATTGAAAGATGTGAAAAATGTATCCGTCTTGCAGGTGAGTATATTGAAAAAGAAAAATAATTTCGTTTTTTTATTTCCACCCCTTGTCCCCCATTCCGCGAATATAAAAACGCTCCCTCGTACATGGTTAAAACCTACTGCGGATATAACTTTAATTTGACAATGAAGTGCACTTTTTGGGCCATTGCTATCAGTAATGCAACATGTCGGAATACAAATATGAATATGATGACGTAACTTTTTAGTATTACTGGGTAATTTTGAACGGGAGCCAATAGAATAAACACGACGGACGTCTCAAAACCAATTAATCTGCGTGGTTCATAATTAATAATTTTATAAATATGTATGCTTTTCCGTTTTCTCTCATTAATTTTTCCATTACTGTTCTTTGCACACATGTAATCTTACTTTCTAAAACTTGTTAAGGAAGTTGATTCAAAACGTTTCCGTAAAATTGAATCCTATTATTACTGAGAGAACTTTTTTTGACGGATTTCGTATTTTGTAATGTTCTTAATGTGTTTTTCATTAATTTTTTTTGTTGACAATTATTCTTATTAAACTATATATCAAGGTAATACAATCATACGTTAAGATTAGAAAATCATCTGATAATTCTTAAATTTTATTGTGGACTGGTTGATTGAATTACTCAAAAAATGTAAATTTAAAATAATGTTTTGTATTCTGTATACGCATTTCGACAACTAAGTTGTCATCATCAGCAAATAATTAATCACAGTGTCGCACCTGGAACCACGGCAAGATCCGCAGAAAAACAAATCCATAACAGACATTAACCGTCAAAAGCCAAACATATGGAAACAATGACGATGAGACCAATTGTTTCGGGGATTAATTGAATGAATACACAAATATGCACGAATAACTTGAAAGTTTATCAGTTGCTCATTCAATAGAATTTATTCAAAGAATTAAAGGCCGTAAATTGGATGATGAAGAAATTTTAGTGTCGTTCCACGTAACGTCATTATATCCTTCGATATCGATTCCAGAAACTTTAAAATATTTAAAAGAATTTCTGTATAAAAATAGGATTGTACCAAATGTAAAGGAATATGTGCGATTGACAACCCTATGTAGTCCCAAAACTGTTTCCAGTTCGAATGTAAGTTCTATGAACAGTTCAAGGAACAGGAATGGGCAATTGTCTCTGTCCATTTATAGCGGATTTATTCATGAGTAATTTTAAGGCTGAATTTAAACAATATATTTTTCCAAGAGTTTGGATTAGATGCATATGTATTGGGTTGGCAACAAGTACTTTCGGTTTTTACTGATAGAGAGCGTTGCTTTATTTTTTGTATAACGTATGTTAGTGCTGTACTTTATCGTTTGTCGTGTGATACTAGTCACATTGACGTAACTTCAGAAGCAAGTAGTGCGTGATTTTTATTAAAGCTATTAGTTGTGGGTTAATTTTAAATGGAGTGCAGAAACGAACATTTTCGACATATTTTACTATTTTATTTCCGTAAAGGAAAGAAAGCTGCTGCGGCTCACAAAAAGATATGTGAAATTTATGGGTGCTAATTGCTTAACAGAGCGCACGTGTCAGAATTGGTATAAAAAATTCCGTTCTGGAGATTTTTCCCTCAAAGATGAGCAACGTTCTGGTCGGTCTACTGAAGTTGATGATGACCAAATCAAAGTCATAATTGAAGAGAATCGTCATATAACTATTCGAGAGGTTGCGGAGAGGCTACATGTATCGCACACAACAATTGAAACACATTTAAAATGTGTTGGGCTAGTTAAGAAGCTTGATATTTGGGTACCTCACGAATTGAAAGAAATTCATTTAACACAAAGAATCAACTTTTGCGATATGCTCCTTAGACGAAATGAAACCGACCCTTTCTTAAAAAGAATCATCACTGGTGATGAAAAATGGGTCCCGTACAGTAACATAGTTCGAAAACGATCATGGAGCAAACACGATAAACCAGCTCAAACCACATCGAAAGCTGAATTGCATCCAAAAAAGATCATGCTGTCAGTTTGGTGGGATTACAAAGGTGTTGTGTTTTTTGAGCTGCTTCCAAGGAACCAAACGATCAATTCTGATGTTTACTGTCAACAATTAATAAAACTGGATGAAGCAATCAAAGAAAAACGGCCAGAATTGTCAAATCGGAAAGGTGTAGTTTTCCACCAAGATAATGCAAGGCCTCACACATCTTTGGCAACTCGTGAGAAACTATTGGAGCTTGGCTGGGAAGTGATGCCACATCCCCCATACAGCCCTGATCTAGCACCATCTGATTACCATTTATTTCGAAGTTTGCAGAATTCTTTTAATGGTAAAACTTTCACAAATGACGATGACCTTTACTCGCACCTGATTCAGTTTTTTGCTGATAAGGACCAGAAATTTTATGAGCGCGGAATCATACAGCTGAAAGAAAGATGGCAAAAGGTCATTGAGCAAAATGGAAAATATATAATTGATTAAAAACTATTCTTTGTTTAAAAAAAGTGTTTTATTTTATACTACAAAACCGAAAGTACTTAGTTGCCAACCCAATAGATGATATTTTCGCGATTTCCGACATACATAAATGTAACTTTGCCGATTCCGTCAGGACGGTTATACAAAGAAAAAGAAAACAATAACATCTTACCCTTCTTATACACCCTAGTAATTAGAAAAAATCTTAAAATAGAAATTGATATTTTCCAAAAAGAAACTAATGTTCATAGATTTATTACGGCTGGTCCAAATCACAGCATGCAACAAAAGATAACTTCTCTCAGAATTCTTATCAATCGTTTGCTTAGTTTCCCACTAACAAAAGTGAGATACGAAAAAAAGTTGAATTTTATTAAGAACATTGCAGCATACAATGGTTTTGATTCGGAAGTAATCAATGGATTAATTAGGGACGTTAACAAAAAATATAACACATGTCTGTCGCTTTAAAATAGTCGAGATAAGTAATTTATATGTTTACCACTTCAACTTTTGACGAAAAATTTAAACAGTGTTTTTAAAGAGCGCGGTTTTCAAGTTACATTTCGGTCCACTATCTTTAGTAAATTCCTCTTAGGAAACGCGGAAGACAAAGTTGAGTCAAATTAGAAACCGGGGATGTAAGAAATAATATGTCTAGGTTATAATAAACAATACATTGGTCAGATAAAACGTTAGGAATACGGTATAAAAAAAAATATGGCGCACATTAAATTTAATCGACCTGAGAAATTCAGTTTGGCAAAGCACGTGCAAGAAACTAATCATAATGTCGCCGCAGATTGTCTATATTTAATTAAAAATATAAATAATTATTGCGAATTAGATATCTGATATACATATATATGAAAGCATATCCATTTCGAAAAGCAAAAACCAGAAAAGAAGTATACCACCTCTAAAAAAAGTTTCCATATGTAAGCTTAACTTTAAAATAAGTGGTTAGTTTTAAGACTACAATACAATTTAAATTATGTGAAACAATGTGTGTTTGGCTTTTGATGATGGATTTGCTTCTGTGCAAGTTTTGCCGCGGTTCCAAGTGCGAAACTGTGATTAATGATCTGCCGATGATAATTTAGTTGTCGAAATGCGTATACAGAATACAAACATTATTGTGGAAAGGGGTTCTATTTACATTTGTTTGAGTAACATCCGATAATTGCCAAATAATAAATGCTTTGAGTATGTTTTTATATGTACATAAATCATAATAATTAAATAAATTTTACCAAAAACTACCAGGTCGGCTGAAAAGTCCCCGGTCTGACACATAGATGGCGTTACTGTTATTAAATCCATATGTTTTTTAGATAATACTAACCTTCAAACGAAACGTGTCAAAATTTGACAGCAGTTACTGAGATATTGCGTTAAGAGTGAAGCTACTTTTGTTATTTAAAAAAATGGTAAAAGAAAAATTTCGTGTGCTGATAAAGTACTGCTTTTTGAAGGGAAAAATACCGTTGAAGCAAAAGCATGGCTTGATGAGGAGTTTCCGGACTCTGCGCCAGGAAAATCAACCATAATTGATTGGTATGCTAAGTTTAAACGTGGTGAAATGAGCACCGAAGACGGCGAACGCAGTGGACGACCAAAAGAGGCTATCACCGACGAAAACATCAAAAAAGTTCGCAAAATCATTTTAAATGACCGTAAAATAAAGTTGATCGAGATAGCTGACATCCTAAAGATATCAAAGGAACGTGTTGGACACATCGTGCATGAATATTTGGGCATGCGGAAGCTCTGTGCAAAATGGGTGCCGCGCGAGCTCACATTCGATCAAAAACAACAACGAGTTGATGATTCTGAGCTGTGTTTGAAGCTGTTAAATCGTAATAAAACCGAGTTTTTGCGTCGATATGTGACAATGGATGAAACAGGGATTCATCACTGCGCTCCAAAGTCCAATCGACAGTCAGCCGAGTGGACTGCACGCGATGAACCGGCTCCAAAGTTATGGCGTCAGCTTTTTGGGATGCGCATGGAATAATTTTCATAGATTATCTTAAAAAGGGCCAGTCCATCAACAGCGACTATTATACAGCGTTATTGGACCGTTTGAAGAACGAAATCGCAAAAAAACGGCCCCATATGAAGAAGAAGAAAGTGCTGTTTCACCAAGACAATGCACCGTGTCACAAATCAATGAAAACAATGGCCAAATTAAGTGAATTGGGTTTCGAATTACTTCCCCATCCACCGTACTCTCCAGATGTGGCCCCCAGCGACTATTTCCTGTTTGCAGACCTCAAGAGAATGCTCGCCGGGAAGAAATTTAGCAGGGATGAGGAGGTGATCGCCGAAACTGAGGCCTATTTCGAGGCTAAAGACAATTCGTACTACAAAAATGGTATCGAAAAGTTGGAAGAACGCTATAATCGGTGTATCGCCCTCGAATGCAACTATGTTGAATAATAAAATCGAATTTTGCCAAAAAACTGTGTTTTACTATGGTAGACCGGGGACTTTTCAGTTCGACTGTTATGGTAATTTGTAAAAAAATTTATGCAAAATATCTTTAATTTCATATTGCTCATTATAAGGCTTTTAGGCAAGCTATAACACAGATAATATTTATACAACTATTTTTATTAGTTTTTTATTATATTTTATTATTATTATAAAGTAATAACAAGTATTCAGTAATAAACATTTCCTTCTCTTAAGAATATTGAGTATTCGACGGTGAATGTCCCAAACACTTATCATGTACTAAAATCTCTCTAGAATTGCGAGTAATTCGGTCTTTTTTATTTCCGTAGATTACACATATGCCACATATTTGTCCAATGTCTTTCGAAATGTCTTGTGGTTTGACTTTTATATTCATAATTCGTTTTTATAATTTAAAACTAACCTCAATTTATTTAGAAATAGTGTAAATAACAAACATAAGTAAAGTGTTGCACATAATAAACAGCAATTAAAACTTTTATGGCTTTATTACTCATATTTCGGTAATATCCTATGCTACGATTAAATCTAACTAAGTAAAATACTCTCTTTTTTTGCTACGTGCCCTCTATATACTCCGTATCAACTCTGTTGAATAATTTTTTATCTTTGAATTCATGGTATCTAGAGAGAGTGTTCCACAACAGGCCTTGGTATGGAAAATGATGCAAATTGAAATAAAATAAGCGTCTTACCTGAACAAGCCATCAGGAAGCAAATTTATAAAATAAGTAAAGCGATAGTTTTTGTGTTTTTGTCATTAATTTGGTTATGTTTATTTGACGAAAAAAGTAAATTTATGTTATCTTTGTTAGGCTATTTTTTACATATTTTTGTTATTGTAATAATAATAAAAAAAAAAAAATAAAATAAAAATAATAAATCTTTATTGTCCGACAGGATTTCCCAATTGTAGGACAAAAACATGAAAGATAAATATAAACAAATAAAAAACTTGTACACCAGAAGAACTGAAGAGCATAGATCACTATTAAATGCATTGTTTTTTTGTAAACATTAATCTCTATATTGAAGACAAGAAGCTTCTGAGTTGAATAATAGAATCAAAAAACAATTTGTTAAAACATTTCATCCTTTTATTAAATTAACTTACCTTTTGCAGATTTTTTTATAAAAATAAATTATTTATTGACAGAACTGCTTAGGTTAAATATACGTACACCACCAGTCATTTTATTTGCCCACCCCAATTTTTTGTTTCCGAAATACGGATTATTTATACATAAAGTAATAAATAAAACTTTTTAATTCCATATGAATTTTAATCATTTTTGATATATATAACATAAATTGGAAAAAAATAAATATTATATAGGTAATTGAATACAAACCTGCATTTAAAAGTATTACCAATTTTATGTTATTAGATTTTCTATATTAGGATGTGTTATTCAAAAAGGAAAATAAATTTTATGTCAATTGTTCATCTTTTGTTGCGAAAACAGTAAAATAGAGAGTTATTCTGAATATTTTAATGCAATGCCGAAGACGAAGGATTTATCTGTGGAAGTGCGTGCTATGATAATTGCTTATCATCGTACGGGTAAAAGTAATGCGAAATTGCAAAAGAATTACGATTAAATCGCGGAATCGTTGATTATAACGTTAAAAAATTTGAAGAAAGTGGTACATTTTGCAACATTTTGTTGTAAACAATAACGAATCTAGATACCGGCATCTAATACGGATAAGTAGACGCGATAGATGAAAAACAGCATCATTTTTAAACGTGCTAAACCAATAGTGTGTCCAACAAGAATTAAGGCAAGCGGGTTTTAAATTTTTGAAAAATAAAGAACAAGATAAATCGATAAATTTAAAGAACATAAGAATTGATTGATCAGTGGAATAATGTGTTGTGGACAGACGAATCGAAGTTTGAACTTTTCGGTAGTAAAAGGTGAATATTGTGAATCCGCAGGAGAAAGAGTACTGCCAGAATGTATTGCGCCTGTAAAACATAATAATGATTTTATATTGGAACATCTGTAGGCGACTTTCAAAATTATTTAAGAAAAGAAGGCCACAAGGAAATTTTAGAAAATTTCTTTTCTTTGTGTTTAATTTTTTTTATTTCAACAACAACGATCCGAAACACACTTCTAGATTGTGTGGCGATTACTTGCGTCAACTAGAAGAGCAAGTTAACTTTATAATGGTATGGCCAGCTCAAAGTCCTTTGAACAGAGCTTCTTTGGGAGAGAAAACCGGAAGGAGAGGCAGTTCCACCACTGTACTGTGGGAAGAACTCAAGAAGATACAAAAAGAAGATAACTGCAAAAATTAATTGAAAGGATAATAATGTAAAATTAAAAATGAAAAATAAAGTGGGCACATTGATGAGAGCAAAATTTAATAATAATTAATGATAAAGTTTTTATATAAGAAAAATGTAACTATTTTATGTTTATTTTACACTATTGTATTGGTACAATAAATAAATTTTTTACACATTTGATAGTTTAATAATTTTGGCTAAAATTAAGGCTTGGCAAATAAATATGACAGCTAGTGTACTTCCTTTGATTACTATAAGCTGATATAGTGTTTATACATATACTTTTCCGAACGTACACTATTTATACACAAAGCAATAAAGAAAACTTTTTAATTCATGTTTAATTATTTTTGGAGATTATTGAATACAAACTTAATTAAAAGTAACCTTTCTACATTATTAGATTTTCTATGGATAAAGTGATAATCAGGTTTGTCAATTGTGCAGTATGGCCAAACCAAAACTATTATTGTGTCGGGGGCTTTATTAAAATTAAAACACCCGTGTTCCTTTAAGATTATTTTATTTAGTATCTTTCATGAATCTTTTCAAACGTCAACCTTCTTACATACTTACTTTATAGCAACCTATTCTATCTAAAGTTACTATTCATTTACCCGCCAATTTCAAATTTGAAAAAATACCCTACAATTGCCAACCCCAGACAGATGTAGATAAGTTAATTTTACGAGATAGTAGTAAGTAGATGTCCGGCAAATAAAAATTCGTAAATTTTGATATTTTGTTATAAACAATAACGAATTAGTAAAATATGGAGCGTTCGATTACAGCATCATTTTTAAACGATAATAAACAAAATTGGATTTAACTTTTTGAAATAACGATTTTGTTCTATTTTCAGTTGAAGAAAGTGAAAGGGAGTGATCGACGATTTAAAAACGTCTTATGTGAATTACGAAAGGTCAGTTTGTAAACATAATAAATTATATTAACATATTGTATACTTTGATAATATTTATGGAAGGGGTTAGAATTTCTTTTCTTTGTGTTTAATTTTTTTTATTTAATCAATTAATGTGAATTCTGATGTGAATAATTGCAAGTTAACTTTTAAGGTCATCGCCTTTAACAGAGCGTCGGAGAGAAAATGAGAGGCAGTTGAGTTAGGTCCGCAAGATCTCAATAGATAAAAAAGAAGAAACGAATTCAAGACTAATAATGTAAAATTAAAAATGAACCAAAAAAGTTATTTTGGGTATATTAATTTCTATATTCGAAATTAATTAAATGTTATTCAACTTTGTAGTATTCACAAACTTATTATTTTCTTTTTTAATACGTTAGTCGTTTTATTCTAACTATAAATATTATTCTTTTCTAAATTTCTTATCAAATGTTCCTGTTAAATACAAAAAAAAACACTATAAATTAGTAGGCGGCTGTTATTAATTTTCAGAGAAAAACATTGTACAAAACATAAATAAAATGAAAACGATACTTTCAAAATATATAAACTTGCGTGCATAGAAATCGGCCCACTGTAAACTTTTGACTTAAACTATATATTTTTTCAAAATTATTCATCAGATTAAAAAAAAGAAATATGCTGTTTTAACGACAATTTAATATGCTTTAATGTGAGTATAAATTTATGAAAACTTAGACTTCCTATGTTTACCATAGTGAAATTAATGCATTAAGCAAATTAAGCTTTTTTATTATTAACATAAATAGGGTTATTGGCAATTTAAAACTTAACACTTAATTTTTTAATAATGGGTATGACCTCCTCTTGCCCTAATAACATCTCTCATACGATTAGGCATTGATCTAATCAAGTTTGCTATTGTTTCTTGAGGGATGTTAAACCACTCTTCTTCTACTGCAACAATAAGCTCTGGGATCGAGTTTGGGGTATGAAGTCTAGCTCGAATTCTTCGTTTTAGCTCATCCCATAAATATTCGATGGGATTTAGGTCAGGACTGCATGCTGGCCACTCCATAACCCGAAAACCGACTTCTGCAATGTAATATTGCACAATTCTTGCGGTGTGCGGCCTTGCATTGTCATGCATAAAGGTAAATGTAGTCGACGTAAGGTACCACATAAATTGCTAAAATCTCCTCGACATATCTAGCAGCCGTTAAACCTCTTTTTCCGTGAACACGGTCGCCCCTACGAATGAACTCAAGGTCGGTTCGTGCTCCTATAGAAATTGCACCCCAGATCATACAGGAACCACCTCCATAAGCACTCCGTTCTTCAAGGCAGCAATCTGCAAATCGCTCTCTTGGTCTTCGGTACACTTTCCTTCTTCGGTCGCTACCATGGAGGCATATTCTGGTCTCATCTGAGAACAGAACAGATCCCCATTGTTCCAACGTCCAATTCAAATGATCCCGTGCAAAACGCAGGCGTGCTTGCCGATGAGCTAGAGTAAGTTTTGGGCCAATCGCAGGTGTTTTAGGGGTCAGGTTATTTTCCTGCAGTCTTCGTCTTACTGTCCACTGACTAATAACCACTCCTCGCACCTCACGGAGCTGTCGTTGCACTTGAACGGCATTAAGGTGACGATTTCTTAATGTTGTTGACACAATAAAGCGGTCATCACTAGCGGTAGTAAATCGCCTTCTGCCTGTTCCAGGTCGCCTATGAATGGATCCAGTCTCCTCATAACGGTTGCACACTCTTCGAACCGCTGCGCGTGTCATATCCAATTGTCTAGCAACAGCTCGCTGCCCAAGCCCATTTTCGATTATAGCAATAACTTGGGCACACACTTGAACACTATTGAGATAAGAAAAACGAATAATATATATATATAATTTTAATATTGACAAATTTGTTATTTTCGTTGGAATCATACGTTTTATATATATATATATGATAAATTTATACTCACATTAAAGCATATTAAATTGTCGTTAAAACAGCATATTTCTTTTTTTGATCTGATGAATAATTTTGAAAAAATATATAGTTTAAATCAAAAGTTTACAGTATATATATAGTTTATATATATATATATATATATATATATATATATATAAAATGTCAATGTTGTGAAGGTACATACGTAGGACAAACGAAATAATATCTTCTAACTTATAGCTTTAACATTAACACATCACTACAAGATAAATTTCTACTTATATAAAGTTGAAATTATGTCTATTTTATGTATTCCGACATTGTAAAGTTGGTAAATAAGTTTCTCATGTGCTTAATTACTGTGTTGATGTGTTCCTCACGTTATGGTAACGGTTTGTATCTATTATGAAAAAGGAAGCAAAATAATTTACAATACTGTGCAAAATTGTCAAATGTAATATATACCCATTATCTCATTAAACGATTCAGGGGGATATTCAATTTATTATTTAATTGATTGTAGTGAATAGATTTTTAAATGTACTTCTCTACGTACATTTCGTACTGGGGTCAATGACGTGTATTTCTTGGTGACGGATTGTCGAGTTATTGTTTGAGCGGCTTCCATCGTTTGTAGAATTTAAATATTCCGACGTTTCGGCAGTTACTTTACTGCCGTCTTCAAAGCAATTCTGTTAAGGACTGTTGTTTTTTGCCAAACTAATTTTTTAATCATTTGAAAATGTCCAGTGTCCAGATAGCTTAGTGGTGTAATGTGTGAATTATAAATATTTGAAACATCGAGACTGGGTTCAAACCTCACACAGGACATTTTCGAGCGATTAGGAAAATTAGGGAAACGCATACAAGCCAGACGAATTATCAGATATAGTGATGAGTTTGGTAAGAAGCAGCAGTCCTTATCAGGATTATCCTGAAGACGACAGTAGAGTAGCTACCGAAATGTTGGGATACTTAAATTCTACAAACAATGGAAGCAGACTAAACAACTCGTATTGAGGTATCGTCACTAGACAATGTTACAACAGCATTAATCAATCCCCAGGTTGTAACACCTTTACTACCCAGTTTATTGGGAGTGTTTCCCCTTTAATCACTGCTAGTTCTAAGTATTATACAGGGTGTAAACGAAATACACCGATATGATTTAATATGTAATACCTGTCATAATATTGGCCGCAAAATGATAATGCACGAGAGCTCTATTTTGGAGATCAAAAAAAGAAATTATTTAATAAATATGCGTGGCTCTGTCCGACTCTGGTAAATTTAGTATTCCTTTATCTGTAGCGCCATCTTTACTGAAACGTAGTGGTGGTGATGATGCATCCTGTAAGTTAGAAGTCAGTCTGTTATCAACTTTCGAGAAGTATGGCTTATTCAAACCATGAATTAACGGATATCGTCTTACTATACGAGGAAACAGGTGGAAATGTTAGAGCTAATAGATGTATTTACCAAGGACAGTTTCCGAACCGAAGATTTCCTTCAAGTGATTTTATCATACAAATGATGGCCGTGAAAGACCTTGTAGGATACTAGCTGCGGAGGAACAAGTTTTAGATATTGAATTTGAAAATACAAATATAACTACGCGTGAATCTAATATTATAAATATTAATTTCCACTCAACTGATATAATTGCCATTTTACAATAAAAATTCGTTAAATAATTACATCACTTGCAGTGGAAAGCAATATTGATAATACTAAATTGCAAATTCCATACAAAATGTTATGCCGTTTACAATTTTTAAAGTTTAAAAATTTAGGAACTTAATATTCTATGTATTTCGTGATATATACTACTGTGGGCAAAAAATAGTAAGACTTTGTTCATAATATTTAAATTCTTAATTTATTCTTCCAAATCTATTTCGTCCCCCTCAAAGTAATCCCCCTGGCCCCAATACACTTGTGCCAACGTTTCTTCCAATTCTCGAAACAGTTGTTAAAGTCAATTTCAGGAATAGCCTTCAATGCGCGTAGCGATTCACGTTTAATGTCTTCAATTGACTCAAAACGGTTTCCCCGGAGCGGTCGTTTGAGTTTGCTGAATAGCCAGAAGTTACACGGAGCTAAATCAGGCGAATACGGTGGTTGCGGCACGATATTGGTTGAAAATTTGGCGAAAAACTCACGAAGAATTAATGCAGTATGCGACGGTGCATTATCGTGGTGCAAAATCCAAGAGTTGTCGGCCCATAATTCTGGCCTCTTTTTACGAATAGCATTGCGCAAACGATGCATAGCACTCAAATAGTATTCTTTGTTGACAGTTTGGCCGGTCGGAAGGAATTCGGAGTGCACCTCGATAATCGAAGAAAACTGTCAACATAACCTTGATTTTTGACTTGCTTTGACGTGGTTTTTGGGCTTCGGCTCACCTTTGATACGATATTCGGCTATTGATCGTTTGTTTCCGGGTCATAAGCGTAGATCCAAGTCTCATCTCCAGTTATGATGCCTTTCATTTTGTCTTGATAGACGGAAAGCATTGTTTTACAGACGTCAACGCGACGCTGTTTTTCGAAAAAATTCAGTGATTTTGGAACAAATCGTTCTTTCACTTAGGGCTTAGGCCCAAATGATCTTTCAAAATGGTTTTCACTGATCCTTCCGATATTGCAACGATTCTATTGACGTGTTGATCATCAGTTGATGTTGATGGCCGTCCTGGACGTGGTTCGTCATCAACGCTTTTGTTCTCACCCCTCAAAATTTAATAATTTGTACCAATCAAAAACACTTGCTCGCGACAAACAATTATTACCGAAGGCCTTTTGCAACATTCTGAGCGTTTCGGCACCAGAAATTTGATTCCCACAGTAGTATATAAAATAACAGAATAGCTGATACATAAGAAAAGACTCACTTGGATACAGACATATTTGTAAATAATTTACAAAATTACATTATATTACTGGAATGTGCAGAGGAATTATTCTTGAATCGACAATATAATTCCTATTTATTGATTTAGATTCAATCCGTATTTGAAAAGTCTGTGTTCCTAATTTTCCGTAAAAAATAAAGTTTCAATACAAGAACAGAATGTGTATTTGAATCAGTAGATAAGGCCGATACGTGTATATCAATTATTTATTACATTGTCGTATACATTTACAGCTCTTAGGAATGCAATAGCACATACATATGTTAAAAACAGTAAGGGAGTTTTACCGGCAGATGACTGATCACAGCAATGTTTCAAATTTAAAGCTCTTAAACTTCGAAATGCTTACTTTTTGTACGTGATCAAACGGACAATAAACAACGAAAATATTTAATGATGTGCTCAAAAATCCAGGTTTTGTGGTTCTCAAACAGCATACATAAGTTTTTAGATTGCGTTGTTATGACCCAGAAATAAATAAGCAATTGTTAATATTTCAATTAGATGCGTTCACCAATTTTAAATATTGGGTTGTTGAAAGTCATTACGAATTTTTGCAATGAATGGCGCTAGTTCTTTTTACAAGTGCTAAGGTCATTCGTTATGCTTTATGCCACATAACCGTTGAAAGTTCTAGCTTTATTTTGAAAAAAAAAATTGACCTATTTGGTGTGTTTGGTGGTGTGTTTTTATAAAAAGTTGAAAATAAAAGACCAAAGTGTGTGTTTTTTATCGAATTTTTCTCTTTTGCTTTCGTAAAAGTAAAAAAATTGCTTATAGTTTACGGTAATGGTTCTCTAAAGTTTTTTATTCCAATACATAAAAGTGAAAATGCGTGACTTGATATTTAGTACCCAGGTAGCGACCGTGGAAGCCCACGATAACTTCCTATCTGAGGCGACTGAAGAACAATGGGCCCAATGTTTTGAGAACTAGTTCTACCAAATGCACAAATGCATTGATTATAAAAAGCGAATATTTTGAAAATCAATAAGAAGAAATTGCTTAAAATAATTCATTTTTTCTGTATCATCCGCAAAATTTTAAAGTAACCTACGTATACTACGTACATTTGTAATTGTATTTAATTTTTGGAATTGCCAATATATTATTTATTACTATTATGATTATTTTCGGTTGTTAAAACCCGTCGTGGAACAAAAATGAATTTACAAGAATTTTGTATGAAAACGAAAGTGAATATTTTCAATACGAACAGATGCTATTGGATTTCTTACTGTTTGTTTTCAATAATAAAAACTGATTCAAAGATTTAGCATATACACAACATTTTTAATATATTTATCAACCACTTGATTGGTAAATACAATTTACGATTGATATAATTAAAGCAGTAACTTAACTTGTTTACTGATTTAAATTAAACAAGTTAAATTGGCAAATCGTACAAAAAAACCTTTTTTAAGTAATTTTACATCAGTTCCTACTGTTAAAATCTTCATTTCGAACATTCAGGTTATGTTTTAGTTATTTATAGATATACAGTACAAAGTTAACGTAATTTAATTTTAGCTACTTTATATATTTAGGTACCTAGTTTTGATTAGGGTTGAGATGGACTGTAGATACATATGTATGTTATATTAGAGAAGTAAAACTTTTCTGTAATGTATGTATATTTGTGGCTCGTATTGACAAAACTTTCATTTCGTATTTTGAGATTTTGAGGTTTATATTATTTATAGGTATATGGTATAAGCAAAAGAATATAATTTAAAACACAAGGAAGGTGCTATAAATCATAAAAAGGTATGCAGATGCATGTTACATACATTTTATCGAGTGCGTGTTCCTATATATGCAAATTTCTACTAAATATTCGTATCGTGCGTATAATTATGTGTACGGTAGATGCACAGTAATGTCAATATTGTGGTATACATTTTTATGATGCAACGTTTTATAACACGGTATAAATAAAGCACACGATATAGTACTACCTAAAGGAACTCGTTCATTTTCAATAATGCAAGTAACCATACACCATCACTAAAATTACACAACACCATTCATTTAGATCGAAATAGTTTAAAAGGACATTGTATCGCACTGTTGCAACGCAATAACGACGACATTTTATCTAAAACTGGTTGGAAAATAAGAAATCTTCAACAGGAAAAGTAACAGAAGAAATAATTATTACTTCCTCGAATAAAAACTGTAATATAAACAAACAAACAAAAAAATCCGTCAAAGGAATAGCATGTCATTTTAGAGTTTTACTTTCGTCTCTGCCTAAAATATACATTAAAACAAAAGTGCATAAGTGTGAAAGTTCTGGTAAGAGTTGCCACATTTCAAGGTATTCTCTTAAATATTTCCTAAGGTGCGTTCAACGTCCACCCAGCGGCCAGTGTTGAGGAAAAGCGACCGACATTGCGTCCGTGTGAGTAATTAATGCGGAATCCCTCTCTAAATTCAAGTTCAAGAGTGCCACACCGAGATGAACGTAGTCTCACGGGGTGAACTTTTCGGTCCGCTTTCTTCTCTTTAACACTACTGCACCAATTTTCCCTTTCATTTCGACACGAAATGGTATCATATAAATGGTTCGGAAGACGTTCACATCATCGCAATTCGCACACAGCCGGCGAAGAGGTGACTTCTTCTTATTAATTGAGTTGGGAAGACGCAACTCCTTACAATATGGCCGCACGTTTAATCGTACGTTTTTTTTTTCTTAAATTTTGTATAAAGAAATATTTGCATTTTCAGTCAATTTCTGTTCAATTTAAGTTCGTGATTTTTTTATTTCATTCTTTTTGCAGATCGCCTCGTTAGCACTTGTTTTATTGGTAAAGACATGCGTAGGAGGCGGGGGAGGCGGTGGTGGGGGGTAAGTAAATTACTACTACATGGATAAAAGAAAATAAATGTATATTTAAATTATAATTACGATAAATTTTTTTTCTTATAATTTCACTTACCTTTAGCAATTTTTAGATTTTTATATAATTATATTGTTTGAAAATAAGCCATTTTTAATTTGGTACGTAGACTTCCGCGGTCGTGGTCCATGCTATCTGCTTCTGGGTTTCCGGGCTGGAACCGCGTCACTAGTATATCTGCCGACGTTTCGTACCCATTTGTATGGGACATCTTCAGGGCTGAACTACTGCACGTTTTTCAGTGCAGTAGTTCAGCCCTGAAGATGTCCCATACAAATGGGTACGAAACGTCGGCAGATATACTAGTGACGCGGTTCCAGCCCGGAAACCCAGAAGCAGATAGCATAAGCCATTTTTAATTCAATTCCAAGTATATTGATTAAAATTTTTAATGTTTAAGTAACAGATTTATTAAATTTACGTATGTTTATCTCCACATTTTTGGTTTAGTTAATTATTCTTCTAAATCTGAATCATATTTGTAAATAATCTTCGCAGGGCTTTTTCGAGCATCTTATCGTTTCGCATTGAACACCAGAAGGTTGACATTTACATTTAAGATATGGCCTAGTGGTAGAAGTTCTTCTGTTTCAGCATATTTTTTGCAATTTTAAATATTCCAATTTTTGTTTCAGTTTGTTTTATTCTTTTTTTTTCTTGGAGTTTAGAGCTTATGTTCTTATTTTTTTCAGTAATAATCGATATATTCTTTTCGCTCGTTTTATTATAACTATGAAATTGTATTATATCTATTTGAGTATATCGACCAATTGGATAATAAAATACAGTTTTTATTAACGGTATTTCGAGGGGAAGAGGAGGATTGGTTGTACATACACTACCGGTCATATTTATTTGCCCAACCGTTTTAGCCAAAATTATTAAACTAACAAATGTATACTGAAAATTTATTTATTGTACCAATACAATAGTGTAAAATAAACATAAAATAGTTACATTTTTCTTATATAAAAACTTTATCATTAATTATTATTACATTTTGCTCTCATCAATGTGCCACCTTTATTTTTGATAATTGCGGCACATAACCGCGGCATCCTTTCAATTAATTTTTACATTGTATCTTCTGTAATTTGTGCCCAGCCTTCTTGAAGTTGTTCCCACAGTACAGTGGTGGATGATAGAGCACGTTCTCGAACCTTCCGGTCCGGAGATTTACTCTTGCTCTTCTAGTTGACGCAAGTAATCGCCACACAAACTAGAAGTGTGTTTCGAATCGTTGTCCTGTTGAAATACAAAGTTTTCGCCAAGAATCCTTAGTCCTGAAGGAACAGCGTTATTTTCTAAAATTTCCTTGCAGCCTTCTTTTCTTAGGATTCCCTCAATTTTGACGAGATCACCTACAGATCTTCCACCAAAACACCCCCAAATCATTACTGAACCTCCTCCATGTTTTACGGCAGGCGCAATACATTCTGGCAGTACTCTTTCTCCTGCGGATCTTCTTACGAATATTCGCCTTTTACTACCGAAAAGTTCAAACTTCGATTCGTCTGTCCACAACACATTATTCCACTGATCAATCGTCCAATTCTTATGTTCTTTAGCCTAATTTAGTCGTTTTATCTTGTTTTGCTTTCGTAGTGGTGATAAGCAATTATCATAGCACGCACTTGAACAGACAATTCCTTCGTCTTCAGCATTGCATTAAAATATTCACAATAACTCTCTATTTCACTGTTTTCGCAACAAAAGATGAAAGATGACTGACAAAATTTATTTTCCTTTTTGAATAACACATTTTAATATTGTAATTAGTTAGTACAATAACAGAATATTGGTAATACCTTTCGGAAATGCAGGTAAAACTGTTAATACTGTAGGGATTAGCCTACATAATATTTATGGTATTTTTCCAATTTATGACACCTTTTCGATATATCATAAACAATTTAAGATTTTCGTAGAAATTCATATGGAATTACTTCCACTAATAATATTGTTGAATAATTATAATACCGATTTTTCGAAAGATAATCCGTATTTCAGGAAACACATAACACATTGGGGTGGGCAAATAAATATGACCGGTAGTGTATGTTTTTTTGTGTGTATTTTAGATATGCCCTTGCACAAATATGTACACGGAAAACGCGATAAAAGTTCGTTAATTTTCAAAATGTTTGTGTAATTGTAAATTTGTCAGTACTGAACTGGAGAAACAAAATCGTAAAATAAAAGATTAATTACTACCCCCCGCCGAAATATCGTTAATAAAAACTAAGTGTTTTATTATCCAATTGGTGGAAATACCCAAACATAAATAATAAAATTTTATAGTAATAATCAATTTAAAGTAGTAATTTTCGTATTCTGCATATGTATTTCAACAACTAAGTTGTCATCATCAGCAGATAATTAAACAGTGTCACATCTGGAAATCTACGACAAAACGCACATAGCGTGCGTTAACACCGGTTAATTGCGCAACGTGATGTACCATACTATACATTTTTATACAACTTTATTTTTATGTTAAGTGTGTGCATTATTCCACAAAATATTGTAGACAATGAAGAATTTCGAAACGATTCGCAATGGAGATTACCAACAAGAGGTCAATTACAGTATAGTTTTCCTCGGGTGAAAAACACAAACATTACGTATCAAATAAAAACAGAGCTAAAAGAGCAAAAAATATGGCTGACGGTAGATGAAACAACAGAAGTGGTGAGATTTCCTTGGCTCTTCTTGTACGTAAGAGAATATTACAGAAGACAAACGCGCAAAGGATAGTAGAAATTATAAAACATACCTTTGGGAAGTTCAATATATCGGCAACCCAACTTGTAATGTTGGTTATAGATGGAAGTTCGAATATGGTTAAAGCTGGAAAGTTACTAAAACAATCTTATCCTTAATTGCTTCATGTAACCTGTTTGCTCCATGCATGTCATCTTGTAGCTGAATTTATTAGAAACAGTTATCCAAAAGTAGACCAATTTATAATTTCCACCAAAAAAGGTTTTATTAAATCTACAAAACGCATTCGTGAGTTTAAACAGGCTTATCTGGACATTCCTCAGTTACCGCAGTCGGTATTGACGAGATGGGGAACGTGCCTTGAAGCTTATATTATGAGAAATTTTTATACATTATTAAACCTTGTGTTCAAGCAATTTCGGTAAGTCAGCGGCTGGTTTCAGATACTGAAATCCATGCTCAAATATAGCAAATTTCCGAAAATTATTCAATTCTTTTAGATACTACTTCCAAATTAGAGAACACCCAGCTGTCATTACATAAACCGCTAAATATAGCATATTACCTCAAAGCCTCGTTATGAAATCTAAGAGATAGCATAGGAAGATCAACAACTGATAAATTGTGTGTGGTTATAAATAAGAATGCCGACTTTCAAACTATAGTGCGTATAGACAAGAGTTTAACCTTTTAAATTCGCGAACATCACATTAAACGCAGAACGCTTCTTTTCCAAATACTCCAACATATTTGGTACGTAGACTTCCGCGGTCGTGGTCCATGCTATCTGCTTCTGGGTTTCCGGGCTGAAACCGCGTCACTAGTATATCTGCCGACGTTTCAGTACAGTAGTTCAGCCCTGAAGATGTCCCATACAAATGGGTACGAAACGTCGGCAAATATACTAGTGACGCGGTTCCAGCCCGGAAACCCAGAAGCAGATAACTCCTACATATTTTCACCTCACCGTAGGAGTATGACTGAGTCAGCACTGAAAGGCATATTAATGACACAATACTACAGTGAATTTTTACGTCACTCTACATCAACAACATAAAAAAAGAACCTAAAACAGTAAGTAATTACATTTATTATTTTTAATATTGATAGTAACTGAGCCGTACGTTACTGCGAAAGCATTCGTTTCTGTAGCCTTAGTACGAACTTCGAGAATCTCGTGAAGACGTATGAAGCATGGCACAATATTTTAATATAGAAATTTTCGTTTCAGAACTTACTAGGAGGTAACGCTATGTATAGTTTTTGTATCAATTTATACACATCGGATATACCTTTAATGCAGTTGGCGCTAAATAGATGGCTCTGCAGATGGTGCAAACTATCGTTGCTTTGTTTGTTGTTTTCATTGTAAATATTAATGAAAATATTTAACACATTTATTAAAGTGAAAGTCTAAAACTGTGAAATTATAAGAATTTTTGACAGTGTCTTCTATTAAACATTACATTTTGATATTTCCCAGACAATATGTATTTCTTATATATCTCTTCTCTCTCTCTCTCTAGTAAGACTTTGTACATAATTTTTAAATTCTTAATTTATTCTTCCAAATCTATTTCGTCCCCCTCAAAGTAATCCCCCCTGGCCCCAATACACTTGTGCCAACGTTTCTTCCAATTCTCGAAACAGTTGTTAAAGTCAATTTCAGGAATAGCCTTCAATGCGCGTAGCGATTCACGTTTACTGTCTTCAATTGACTCAAAACGGTTTCCCCGGAGCGGTCGTTTGAGTTTGCTGAATAGCCAGAAGTCACACGGAGCTAAATCGGGCGAATACGATGGTTGCGGCACGATATTGGTTGAAAATTTGGCGAAAAACTCACGAAGAATTAATGCAGTATGCGACGGTGCATTATCGTGGTGCAAAAACCAAGAGTTGTTGGCCCATAATTCTGGCCTCTTTTTACGAATAGCATTGCGCAAACGACGCATAACATTCAAATAGTATTCTTTGTTGACAGTTTGGCCGGTCGGAATTAATTCAGAGTGCACCACACCTCGATGATCGAAGAAAACTGTCAACATAACCTTGATTTTTGACTCGCTTTGATGTGGTTTTTCGGGCTTCGGCTCACCTTTGATACGATATTCGGCCGATTGATCGTCTGTTTCCGGGTCATAAGCGTAGATCCAAGTCTCATCTCCAGTTATGATGCCTTTCATTTTGTCTTGATAGTCGGAAAGCATTGTTTCACAGACGTCATTTTCGAAAAAATTGAGTGATTTTGGAACAAATCGTGCTTTCACTTTTCTTAGGCCCAAATGATCTTTCAAAATGGTTTTCACTGATCCTTCCGATATTCCAACGATGCCAGTAAGATCTCTGACTGTTAATCGTCGATTCTCAAGCACCAATTCCTTGATTCTATTGACATGTTGATCACCAGTGGATGTTGATGGCCGTCCTGGACGTGGTTCGTCATCAACGCGTTCTCGACCCTCTTGGAATAATTTGTACCAATCAAATACACTTGCTCGCGACAAACAATTATCACCGAAGGCCTTCTGCAACATTCTGAACGTTTCGGCACCAGAAATTTCATTCCGTACACAAAATTTAATGGAACTTCTTTGTTGAATAATTTCACTCATTGTAAAAATCGCCGAATGCACTTTTTGTACTTCAGAAAGACAAGCGTATACTAAACACTAATGATTATTGTGATGTGACATTTGGCACAGATGTCACTGGCAGTCATACCAACCTAGAAAAAAAATATTTCGATGAATGGGTTTTCGCGCGAAATTTAAATTAAAAAGTCTTACTATTTTTTGCCCACAGTAGTATATATATATATATATATATATTAGATAAATATTTGATCCGTTTCCATAATTTGTATTAACAGACTCGAAACTGTACTGCCTGGTGGCCTAATTGGTATTTCTGTGATTTTAATCAACG
The DNA here is from genome assembly GCA_031893035.1 of Dermolepida albohirtum. Taxonomy (NCBI): domain Eukaryota; kingdom Metazoa; phylum Arthropoda; class Insecta; order Coleoptera; family Scarabaeidae; genus Dermolepida; species Dermolepida albohirtum. Next base: position 292,997 of record JAVIWB010002748.1, read on the forward strand.
ATGGCATAACAGAAAATGCTAATTTTCAATATACAATATATTTCCTTTTCATTTTCAACCTGAAATAAAGTGAAAATTTCTCAAGTAAAAGTTCCGATTACTGTTGCTTTCCAGCTAGAGACAGAAACTTGTTTCTGATTGACCATCTCCTAAAGGAGCTAAATTGTTATTGCATTTAACACATCCTTATATAAGGTTATTATTGCAAGTGAAAATCGTATCGGTAAAGGTAATTAAAAAAATACAGGGCATTCAATCATAATTATACTTGGTTTGTTTTTTTTATTGATTATTAGGACTAACAGTTGATTCGAATGATTATTGATTTAACTATTTTATTATTTTGCTCTAACAAAATAAAGTAATAAATATAAAACATTTCGACAACTATTGTGTTGGTATTTTTTAAACTAATGCAAACATATGAATGTAATTTATGTAATGTTGAACTACTAAAAGAGGTATCGGTATTTTTAAACGTCAAAAATACGTCGAACTGAAAGATGTCCTGTTCTAAACGCGAAAGTTTATTGTAATTACATTTTACGTAAATGTTATTAGGTGCGTTACTAAGTTCTCGCTGTTTTTTTGATGAAAATGCAACTTTATTGTGAAAAAATTTTTACAAATGAATCATTCAAAATATTGCCCATCGCTAGCCACAACTTTTTCCCATCTTTCTGGCAGAGCTCGAATACCGTCACGATAGAAGTGTTCGTCTTTTGAAGCTATCCACAAATCAAGCCATTTTGAGATGTCTTCATATGAGCGGAACTGGTGATTAGCCAGACAATGTGCCATCGAACGGAACAAGTATTAATCGGACGGCGCAATATCTGGGGAATATGGCGGGTGGGGTAGGACCTCCCATTTGAGCGTTTCTAAGTAGGTTTTAACGGGTTTGACAACGTGAGGCCGAGCGTTGTCATACTGTGGAATCACTTTTTCGTGCCTCTGCTCGTATTGTGGCCGCTTTTCGCGCAGCGCTCGGCTCAATCGCATCAATTGAGTTTGATACCGTTCCCCAGTGATGGTTTCGTTCGGTTTCAACAGCTCATAATAAATAATACCGCCCTGGTCCCACTTATTTGCGCACCTAATATATGGACACGATATTATTACCTAACTTTCACAGCAAATTTTACGTTACTTGAAAAATGTGCGAAAAAAAAGTGTATGGAGTTTTTCATAGATGTCCAAATGATAAAATATTTATTGCAAACCTGCGGCCAAAAAACTTCTCCTACCATTCTCAGAGTTAATGGCATTTTGATTCAATTTGCACGTCGTGTACCAGTCTACAAGTTTTGGAGGTTAAAATAATGTCAGGTTTAACGGTTTAAGTAATGTAACACCAACGAAGAAGCCAAAGCGAAGAAAGCATATCTTCTTCTTGGTTTCCGGATTGGAACCGTGTCTTCGATAGTTCTGGTAACTTTTCGAAAACACGATTTCAGTCTGGAAGCCATGGATAACGACCGCAGAAGTCTACGAGCCAGATTCATACGTGACCCATTTTGCAACACAAAAAATGAGTGGGATAGTTTTTTTGGCTACAAATTCGTTTTGTTATTCAGAGAAGTAAACACCTGGACATGCTTGGATATATTAAATTAACTAAGTAAGAATGTGGCCATTTAGAATCTAGCAACATTTAAGTCAGCACTATATTTATGGCAGTTCCTATCCATTTTTTCTTATTATCTGTTTTTATTTCTCACTTTTTGAAGTTCAAACTTTCCCAATCATTTTCGTTCACTCGATTCATTCCTTTCTCGATTTTCTTTTACTTCTTTTTCGCAAGTTTCATCTCTTAGAACTCTCTTTATTATCTTGCCTTTAAATTTGCCGTGCTACGTACCTAACCAGTGCATATATTGTGATTTTAACAATGTGCGATGGAGGATTTTGATACAGCATCATCAGTTCTCTAGTCTCTCTTTTCCTCGTTCCTATATCTTTTTCCTTATATGTAGATTCGCCTTAAGATCTATTTTTCCATGTTTCCAGGTATCGTTCTATTTCTTGGTTTAAAATCACCAGTTTCGGACCCTACGAAACTTCAACCTTATAATGCGTTTGTAGATTCTCGTTTCGTAATTTCTGCTGGATGTATTTGGTAATGGTACATGTGTAGTAGGACTAATATTTTATTTGCCAACTAGTGATTATGGTACTTTCTCAAAAATTGCGTGTTAAATGGAGCACTACACATAGTTAACATCAATGACAAAGGGACTGGTGAAGCTATATTTAGGAATGAAGATCTACTATGTTCTTATAGCACATACATACATATATACTCATGGTTGTACCTCGTCTTCAAATATAAAAACGAATTTTTGCTAATATAACACATCATAATGTTAATACAAGATAAAAACACTATCTTTTACTATCAAAATACCATAAGATCAGTTGAAATTATATTTGCAAATTTAAAAAATCTTAAATACAAATGCGTATGTCTATTGCATATCGATATATATATGTAACCATACATCATCAGAATGCATAACCTCAAAGAATTTTTCGGAAACAAAAATATGTATTCGTAACACATTCAGTACAGTTCAACACACACTGTTAATGTTATAAGTATCGTTTTTACATCTTGTATTAACTATTTTACCTTAAGATATAAATATTTTTGAATTTTATCAACTTTATATTAAAATTATAGCCTACTCTAAATTAGATATGTAAATTTTTAATTTTAAAATCAACTTAAAAGAGTATTTATATACGAAAGTACGAAAATGTTATCAAAGATCTATATCAGCTCCTTGTTTTTTAACACATCACATTCATTTACATTGAATTCAGTCAAAATAAAAAAAAATTACGTGTAAATTTCTTTTCCTTCATTTCAGAGGACACAAGCACGTTGTAATTCACGTTCCATTTAAAGTGAAGACCGTACACCACACTCACACAGTTGTCAAGCACGTTGGCGATGGCGGAGGCGGCGGTCTCAAGGTGATTGGTTATAGCGGCGGTATCGATCAGGGTCAATTGCTCTCTAGCAGCGTCGGTGATCACGGAGGAGGAGGAGGAGGTTTCGGACATGGTGACATCGGATACGGCGGTGGCGGCATTGGAGGCGGCCACGGTGCGGCCCTTCTAGGTCATTTGGGTGGAGGTGGTGGCGGCGGCGGTTCTGATTGGTCTGGAGGCGGTGGCGGTGGCTCGGATTGGTCTGGAGGCGGTGGCGGTGGCTCGGATTGGTCCGGAGGTGGCTCCGATTGGTCCGGAGGTTTCAGCGGAGGTTTCGGAGGTGGCCACGCCGACGGGGGTGATCAGGCTTATGCCGGTGGCGTTTCCGCAGGCGGGTACGGTGACGTTGGAGGTGGAGAATACGATCAAGGTGGCCACGAAGGGTATTAATGAAGAACTGCACCTAGACAGAATGTTACCATTCTGTGTTACAAATAACACCTAGTCCTCACTGTTTTTTTTTTGTTATTTTATTTTTTGTTGTTATTTTTTGTACATACTTTTTCCATCTGTTTGTATTAATAAATTTTTATTTATGTTTTTAATATGTGCTTTATTCAAATCGACGAAATTTATTTAAATTATACAAATAAGTAGTCGAAATCAATGGAAATAAATACCTTTAAATACCTTCAGCGACCGCTCTAACGGTTACGTCGCCCCAGAAAAAACAACTTGCCGTCCTTTAAGAATATAAATATATATTTTAAATAAAGGTATATATTTTTTATTTTCAATAAAAATCAAATCATTTCATTTAAATTTTAATAAAAGCATATATTTAGAAATAGACATGCAACATAACATAATACGAGTGTGGCCGTCTATATTTCGGGAATAGCAAGATATTCTCCTTGAAAGTCAATGCACTTTTGCATTCGTTTAAACCAATCCGAAAAGCATTGCTGCCACTGTGAAGGCGGTATCTCCAAAATATGAGTTTCGAATGCCTCAACTGCCTCTTCCGGCGTAGAAAACCGTTGACCACGAAGTTTATTCTTCGCATGTAGAAACAAAAAGAAATCATAGGATGCTAAATCAGGGATGTACGGCGGATGGCTCATCAATTCAATGTTTTGCCCGGTCAAATATTCAATTGTTTGAACCGACCTGTGGAAGCTCGCATTGTCGTGGTGGAGACTGATCTGTCGTTATCGGTTTGTTTCCCTTATTTCTTCAAAAACTTTTGGCAAACAAATAGTTGTGTACCATTCGGAATTGACCGTTTTACAACTCTCTAAAGGCACGGTTGCAACGTGACCGGTTTTTCTGAAAAAACAGGTGACCATCTGTTTTGATGTGCTTCTAGCGCGAACTTCTGTTGGTTTTGGCTCATCTTGGAATACCCACACAGTCGACTGCTGTTTACTATCGGGCTCATACGTATAGATCCAAGATTCATCAACTGTGACGACTTTACAAATGTTCTTTGAAGCACCACCATTGTATTTTTTGTGCATTTCTTGGCATCAATAGACGCGAGTCCTTTTTGAGCAGTTTTCAATTTATGTGGTACCCAACGTGGTAGATTCTTAACGGCTAAATGTTTATACAGGATCTTATGCGCGCTGGTGTTACTAATACCTAGAGGTGCTTCGACCTCACGTTATGTCACATGACGGTCTTGCATTATCAACTGCATCAATATTTTCCGACATAACAACATTTGTGGGACGACCTTCACGAAATGCATCGTCCAAACAACGCCATCCAAGTTTGAATTCACTATACGAACGATATACTGTAGTTTTCGATGTATGTATATAAAGAATTCAGCTCATCAATGCATTCTTGTTGAGATAATCCACGCCGAAAGTTATGAAAAATAATTGCACGAAAATGTTTGCGAGTTAATTCCATTTTTTCGCTGATATAAAATTTTCAAATTACTGTCAACAATAGAAATAACGACCGGATAATAAAACTGTCGAGGTAAATATATTGTCAAAAATGACAAACTTCACGATGCAATCATCAGATCGGAGGCAACACTAACAGTGTTGCCAGTTCCCGAAATATAAACGGCTATCCTCGTATTGTTAATCAGGTAATACGAAACAGTAGAAATTAGTTAGGAAGCATCGCGATCCAGTCACAAATTGTTAACCAATTTTTTACATTTTAAAATGCTATTAAAAGTGCGTATTATTGCACAAGCAATTAAAATAGTATTAATTTAAAAATAATACAAGTTAACATCAACTACGCGAAAATGGCAAAAAACTTTTTTCTCATTTTCAGTTCTACAAACTTTTTTATTACATCTTTTTAATTTACTTGATCGGCAATTGTCAAGACAGTCAAACCATTAAAACGAGTTTTTGTAGCAGTCGAACGTAAAAAATTCTTAATTAATTTGAACTTAGAGAAACTCCTTTCGCCACTTGCTACAATCTTTGATATAGTTAACAATATTCTCAATGTAATAGTACGGTTTGGGGCAAAATTCAACTTTGTAATTAAGCCCAGTACATAGCTTAAGCTTTCTATTTTTATAATTTAAAGTAGAAATTGAACTTTAATTAAAATTGACTTAAATATACATTTACATTTTCCTAAAGATACATAATTGAATTTAGTAAATAATTAATTGTGTTACAAAGTTGTTAAAAGGTTTTATTTTATATATGAAAGTACAAATTAAACTTTAATGATCTTTTATTTATTTTACTTTTCTCTAAAAAATGTATTCTGTATCATTTAAATAAAAAACAATAACTTTATAATAACATAGTATATTTCTTTGATAGTAATACAACAAAAATAATTATACGTAACTGAAAAATGTTGATAATAAAGATAATATTAGTATTTAATATGACGAAGTAGTTATACCGGGTGTCCCATGACATGATTGCCACAGTTAAAGGATGTGTTTCTGATCCAAAATGTCTAATGAACATATATAAGTGAATATCTAATGCACATATGCCCAAAACTCTATCGTAACTGAACTACTAGTATTTGTAGTTTTAAATAACTATTAATGCGGGTATTACGTATCGCTGCAAAAAAAATTCTTAATAAAAATCATTTAAAAAGAAGCCGCTTTATTAAATTAATTGTTCAAAATGTCCTCCCAGTTGAAAGTTAAAATTGAAGAGGTACATAGCTCTGTTAACAGTCTCAGGATCAGGCCGAATAGTTTCTGTGGCATCCATAATTCTAGCAACAAGTTGTTCTCTGTTTTCCAGCTGTTTTGCATAAACTAATGTTTTTAAGCTTCCCTATGAAAAATAATCTGGTGGATTTAAGTTTGGTGACTTTGGCGGTCAACCAACTGCTGAACCTATTCCAATACATCGGTTCGTATAATTTTGATTAAGAAAATCTGTTACTTGTCTATCAAAGTGCAGACCTGCACCATCGTGCTGTATACACATTTATCGTCTTACGTTAAGAGAAACGTTATCCAATAATGTAAGGTTATTTTCCAGAAAACGTAAGTAACGAACGGCCTCTGAGACATCCTTCGATTACAAACGGACCGATGAGACTCTCGTCAATTATTCCACATAAACATACACCAAAAATATATCTTGAAAACGGAATTCCCTAGATGGTTGTGGATTTTCAAGTGCCCAACAATATGAATTCCTGGTGTTACGATGCCGTTTCTAGCGAAGAAGGCTTTATCACTAAACAATGCCTTCCGATTTTTTGCTAACCAGTGACTAACTTGAAATCTTGATGCGTAGTCGCCAGGTTTTAGAGTTTATGTAAGATATGGCTACAAATCGATATTGTGTAAAGTTCTTCATACTTTCATACAGCTTATAGATTAAATCTCTTGGCTATTCTTCGGATACTTGTAAAAGGTTGAACGTCAATCATATTATGGATCAACCATATTGCTTCTTCTTGAGCAAGTTTTTGTTGCACGGGATGTTCAGAAACAGCTGCAGGAAGCTTGTCTGTTTCTCTTAAACGTCAATGCATATTACTAAAAACAGTTATACAAGGCACTTTACGAGTGGGAAACGGCAGACGATATTCATGAATTGTTTCTCGTCTATTTTCATTACACAATAAACAAAGTGAATATCGGCGTATACTTTATTATAAAAAATTATCAAACTTTTGGCAGTATTTTAATGCAACACGAAAAAATAAACACATAAATTAATTTAACTGATGTTTGCGGCCAGAATGATAAGTCATAGTCACCACGACTTTCTAATAATAACAAAATCAACAGCGATACGTAATACCTGCATACTAATGCAGTTATCTAAAACTTCAAATAGCTCAGTTACGATAGACTTTTGGGCATATGTTCATTAGACATTTTTAACTTGAAATTGCTTCAGTAACACATACTTTAGCTGTAACAATTATGTCATGGGACACCCAGTATATCAAATTACATCAATCAATTACAAGTACATGTATATATGGTCATACAGGCATGCACTTGACACTCAAACACAAATACGGGAGGGAAAGGAAAAGAAAAAATGATACGTTTGTAGATTAGACCTTGACCAAATGTATATAACAGTTCCACCAGTTTCATATATAAGCAGAAACGCATAGGAATATAACGCATAATTTTGTTGATTTAAAATTTTGTGTTTTTGCAAATTGGTAATTTTCAACATGAAAAAAAAATGTAAATATTAATATAAAAAAAAAACTCATCAATTAATTATATATAAAAAGATGTGGCAATTAATTCATGGGACACCCGGTATATGCGAAGTGTAAGGATATGGTGAAAAGAAACGAAATAAAGTAAGGAATATTTTCTTGGACCCGTGGTCTGGAGCGCTAGATAATATAATAACAGATGCATTTCCTTTTCAATTTATCCATAACTATATGTAAGTGCGAACACATTTACAACAATAGCTTCCATTTTCGTACGCTCATCTAAATGTTTGATCTTCAATGTTGCATAATATCTCTGATACCTCCATGGGTTTAGCTAAATTCTGTACATTTTTTACATCTAACGTCCGATGGGTTACTGTTTTGATTTCTAAACAGGTGCTTGGTTTGCAAATTAACATGAGATGAAAACTTACGTATAAGTATTGTTAAAATGAAAGGTTAACGTACAAAAAATTTAAATTGACCACAGCAACACATGTGGATAAAAAAACAATCAATCGTCAAGATAGATTCGCTAAGAAGCGAACTGTACGGTATTCACGGTAAGAATTAGTACACGTCATCAATAGAACTTTCAGAACGACAAATATTACTTCCTTAAAATACCTAACCACATATGGCAATTACTAGTATGTTTACTGTAATTACAAATTACAACGTTGAAACGTGATGTAACCTTTTCCTTATTGTCATCTTAGCGCCCATATACCGGCATGTTTATTACTTGCCCTCTTACTATTTTTAACAATCAGCTGATATTTATATACAGTTTGTCGCAAAAAAAACTGAACTTTTTTAAAATACAAACGAAAGCTTATTACTTTGGTTAAATTTATTTATTTCATTAAAAGCAGTCGTCTTTGGCTTCAATACAACGTTTTTCACGGTCAATTAACATGTCGAATGAATTTTTAAGTTGACATTTAGAGATGCCCTTTAAGACCGCAGTTGACACCTATTTAATGGAGAATAGATAGAAATCACAGGGGGTGAAATCCGATGAATACGCTGAATGGTTGATGGTTAAAATATCATTTGTAGTTAGAAAATCAGTGATCGTATAGCGATGAGATGGTGCATTATCATGTACCAAATGCCAGCTACCATTTTCACGATATTGAGGGTGTATACGACGAATACGCGCCAAAGGCGCTTCATAGCACCACGATAATATACAACATTGACTGTTTGACTAGTTGGTACAAACTCTTTGTGCGCTATGCCTTTCGAATCATAAAAACAAATCAAAATTGTCTTCACTTTTGACTTCTCCAAACGGCTTTGTTTCGTCTTTCTTCGCTTGAATGCTTCCATTCAGAGCTTTGACGCTTGGTCTCTTGATCATATTGAATCGCCAGTTACAATAGAATACCTGAAGATTTCGTCCTTTTTTGAGTCTTTAACAAAGTCTGTCGAATGTTGAATTCAGGTAGCTTGTGTGGTACAAACCTTGCACAAATCTTTTTCAATCCCAAATGCTGTCAAAATGCGATTAATTGAATCTTTGGAAATATAATTCCATTCCTACGTATCGCAATGAGGATTTCGTCGTCATTTATGACCGTACGACCGTCTTTAAATCGTTTATACCACTCATACACACTCGTACGTGATAAACACGCATCACCATACACTTATTTTATCAAATTAAACCCTCTAGCACTTTTACTGAAACGTTTAATTTGATTAAACCGAGTTTAAAACAGAACTCGATATTTGCTCTTTGTTCAAAATTCATTTTTCGACCAATGACAAATACACGATGATGCAAATGTCATATTTTGATATATCAATGGTAAAAGATCTACATTACCGACGCATATTGCATATGGCGCAATTAAAAATTACTATTTTATAAAAGTTAGTTTCACTCTGCGACAGACTGTGTATATTAGAACTGTATGTTTGGTAACATAGTATCGTCATTTATTACATGCACCGACTTTTATCGTAGATTTTTGACAACTTCTGTGAGATGTATAGCGCATTTTTTAAAAATAGTTGCAGTGATTTACTCTCTTTCTGAAAATGGGACATTTAGACGTTCCGAAACTGCACTTGGGAACAACAGGATAGGCTACCTAAAAACGGAATGGTCTTGTTGAAAACAGGACGTATGGTTACATTATATATGTTAAAACATATTTAAAATCAATAATTAAAATTGTTAAAATCGTTCTGACCACTATAAAATTTGTGTTTGTATTAAGTACGTGTAAGAGAAGAACCTACTAAAACTTATTTAAAAGCTTTGAAGCGCTTGTTTTCTATTTCGACTTAAATTACAGCGAAAAGTTTAAATTTTGGGGGGGACAAAGCGTTGCAAAATATACGGTACGTAATAAAATTGATTAAATTATTATTTATACTAAAATTTTGTCAACATGTTCTGCAAAGTAACTGTAAATATGTATTTATCATCTAAATTATTACCAACACATTTACACACAACCACTTTCTACTATCTTAATATACAAAAATAGTTGTTCGTGTAGAAAATTATTGAAACGGTTTCTATCGATGTCGTTTTTTTTAAAATGAAAGTGTGGAATACCTACGTCGTCAGAATCACTTTGATTGGAGTAAAATTGTTGTAGAAGCTTGGACGATGACTTCGAGCATAACGAAAGATAACATGAAATGCAAAGTGCTCTCGCATAAAAATAAAAGTAATGACCCAGTTGTTAAAATACTAAATTACAGTGAAGGAACAATAAATGTTATATATTATACTACAAGAACAATGTCGAAATAAGCCTAAAATACTACATATTTATGCACTTGATTGTATTATGTATGCAAATACACGCACTAATGGACAGTATTTAATTAACAATATAAGTAGAGTACTTTTTTTTCTTTAATAAAATATTCTTGTATATAATGTTAATTATTTCGGTTTACTTTCGTTTGGAAACCTAATTTATAACGTATAAATACTCGTTTCGAAGATTTATTATTAGATAGATAGTGAAGGCATTTGAGAAGTGATAATCTGCTTGCTTCTTTAAAGAAATATTTAGTCATGTATTGGCATGTAAGTTTGTCAAAATATGATTACTATCGGAATATCTCTAATCCTACCTATTTAATTGTTGTAGATAATATTGTTTGCGTTTTTACTGACAGTTCAGTTCATAACTAATGTGAAAGGGTGAGTAAAATTATTTATATGTAACATTAATTCACGTACATTTGTTACTAAAATTCAAGGTATATGAACACGTCTCAAATGTTTCTTTATTTCTGATGTATTTTTTTAAGTACTGTACCTTAAAGGTAGCTTCATTTCACAATTTCAAATCGAAAAATTAATACTTTCTATTTCACAATTGTATCATATTTAAAGCTTCTTTTTATTATTCCTCCATTATCGATAAAGTTATTATGATTATACTCCCAGTCGTTAACTTAATTTTTGACAATTGCGCAGGTGATATATATTATAGGTTATGTGTAGAAAGTATCAAATTGCGTTTCGGTTTAATTCGTGATTTACCCTCTGCTTCTGTTATTAGAGGTTTTGAGTTTTTTAACGTCGTCAATTTAAGTAATTTATGCTTTATCGTAGGTGGATATTCTTATTTGATAATATTCAACATTCACGAGATGTACGAACACTTTTGTGACTGACTGTATATGCAGAACTTTTTAAGTTTCAATAACCTTTAACACGTTAATACTTTACTGAAGTTTCAATATCGACTACCAGGTCTAATTCTTACTAACTTTGAAACTGCATACACAATACATATATTAACACACACAACACACCATTTGCACGTCAATGTCAATCATAAAATGTGTTGCGTGTGTGTGTGTAGAGAGTAATTAGTCCATTACTTGATGAAAATTTAGATAATCCAACCGCATGCTTCTAACTTAATAAGGTAGCTACTTCAAATTACAACTTTGGAAAAGCTGTTTTCGTTAAACTGTATGACTTTTTGAACACAGACTGATTTTTTGTTGATAAATTTACTGATATACGAGGGAGCGTTTTTATATTCGCGGAATGAGCGGGTTGAAGAGGGGTGAGTAGGCGCATTGGGGGCGTGGCCTGTGCAGCGACTCATGATTAGTATAAATACGAAGTTTCATTGTTATTAGACAGTTAGTCTTTGAGCTATCGTCAACCAAGTAACATAATCAGGAGTGAAAAGTGAAATATGGAAAAAATCGAATATCGTGCCGTTATAAAGTTCCTTACCAGGCAAGGAAAATCAGTCGCGACCATAATGAATGAGATGTCATTGGTTTACGGCGACTCTTGTCCAAGAAAAGCCATGGTGTACAAGTGGCATAGTTTATTTAAACAAGGAAGGGAATCCCTTGAAGACGACCCGAGGTCTGGCAGGAGCATTGAGGTGACCACGCCAGCACTTATCCAAAAAGTTGAACAAATTGTACTCGAAGATGCTCGACTAAAGAAGAAACAACTCGCAGAAATGGTTGGAGTATCCGATACAACAATTTTTAAAATCCTACACGATCATCTCGGCATGTCTAAGGTCAGCGCAAGATGGGTGCCGAGAATGCTCACGCCGCCGCAAAAACAACAGCGCGTAGAGTGTTCGCGTGCAATTTTGGACCTCTGTAATGAAGACAAGGATGGTGTATTGAGTGGAATTGTTACTGGAGACGAAACTTGGGTTCATCATTATGAACCTGAGTCCAAACAAGACTCCATGCAGTGGCATAAAAAGGGCACAGCACCTCCCAAGAAATTTAAAGTGTCACAATCAGCTGGGAAACTCATGGTAACGGTATTTTGGGACTAGGAAGGAATATTGTTGATTGATTATAAAGATAAAGGTGTTTCTATAACCGGAGAATATTACGCTTCAATATTAGAGCGACTAAAAGAAGCCATTAAAGAGAAAGTCGGGGAAAATTGACAAAAGGTGTTCTGCTTTTGCACGACAACGCGCCCGTCCACAAGAGCCGCGTTGCGTTAGCTGCCCTGCATAAGGTGGGCTTCGAAATTGTGAATCACCCACCCTACAGCCCAGACCTGGCCCCGAGTGATTATTACCTGTTTCCGAAAATGAAAAAAGAGCTGCGGGGTAAAAAATTTACTGCCGATGATGAAGTCAAGGAGGCAGTTTCGGCGTATTTTGCAGATAAAGAGAAATCATTTTTTTATGAGGGTATAAATAAATTAATTGAAAGATGTGAAAACTGTGTCCGTCTTGCAGGTGAATATATTGAAAAAGAAAAATAATTTGGTTTTTTTATTTCCACCCCTTGTCCCCCATTCCGCGAATATAAAAACGCTCCCTCGAACGTATACTGTATGTCTTAAAAGTTACAATCGTATATTCAACTCAGCCAGTATATATCATCGAATCTGTGTATCAATGCATGTACATATTTCTTAACTTTATGAGCCCTTTGCAAAGCGTAATTTAACCCGCACATTTTACAACACATTCAACAATAAGAATATACACTCAGTAAGCAAGAAAAGCAAAGTAATTAAGATATTACGCATATTACCCCTGGCCAAACTCATAACGGGTGCGCTACTGTGCCCCCGCTAAGTCGACCATCTCTACGACGAGAGTAATTTATTTATGTAACTTATGGCTGATATGAATAATTGACAACTAAGTTGTAGTAATTAAATATTTTGTTTGCTGATGTACGGTACGTGAAGGCACAATTTCACGTAATTGTATATACTAACATACATCGCGAACTAGTCAAACGTTGGTGTAAATTGCGTTAAAAATACAGTTAAGTAATTTCGTTGGTAAATTCTTAAATAATTGAAATGCTACGGGATACTCTTTCAAACCATATGTGATCATTAAGATTAAAGATAACTATGTAGTATGATTTGAGATGTGCCTATTTAATAACCACGAACTTCGCTTAGGAATTTCGTGACCCTTTTAAATGGAGACAAAATAAGTAACCCTAATTTAAAATAGCAGTTTATTTGTTAGGTAGATCAAATTTGCTACGATATTCACTTATGGCAGGGGTTCCCAAAGTATGCGCCATGGCGCCCGGGGGCGCCGCAAAGAGTCTTCAGGAGCGTCGCGACAGCCTCGCCAAAACGAAAAGAAAATTGAAAAATATAAGATTTTAGACTTAAAATTATCAGGTCTCCAGTTTTACTTCGCATGAAGGGTGCCGCCGGAAATAATCTGAACGTTAAGGGCTTCATGCCGTTAAAAAGTTTGAGAACCTATGACTTATGGTATCGTGAATGTTGTACCAAAAGCGTTCGATTAATTATTTATGGGCGTGTTTATTTGATGTACATCCTTCGCAAGAAAAAAATTAATTTAAATGCTGGTTGTGAAGCGGTTGGATCGGCGAAGTGTTACTTCCAGCGAAGAACATAAAAAAATTGTAATTTTGACTATCACGAGGATACGATAGCACCATTACTTGAAGAGCGGTTTCAGAAAAATCTCTTACCAGTATTAGCCGAAAGAAGTGTCATTGTTATGAATAATGTTTCGTACTGTTCACAACAGGTGAAGAAGCTCATTGAAGTTTTTACAAAAAAAATTGTATTTATTATGAAGATAGCTATACAAAAAGTCAATTATTAGTGCCGCTAACTGAACTTCTTTGGATTCATGAGGAACCCAACTATCGAGCTTGTTAACGTATTCTAACTTTTTCTTATGATCGTAAACTTCACCTCTCCAGATGGATTCTTGTCTGTCTTGCGTTGTGAGTTTCACTGGATTAAGGCCTTGTAGAGTACTGTCATCGTAACTTTAACTTTAACTTGACAACACAATAGGTTTTCCTAAATGGAGAACTTACACTTTTCTTAGACGATAAACATGCTCATTTGTGTATAAATAAAAATATTTTTTATTTGATTCTAGTAATCATAAACGTATCGTCGTATATGTCCCACACAGAATTATCCATCACAAACGTGCGGCGACTAAGAACGCAGGCGGTGGAGGTGGCTATAGTGACTACAACGTGATCGGTTTTAGCGGCGACTTCAACTTAGGCACGAAGTTCGCTTCTGAAGATTCTCACGGTCAGAGATACCCGGAAAGTTTCGGCGGAGGACACGGCCAACAATGGTTCAGAGCTTCCGGTATGCAAGATAGCGCCAGTGGTTTCGGTGGCGATAGTAGTGAGAGCGGTTTTGGACCTGGCTACAAGGAAGTGGACAGTTTCGAAGGAGGATTTGGTGACCACGAGACAAGACTGGCCGAGAGTTACTTTATGGGAAAAGGTGGATTTGATGCTAGCTACAAACGTAGATAATTAATTTTTGAAAATTAAAATATTACCAGCAGTATTCTAGTCTGATAGTTGTTGTTTTTGTATTAATTTAAATATTTTGTTGTTAATAAAGTATATATAAAAGATCGTTTCGGTAGAAATGTTCCCTTCATATACACTTGATAGGTAAAGGAACTAACGCGCAGGCGTTAGTCATGGTCTATCAAAGTCCTCCGTAATTAGTGTTATGCCGTGGAGAGATGTGGAAACATTGGATTATTAGTATGATTAGTAAAAGAATCTAATTTCGAAACTTCTCTGTGAACGCTACTGATTATTTTTTTAAGTAGAGAAAAAATTTTCTTTTTAGTTTAGTTTGGTCACTGAAGGTTGATATATAACCCCTTGCCACATTAATTTTCGTATTCTGTATACGTATTTCGACAACTAAGTTGTCATCATCAGCAGATAATTAAACAGTGTCGCACCTGGAAAACTACGGCGAAAAATACCCGTACGAAAATAAACTCCGTACGCGATCTGTACCGTTGAGAACCAAAATGTACACTGTGATCAAGTTAATCAACCACAGGCTCCATCAAAATTAACCAGTAAGTTTGGATAATTATCAAGTGATTCACGACAATTAGTGGATTTATTTTTTGTTAAAATTAATATTCCCGAGGAACTCGGAAAATTAAAAAAGCCCAGTTAGAAAGCAACAGTGTTAAAAATTTTGGGAGTGTAAAATAAAAATGTTTTCAAAAAGTTCCATTTCATATAAAATTTAAAAACATGTACATTTCATTAAGAAAAAGAGGGTGCGTTGGCGATGGGAAAATTGCGGGATTTGGGGTACGATTTCCTCGGCCATTCTCCCTATTCTCCTGATTTGGCACCCTCAGGCTTCATCTACTCCCAAATTTGAAAAAATTAGTTTCTGGAAAGCGATTCACATCCAACGAAGAAATTGAAAGGACCGTAAATGAATATTTTGACAGCCTTCCAGATTCTCACTTCCGGGAAGAAATATTGATGTTAGAAAAACGCTGGACCAAGTGTGTTGAACTCAAGGGAGATTATGTAGAAAAATAAAATCATTTTTTAAATTTAAATCGCAGTCTTTCATTGTCAGGCCGAGAACTTTTCACCTTGCCCACGTAGTTATGAAGTTGAAATATTTTAATACCATTTTTTTAAATGTACCAACGATTTTCCGATTTTTTGATCTGTTTTTTATAAATATATTTCTTCATTATATACATCTGATGCTTTCATGAATTTTAAAATATAAAAATAAAAATCAAACAGCAAGAAAAATTTCGTATGTCATTTTTTTGATATTAAACAAATGTACAAAGGACGTGTATTCGGTATGCAATATAAAAATGACCTATTTTCTTACTAATCTGAAGATATTTTACTACCACCCCCGGACACTTTTTTCTGAATCACATAATATATTCGAAATAAGTAAATTAAGAAAAACTATTAGCAAGTTTTTGTACCTTTTTTCTGACATAAAAAATAAACAGAGCAAGAATATCTACAGTGCAAATCTATAAAAAAAAACGCGTCTCAATTTCCGGTTTTCAAGCTGTTTCAGAGAAAGCTCACGGATCTGTCAGAGCAAAAACGAATTGTTTTGAAATAAAAATAAACACATTTCACCTTGAATCTTTGAATGTTTCACTATAATGAAATTTAAATAATACTGCAGATAGATACACATGGTATAGGTGTATTTATTGTCTACCGTATCCAGTTTTTATTTATACAAAAGTGAAAGTTATTATATCTATTTACAAACACTTTATTATGAATTTTAACTGATAAATTTTGGAAAATACTAAATACACGTATGTACAAGATGTATTGCATAATTCAATATATTACAAATTCGTCATTTTTTAAAATTTTGTGTCCATATAACCTTAGATACTTGGGTTTTGAGGTGGTCTGTTATTTCATTACATGTAGTCTTGGTGTCAAAACCAAAAGCATGGATATGACTATGAAAGACTGCATCCTTTAAACTACTGGTGGATGCTGTATCTTCATGCTTCTATCTATTAGTGTTTTATTGAAGATTTTATCGACGTTTATCGATAACTTCCGTAAGCTGGTTATTATCTTGGTAACCTGCTTCTTTATCAGACTGATTTCTTTCCCTCACTTGATATGTTAACAGTATTACCTTTCTTTACAGCTCCAGTACTTTTTCCAGTCCGATTATCGTTTACTAGACCGTGATTTAAGTTTTGCAGATCGTCCCTATTTTTTACAATTGTCTTCTAAAACTTTGAAATAACTTTGTGTTGTATACATCTGAGGTAATTTGTTGAGAGTTTTTACAATTAAAGTGCTTTCGGAGTTATTTTTCGTATGCTTGCTTTTACGTGCTTAATATCCACATTTATGGAGACTGGAGGGCTTTCTATTTCAATTTCACTAAGTACCTTATATAACGATTAATTTTCTGTATTTCGTCTATTAAAATATTATTTTGGAATTTTAGATTTTTAATTTCGACTTGTAATAACATCGGCTTTTTCAATAAGGACATAACAATTTTGTATTTAAATAAAACACAGACTAATTGAACTATTGGGTTGAAATTTAGTCCAGGTGCAGTACATATATTACATTTAACTAAGAATTCAATCTCGTTCATATGATCACCGCGAGCTCGTTAGCAGCGATCGATTCTTTGGAGCCAATTTTTCACTACTCTTCCATACATATCGGCCGGAACGTTGGCAATTTCGCATTCAATATCGCCATTGAACTCCTCAAACGTCGTTGGCTTATTGGCATAAACCAACGACTTAACGTAACCCCATAAAAAGAAATCTAACGGCGTTAAGTCGCATGAGCGAGGTGGCCACGCGACCGGACCATTTCTCGAGATTACACGGTTTCCGAACTTCCCCTTCAATAGTTTGATCAATTGTGTGACATGTGGCACCATCTTGTTGGAACCACATATCACTCATGTCAAGTCCATTCAATCCTGGCCAAAAATAGTTTTCAAACATGACACGATAGCGAACTACACTGACTGTAACATGGCTGTTATTTTCATCGACGCAAAAATATGGTCCAATCGCATCCGCGGCGTGAAATCCACATCTCTTGAAGCACATATGGGTTTGTTGCTGCCCAGTAATGCTTATTGCTTTTTGACAAAGACATTAAGCCAAAAATGAGCTTCATTTACTGAAGATGATTTTTAGATGAAATTCAGCTAGTTTTAATTTATGTCCTGCTTCAAAATCATAAATTCTGGTAGATTTTATATGAAAATTTTTATTACACTGATTTTTACAACGTATATAATGATTGTATCTGCTGATACTTTCCGCACACACTGCACACGTTAACGCCATGATGACTACTACTCTACTATAATCTGGTGGCTTACTGATTAATGCCAATACCCACATATTATTTAGCAATCCTCTAATTCTTGTACAGCTACATAAAATAGGCAAGAAACAGTGAGTGTTCCCAATTATACGTGTATAATTTTATTGTCCATTTACGTATTGAAGTGACGTCCTCAGCACGAAAAAATCAAGTCAGTATTGTTGTCCGGATTGGACCAAGTCTTCTAGACACAGCGATCCAAACTGTATACGGCTTATTATTAATATTTATTTTTCTTTATTTCTTTTGTAAATCTCCAAAATAACCCGCTTTCGTCTTTTACGCAGCACGTCTATGAAGATTGAATCATCACTCTCTCATGTCCGAGTCTTGCTTGTAACGGAGGCTAATCCAATACTTTCACTCTGACTTGTCTACCTCGTAGGTCAAATTTAGATTCTTTATGTTTTGTTTATTAATGATTTGTTTTCTTCAAGTCGACTATTTGATTCTCGTTAATAATATTAAAAATTTGCTCAGAAGCTATCTCTCCTGACGACGTAAATAATCTTCAACACAATCTCGATTTCGTCGTTGAATGGTGTAAATTGAATTCACGTGAATTCTATATAAAATACCGACCATTTAATTGCGATTTATTTCAAATTTAGGTGAGTTTTGAGATTTCGAAGAAGCTGACAGTTGAAACGACATGTTGACTGTTATAACACCGTAACCTGAAGTGAAATTAACCATGGAAGTCTAGAGGGCAGGAAACTTACTTTCTTTAAATTTTAAGTATTTAAACTATAAATGTCTTAATATGATTTGTAGACTTTCACGGCTATTGTCCGTGATTACTTCACCTTGGCTTTCAAGATGGTATTTAATTAACGATGGAGTAGCAGAAAATAATATAATTTTCATTAAATTTCCCATCGTGAAACTAATTTATATATTTATATATAATTACGACATCATATAACCGAACTGCGGGTTTTCAAATAAATATTAGATCTGTTCCATAATACGATTTATGGCGTGTTAAAGGACTCGAAGTTACACTGCCTGGTGGCTTAATTGGTAAAGCAGTCGTCTAGAAAACGGCAGATAGAGGTTCGAGTCCTTCTCCAGCGCAGAAATTTTTAATTAATTTCTGTGTATTTAATTAACGATGGAGTAGCAGAAAATAATATAATTTTCATTAAATTTCCCATCGTGAAACTAATTTATATATTTATATATAATTACGATAAGATGGAAGTGCGTTCTTGGTATTTGTGCTATAGAGTCTGGTCTTCACCGCAATGACGAAATGTTGGCAGCACAAGTATCGTGGACTCAGTTCCAACCTAGAAGTCTAAATGTCTTAATAAATATGAAAAATGTTTCATTCGAGTATACATATGTACTTTATGAAATAATTCGTATTATACTATGCCTTCCTAAAATATTTTTTTTCAATGAGAACCTTGCACATAATGAATTAAATAAAATACGATTTAATTTTCTTAAAAAAATTTTTTAATATAAATCAGATTCAACACAACAATAAAATACTATTTACATTAACTTAAAGGAGACAAAGTGAAAAGAACAACAGATCACAGATAACTAAAAATCTTATGCGAAAATATACGCTAAATACATTATTAACATATTGTGTAATAAAACAAAAATCCAAACACTTCAAACATAACCAAATTTTGGCGACTTCCAGCTATGTTCTCTTGTACCTATTGCTATTACATAATCTGCAATTCTCTACCGACCCCAACCCCATCCGTGACCCCCCAACAGGGCTTCATCAAGTCCTAGGTCGTCCTTGCTCTGGTGATGGATGGTCTTGTAGATGGTGTGCGTGTGTTTGATGGTTTTTTCGTGGACAGGTATGATGATCTTTACGTGTTCAGACCCACTAGATTAAAAGAAAATGATATTAGGAATTGGGCACAATTTTTATTATCAGTGATTAGATTCCCCAATCCTTGTAATTGTTCATACTATCCAGGTGTACCAGAAAGTCATTACCGGTTTTTCTAATAGATGTTATGATTTGACACATATGTCATTTTATTCTACTGACGTCAAGCTTCAAAGCCATATATATTTTATTTTGCGAAAGAAACACCGTCATAGATTTATACCTTTTTGAAAGTGTCGAGTTTCGTGCCTGAAAAAGTGCATTACTTTTTTATTTAATCAAAAGAAAAAAGCCGCTGAAAGTCATCGCTTGCTGGTAGAAAAACTTACGATGAGCCTGCTCCAACCGTAAAAACATGTTAGTCGTGGTTTCGACAATTAAAAAGAGGTGATTTCGATGTGCAAAACAAAGAAGGTTTTTGTAGACCGAAAAAGGTTGAAGATGCGAAACTGCAGGAGTTATTGGATGAAGACCCAACCAAAACTCAAAAGCGATTGGCAGAAGCGTTAAATGTGGCCCAAGAAACGATTAGTTACTGATTACGAGCTATGGAAAAAATCCAGAAGATTGGAAAATGGGTGCCACATCAATTGAATGACAGGCAAATGGAAAATCGAAAAATCGTCTGCGAAATACTGCTTTAAGGGTACGATCGGAGGTTATTTCTGCATCGAATAGTGACGGGTGATGAAAAATGGATTAATTTCGAAAACCCTAAGCGCAAAAAATCGTGGTTATCACCCATCGACTTCAAAATCAAATCGTTTTGGTCGCAAGACAATGCTTTGCATTTGGTGGGACCAGAGTGGCGTGGTGTATTACGAACCGTTAAAACCTGGTGAAACAGAAAATACTGATCGCTA
Organism: Dermolepida albohirtum; assembly: GCA_031893035.1. NCBI lineage: Eukaryota > Metazoa > Arthropoda > Insecta > Coleoptera > Scarabaeidae > Dermolepida > Dermolepida albohirtum. The sequence goes on from JAVIWB010002748.1 coordinate 313,973, forward strand.
CCGACAACAAATTATCAATTTTAACCATGCATTGATATAAAAACGTCAAGAATGGGCTCGAAGACACGGTAAAGTGATTTTACAGCACGATAACGCGCCGTCTCATACAGCAAAACCAGTCAAGGAAGCGTTGAAAGCAGTTGCATATGACATAATATCGCACCCGCCGTACTCTCCAGTCCTTGCCCCGTCCGACTATCTTTTCACATCAATGGGACACGCGTTTGCAGAGCAGCACTTCGCCAATTTCGAAGAAGTTAAAAAATGGCTTAATGAATGGTTTTGCTCAAAGAACAAACAGTTTTTTCTGGGATGACATCCATAAATTGCCTAAAAGATGAACAAGATCTGCAGAATCAAATGGCCAATACTTTGAATAAATAAGTGTTTCCATTTTTTTGAAAATTATGTAGTTTTTTTTTTACGAATAAACCAGTAATGACTTTCCGGTACACCTCATATATCCAAACTCGTTACAAAATTGTAATTTCTGTGAAAAACGCATTTTTGAAAATGGAATTTTGAATTTCCGGTAAAATAAGTTTGACTTCAACAGGCATATTGTGACTTACAATTGTCTATTTACGCTTATCGTAAACCAATCCGATTTCAATAGATTTATGTTAAATCTAATAATAGTTATATGACAAACACTTCGAAATGATAAAAAACACTTTTTCTGCATAAATTAACAATTGACAACGAACAAAACTTATACGACAACGTAATGACGTCATGCAATTCAACCAGAGCACTCGGAAGTTGATTACATTTTAATAATTTAAATCTATGAAATACTGTCACCCTAAATACTTGCTTTTGTTTCTTGGACACTGTTTATGCTTATTTTATAGCACAGTAATTATTTAAAGAGTCTTTTGTTATGTACATCTGATGAAGACGAAATTTTATCAAAAATATATTACAAATTAGCAAACGTTAATGTCAAGATTGCAACTAAAATCAAAAAAATTTAATTGTGTTTATATTCGTGTGCTAAATTGAAATACAGTTTTGATATGAAGGCTACGGAAAACAGTATTTTTTGCGAAAATAATTTTCAATCTCGTGGTGTTTGTATGATCATTCAAATTAGTTATAAATGGCAGCAATGTTCTTTAATGAAAGTATCTTTGCACTTTTATGGTGCGACGCTTTGTTGCTCTATTTAATTGCATTTAAAATAAAAATTTGCGATTATTTTAAAATGATATAACTCACCCTTTTCCACCTCCGCCAGCTTTAACGCTGAGAATTGCAAAAACGGACAAAATGCACAAGGCAAACTGAAAAATACGAAAGGAATTATGTCCAAGCAAACGATCGAAATACCAAGATTAAAAAGAAAGCGATTTTACCAAAGTTTTGAAGTGCATTTTGAAATGTTATTGTTTGTCTGAAGTTTGATACTGTTGTGAATCCATCATCGAAGAAAGTGGCTTTTATATACTTTTTAATGGTCAATGTGCTATTGAATTCCACCACTAGTCGTGATAAGATACGTCCGACGGACTCTGCGAATTTTAAATTAAAGTTTAACGTACTCTAAGACTGGTGTTCATTAATTAGAAATGGTACCTTTCTCTTAATGGGTCTTCGTGACTAAAAGATTACGCAAAATTGTTTTTATTTTATATTTTCACGCTGTAGGTGTGTACATACATGTTAACCTAAAGTTAAGTATGTATTCTTTTTATAAATGCTTACGTTATTATGGTGTTTCTATCAGTGTTCATCTATTTTAATTGTTTGTTGTTAAAAAATATGCGAGAAAAATAATTATTAACATTAAATATACAGTTAGTTCGATATTTCCTGGCTACATATGTATTCCTTTCGTTATGAAAGATAAAAAAGAAGTCTAATACGCAAAAAGAATTCTACTCAAAATTTTTAATAGTGCTGCATATCTCGAGGAAAAGAATGATGTAAAAACGAAAGAATATCATGGGATTAGTTTATTTTTTTAAGATAATGTCCGTATTTATTTATCAGTACTTAAAACCTTATCTTTATATATTGTTGGACGCCTTTTGTGATACTTAATATTGGAAATAATAAAAAGAATACAAGGGCATGGGGTGATGTGCGTACGTTGCGTTTTAAGTTTTGCATATAAAACTAAAATAAAACAGACGATAGCTTTTAACGACTTCATTGTTTTTCAAAGTATTCTCCACGAAGATTAATGCACTTTTGCATGCGCTCAAACCAACTCTGGAAGAAGTTGTTTCACTCGTGTGTTGGTATAGTCAAAATTGCGTTTTCGAAGGCGTCGATGGCTTCTTCTGACGACTGGAGCTTTTGACCACGCAGTCGTTTTTAATTTTCAGGATGGTCTAACAATTCAAGGTTTTGGCGTTAAAAATTCAATTGTTCTGCGTGCTGTGTGCGAACTTGCAATGTCTTGGTGGAGGATGATTCATCGTTCAGGATTGGTTTTTCGAAGCTCAGCGACGACTTGCTTCGAACAAATGGTTGTATACCGATCGGCAGTAATTCTTCAATCTTGTAGAGGAATTGTTGCTACATGACCTGCTTTCGAGACAAATGTTGCGACCATCTTTTTGGAAACACTTCGAGAACGGATGACTTTTATCGGCTTTTCTTCACATTGGAACAGCCAAACAAACAACTAGCGTTTATTTGCTGGCGCGTATGAGTAAATCCAAGATTTACTAGAAGTAGAGAAATTGCACATAAAGTAATAGTGTGTTCATGGCATTGGTCGAAAAATGAATTTTGAACAAAGTGCAAATATCAAGTTCTGTTTTAAACTCGATAAATCGTTTACTGAAACGTTTAATTTGAGAAAACAAGTATATGGTGATGCGTGTTTATCACGTACAAGTATGTATGAGTGTATAAACGATTTAAAGACGGTTATACGGACGTAAATGACGACGAACATCCTGGTGCAAAAAAATCTCTGGTTACGGAAAGTGACGTCGAACTTGTGCGTGAATTTATCAGAAATGAGTCAAAATCCTCATTGCGATACGTGGGAATGAAATTAAATATTTCCAAAGATTCAATTCAACGCATTTTGACACAGCATTTGGGATTGGGAAAGATTTGTGCAAGGTTTGTATCACACAAGCTAACTGAATTTAACATTAATCAGACTTGATTAATGACTTAAGAAAGGACGAAAACTTCAGGTATTCTATCGTAACTGTTGATGAGACGTGGTGTTTTCAATATATGATCCAGAGGTCAAGCGTCAAAGCTCTCATTGGAGACATCCAACCGAAGAAAGACCGAAAAAAAGCCGCTTGGAGAAGTCAAAAGGCATAGTGCACAAAGAGCTTGTACCAACTAGTCAAACAATCAATACTGTATATTATCTTGATGTTATGAAGCTTCTTTTGGCGAGTATTCGTCCTGTGCGCCGTCAATATCGTGAAAATGGTAGCTGGCGTTTTTTACATGATAATGCACCATCTCATCGCTCGACGCTTATCACTGATTTTCTAACTACAAATGACAATTTAATCATCAACCATTCGCTGTATTCACCGGATTTATCCCCTGTAATTTGTATCTATTCGCCAAATTACATTAGCCGATGAAAGGACAGCGTTATGTCGACGCCGAAGCCATTAAAAAGCGTCGACAACGATCTTGAAGGACGTATCTAAAGATGAACTTAAAAATTCATTCGACATATTAATTGACCGTGCCAAACATTGTATTGAAGCCGAAGGCGACTACTTTGAATAAAATAAATGAATTTTACCAAAATAGTAAGCTTTTGTTTTTGTTTTAAAAAAGTTCCGTTTTCTCAGAGACAGACTGTGTATAAAGTCTCGCTTGTTATAGTTTATGTACATTTATAATGGATTCATTTTATGTTTCTCCGTTTATGTTTTTTAACATGTTTAAAACTCATATACATTTGTAATCCTTAACGGTTCTATTCGCGGATGACACATCCACAGTCATAGACTCTGAGAATGAAGACTTGTGTATGGCCATAAAAAAAATATACATGTGTTAGGGAAGTGGTTTGTAGCAAACAACTTACAATTAAATCTATCCAAAACCCATCTGCTGACCTTTGGTAACAGTTTATCGACAGATGTGGTGGTGGGTGATAAAGTGCTTGCCTCTAAGTGTGACGCGCCATTTCTTGGCCTTAGGGTTGACTCTGAACTGTTCTGGAAGCCTTACATCCATCAGTGAACTATTTGGGCGGCAGTCTCGGTTCTGCTACTGCTTGCGTGTTATTTCTCGTAACGTTGGTGTGGAGACGGGACTGCTTTCTTACTTCGCCTATGTACATTCAAGGCTTCAGTATGGTGTGATGTTCTGGGGTAATTCCATCGACTGGCGGAGGACATTTGTCCTCCAAAAGTCATGTATTAGAGCGATTTATGGCATGAAACCAGCAGAGAGTTGTGTGGGTGTGTTTCGGTCTGCCAAAGTACTAACAATGCCCTCAATTTATATACTTCAGTGCGCGCTACATGTGAAAGTAAACTATAAAGAATTTTTTAAAAAATACGAAACGGATCACGCACATGCTACGCGAAACCTTTGTAATATGCATCTTGTGCTCCCACAAACGAATTTTACAAAAATACAAAAAAAATGTTGTTCACCAATGTGTAAAAATGTACAACCACATACCGCTTCAGATCAAGAGCTTGCCGTTGGCTCGGTTTAAAATTATTTTTAAGTTTTGGCTAATAGAGCAAGAGTTCTACAATGTAGAAGATTTCCTTAACACAATTGTAGACATTGACGCATAGTACATATATGTCATCTGCACAGATATACATATGTATATGTATATATACTTACTTTATCTATTTTAACTTATAATTGTTGTTTCGTTGTTATTTATTTTATACTTATGTCATACGAGGGAGCGTTTTCATATTCGCGGAATGAGCGAGTTGTAGAGGGGTGAGTAGGCGCATTGAGGGCGTGGCCTGTGCAGCGACTCATGATTAGTATAAATACGAAGTTTCATTGTTATTAGACAGTTAGTCTTTGAGCTATCGTCAACCAAGTAACATAATCAAGAGTAAAAAGTGAAATATGGAAAAAATCGAATATCGTGCCGTTATAAAGTTCCTTACCAGGCAAAGAAAATCAGTCGCGACCATAATGAATGAGATGTCATTGGTTTACGGCGACTCTTGTCCAGGAAAAACCATGGTGTACAAGTGGCATAGTTTATTTAAACAAGGAAGGGAATCCCTTGAAGACGACCCGAGGCCGAGCAGGAGCATTGAGATGACCACGCCAGCACTTATCCAAAAAGTTGAACAAATTGTACTCGAAGATGCTCGACTAAAGAAGAAACAACTCGCAGAAATGGTTGGAGTATCCGATACAACAATTTTTTAAATCCTACACGATCATCTCGGCATATCTAAGGTCAGCGCAAGATGGGTGCCGAGAATGCTCACGCCGCCGCAAAAACAACAGCCGCGTAGAGTGTTCGCGTGCATTTTTGGATCTCTCTAATGAAGACAAGGATGGTGTATTGAGTGGAATTGTTACTGGAGACGAAACTAGGGTTCATCATTATGAACCTGAGTCCAAACAAGACTCCATGCAGTGGCATAAAAGGGGCACAGCACCTCCCAAGAAATTTAAAGTGTCACAATCAGCTGGGAAACTCATGGCAACGGTATTTTGGGACTCGGAAGGAATATTGTTGATTGATTATAAAGATAAAGGTGTTTCTATAACCGGAGAATATTACGCTTCAATATTAGAGCGACTAAAAGAAGCCATTAAAGAGAAAAGACGGGGAAAATTGACAAAAGGTGTTCTGCTTTTGCACGACAACGCGCCCGTCCACAAGAGCCGCGTTGCGTTAGCTGCCCTGCATAAGGTGGGCTTCGAAATTGTGAATCACCCACCCTACAGCCCAGACCTGGCCCCGAGTGATTATTACCTGTTTCCGAAAATGAAAAAAGAGCTGCGGGGTAAAAAATTTACTGCCGATGATGAAGTCGAGGAGGCAGTTTCGGCGTATTTTGCAGATAAAGAGAAATCATTTTTTTATGAGGGTATAAATAAATTAATTGAAAGATGTGAAAACTGTGTCCGTCTTGCAGGTGAATATATTGAAAAAGAAAAATAATTTGGTTTTTTTATTTCCACCCCTTGTCTCCCATTCCGCGAATATAAAAACGCTCTCTCGTATTAATATATAAATGATTGCACAAATATTACAAAATACACACTTGGGGATCTACGGCTCACGGCTCACGGCACCTCAATCTAATTTACATTATCGTTAGCTTATCCCCTTTTTGCATTAGGGGGATACCATAAAGCTATTTAGTCAAATTGAAATATTTATGTTTTAGTAATTACACTATAAAGTACTTGCTGTCCTAGATTTATATGAAACAATCTGTACATATAAAGAAAAAATAAAAAAACAGTCCTCCAGATATGACTTAATAAATACAATTACACTTATTTCACACTGTAAGGTAAATAGATTAAATTGTATTCAATCCAGATTTCTAATAATGAAAAATACATTTTCCAGTTGAAAAGTCACGGTTACAACTGCTTTCTTTCGCATTAATTCCATCATATCACTCTCATTATTTTCACCGTGGAAGATTTATTCTTGTTACAAATTAGAAATTTTGTAACTTCTACGTGTATGTAAATAACATTTTAAAGAGCATTCTCAGAATAAATTAGCATCGCGTGATAACGCTTTACTTATTTATTAAAGCTCCTTTGTATAATATACAGTCAGCGACGGAATTGAGTGGACGTTATCCAGTAAAAAGCAATTATTAAATTACAAATTTTCTTTTAAAATATTTATGAATACTTTTTTCATATGTATATACCTGGAAGTAACAATCGATGAGCACATATTTAATAGGTCTTAAATAAAACAAAGATTTTATAATAATTTATTATAACTAACTAATTGAATGTTAAAAGGAATCATTCTATTATTAATAACACCCTATCTACTACATATGTTTCACCGATATCACGGGTCGTCAGGCAGATTTGTATTATTAATGAACGATTCCTTGGTAGCGTCTATCATATCATTTCGATACAGAAAAATAATGAATAACAAGCCCCTCCCTCTGTCGTCCACTACACTGAACGACAAAGCGAGAAACGCGTCTATCTCGCTTGTCGATAAACTAAGTTATTAGAGCGTATAAGACAGACGCATTGCGTAACGGCTATTTGCCAATTAAAAGAATGTTAAAAGGTATCATTCTATTATTAATAACACTCTATCTACTACAGATATTTCACCGATATCACGGATCTTCAGGTAGATTTGAGTTATTAATGAACGATTCCTTGGTAGCGTCTATCATATCATTTCGATACAGAAAAATAATGAATAACAAGTGCCTCCCACTGTCGTCCACTATACTGAACGACAAAACGAGAAACGCGTCTATCTCGCTTGTCGATAAACTAAGTTATTAGAGCGTATAAGATAGACACATTGCGTAACGGCTATTTGCCAATTAAAAGAATGTTAAAAGGAATCATTCTATTATTAATAACACCCTATCTACTACAGATGTTTCACCGATATCACGGATCTTCAGGTAGATTTGAGTTATTAATAAACGATTCCTTGGTAGCGTCTATCATATCATTTCGATACAGAAAAATAATGAATAACAAGCGCCTCCCTCTGTCGTCCACTACACTGAACGACAAAGCTAGAAACGCGTCTATCTCGCTTGTCGATAAACTAAGTTATTAGAGCGTATAAGACAGACGCATTGCGTAACGGCTATTTGCCAATTAAAAGAATGTTAAAAGGAATCATTCTATTATTAATAACACCCTATCTACTACAGATGTTTCACCGATATCACGGATCGCCAGGCAGATTTGTGTTATTAATGAACGATTCCTTGGTAGCGTCTATCATATCATTTCGATACAGAAAAATAATGCGCCTCCCTCTGTCGTCCACTATACTGAACGACAAAGCGAGAAACGCGCGTTCAGTCAATCACATTCCAATTACAGCCCTGCGCGATGGAAAGAACGCAGTCTCGTTATAGCAAAGAAAAGACAAAAACCCCTTACCACTCAATGTTCGTACTCTGTATACGTATTTCGACAACTAAGTTATCATCATCAACAGATTATTAATCCAAGTGCGACAATTTAGTTGTCGATATACGAACATTGATGTGGTAAGAGGTTTTGTTTACCTTTTTTGATTGACAAATTTATACTCTTTGCCATATGGGCTTTGTGTAGTCCAGTTAGGCTCGCAGCCTTATTATGTCTTTCTATATTTTCCTGTCTTTAGCTTTCTGCTTCGAATTCTGAACTTTTTCTCTACATCTTCCTCTATTGCCTCATTTCACTTTACCTTTAATCTCTCTTTTCCTTTGTCCTTCTCCTTTTTTACCATGGAACAATTTTTATATTTTCCTATAATTTATTCCTCAAAAATTAACATTTCTAGTATTTTTGACTGTACAAACTTATTGATCAATGATTCCTTAAACATGTCACAGTTTTTTTTTCTTTAGTAGTGTCATAAGTACTGATTGTTTTTCTCCAAATATTATCCTTAAAATACTTCTTCTCCAAGTTTCCAACCTTTGTTTAGGCTCATATAGCATTATCCAGATCTACTATACTGAACGACAAAGCCAGAAACGCGTTCAGTATAGTGGACGACAGAGGGAGGCGCTTGTTATTCATTATTTTTCTGTATCGAAATGATATGATAGACGCTACCAAGGAATCGTTCATTAATAACACAAATCTGCCTGACGATCCGTGATATCGGTGAAACATATGTAGTAGATAGGGTGTTATTAATAATAGAATGATTCCTTTTTACATTCTTTTAAATGGCAAATAGCCGTTACGCAATGCGTCTGTCTTATACGCTCTAATAACGTAGTTTTCGACAAGCGAGATAGACGCGTTTCTCGCTTTGTCGTTCAGTATAGTGGATGACACAGGGAGACCGTTGTTATTCAACTAACTAATTAATTAATTAATTAATTAACTAGCTAACTAACTATTTAACTGGCGTGGCCTTTATTGGATGTAAATCCATAACAAAGTTAAATACAAAATCTCAGTTGTGTGATTTTCACAAAACACCTTTAGAAGGAGGCTCAGTACTGGCAAAACAATTGTTGCTATTTCTCAATAAAAGATATTTTGTGAAAATCACACCACTGAGCTTTTGCGTTTAATTTTTTAAAAAATTTTCTATATATCTACTATTTCCTCGACAAAATTAAGTGGACACAACTTAAAGGTGATTGTGTCGAAAATGTCGGTGTTAAATTTTATTGTTTTAGCCTGCATAAGGTACTAATGTATTAGACGAATGTAAGAATTTTGGTTTTATTGTAGCGCTATTAGATTAAACATTATGTCCATTTGAAAGGATTCAATTGTGTAATCTAATTACACAGGCCAACCAATCAATATTTTTTAAAAACTTTTTTCAAAGTTCAACTTGTTTCTTATGTATTTTGGTGTGCTGAATCCAAATTTTATAAGGTGTTATTTTCGCGTCAATGACGTAGAAAATTTGATCCGAGTTGAAGGAATTGTGGGAGCGACATCTTTTGTAGAACTAATTAATGAAAATTTACAGGGACCTGCCAAATGGGTTAACAAAATTAATTTAAAAGACGAGTAAGAAATTTTTCACGAAAAATACTATAGAGTTATAGAAGTCGCCACCTCAGTCGCCGGATTTAAATCCAATTGAGAATTTGTGGACGCTTTTAACAAAAAAAGTCGAAGTAATAAATAGGATAAATAAAGAAGAATTTTTTTTAGAGTGTTAGAGGATTCCTGGCCCGAAATTCACCCTGCGTTACTCAAAAACTAGAAAACATTTCACGTTGTTTACAGCTTGTAATAGCAGTCAAGGAAAGCAATGACAAGTACTAGAAAACGTTTGTTTTTGTTTATACTCTTGTTTTATTTTTAGAATTTATTATAATTTTTAATTAATGTTTTTTTCTTTAATATTTCATAGTATTTTTGAAATTTTCATATTTAACGCTTTACTCTATTCAAATAACATTATTTTTGTTGGTATTTGCAATTTAGTTTTGTGATTTTATTTTTGTTAAGTTGAACAACTTTGTTTTTTCCGTAACTGTTTTTTTTGGTGCAATATATTATTAACGTATGTCAGATTCCTAAAAGTTTGTTTTGTGAATACATATTTAAAGAACATTAAAAGCATATATGAATTAAGTGGTGTTTTTCATGTAAAAGGCAATTAGCTAAACCTATTAATAATTTTTTAATTTGTTAAATAAATATAATTAAAATTTAGAGTTTATTCCTAAATCTCCTAGCGTCCATTCTATTTTGTTGCTGACTGTATATGTAAGTATAAACGAGAACAAGTTAATAAGAGATTTCCCCTTCACTTCCGATTTTGAACAGGAAAGTGTGCGTGTGTTGGAATCCAGCGTTACTTCAATCTTTGTTTATTAAAGAATATGTTATATACTGCTACTTTCTTCCGATTTTGTTGCGCATAATTTTGTATCCACAGACCGGTACATTTTGAATGATATAGTTTCTCTACTACATGAACAAGATCATTGCCATCGTCTGTTAAACTAGCACGAAATTTAATTGACGATAGATAAGAAAGAAACGCAGGAGATTACGACTTATGTATATGTTACGGTTGTAGCTATTATATTAATTATTTTTCGTTGTAAGATTTTCTTCTTTCGTGTTTAAATGTAAAAAAAATTAATTTTTGTCGGTATTTAATCAACGAAATACATCATGCGGAAACAAGAAACAAAGACTAACTTAACTTTAGCGTACGTAGAACAGATGGAAGAAAGTTTTCGGAGAAATTGAGAATTTTACGTATTTAACAACGTCAAAGAGATCAGAAAAATTTCTCTAAGAATTATCATAAATAATGTAGGTAAGTATTGAGATAAGCAAAGATACAAGTCTATAAAGCGATAAAGAGATCTACCATTACACGTGCAAACGAGATCTGGATAATGGCATACGAGCCTAAACAAAAACTTGAAACTTGGGGAAGAAGCATTTTAAGGATAATATTTAGGGGAAAAGAATTAGTATTTATGTTATTATTAAAGGAAAAAAACTGCGACGTGCTTAAGGAATCATCGATCAGTAAGTTTGTACTGTCAAAAAGACCACAAATGTTTGGACATTTATGAAGAATAAATTATAGGAAAAATATAAAAACTGTTCCATGGAAAAAAGGGAAGAAGGACAGAGGAAAAAGAGAGATCGAAAGTAAAGTGAAATGAGGCAATAGAGGCAGATGTAGAGGAAAAGCAAGTTCAGGATTCGAAGCAGAAAGCTAAAGAGAGGAAAATATGGAAAGACACAGTAAGGCTGCGACCTTAAATAGACTACACAAAGCTCATATAGCAAAGAATATAAATTTGTTAATCAAATAAGGTAAATAAAAACTCTTACCACATCATTTCGACAACTAAGTTGTCGCACTTCGATTAATAATCTGTTGATGATGATAACTTAGTTGTCGAAATACGTATATAGAGTACTAACATAGCGTGGTAAGGGGTTTTTGTCTTTTTTTTGCTATAACGAAGCTGCGTCCCTTACATCGCGTAATCGCATAGGACGAGTCTGTAATTGGAATGTAATTAACCTTGGTACATCCCAAGCAACAACCCGTAGTTTCGTCTCTCTCTCTGTCTGTTTTAGTTTACTTTCGAGCTTTAATTGTAGAACACACTGTTACTTAGTAGTGCCGTCATAATGGGCGATATAAAAATCGAGGAACAAATCAACCTGAAATTCCTTGTCAAAATAAAAAATCGCCGACAGAATGTTTACAAATATTAAACGAGGTATTTGGTGATAATGTTATGTGATATGCGCGAGTTTTTGAATGGCACAAACAGTTTTCTGAAGGTCGGGAAGAAGTCGAAGATGATGATGAACGTCTTGGTCGACTTGTGACTGCAAGAACTGAAGCGAACAGAAAATTAATGAAATTTTGGAGAAAGACGGACGTCTGGGCATTTAGATGATTGCCGATACATTAACAAATATTAACAAACAAACAGTAAGACACATTTTGCATGATGAATTAAACATGCAAAAATGGTGCCGAAAAATCTCACTCAGTCACAAAAAGACAATCGGATGAACATTTGTTCTGACATCATGGAACGACTCACAAAAGAACCAGACTTGTTCACAAAAACCATCAACATGTTATGAAACTTGGATTTTCACTACGACCCGGAAACAAAGCGTCTATTGAGGTACTGGAAGGTCGCCGGATCGCCAAGACAGAAAAAAGCACGAATTAGCAAGCCGAAATTGAAGGCAATGCTGGTCGTTTTTTTCGATATCAAGAGGTGCCCGGGGGTCAAACCGTTAATCAGAAATACTACAAAGAAGTCCCAATCAAGTAGAGGGAAAGAGTAAGGAAGAAAAAATTGGATTTGTGGAAGGACGACTCGTGGATTCTGCACCAGGACAATGCACCAGCTCACAATGCCCTGTTTGTGAAGCAATATTTAGCGGACAAGCGCATTGCTGTGCTTGATCATCCTCCGTATTCACCAGATCTGGCACTACGTGACTTCTACCTGCTCTCAAAAGTGAAAAGTGCATTAAAGGGAACACATTTTCAGTCTGTTGAACATGTAAAAGCGAAAATGGCGAAGTGGATGAAGAGGCTGAGAATTGATGAACTATAGCATTGTTTTGAACAATGGAAGTCACGTAGACAGCGATGTATAGATAGGGGAGGAGAGTATGTTGAAGGGGATAACAGTTAAATATAAGTTTTTTTGCAATAAATAACATTTTGCACACTAGTCTCGTTATTTAATTGCCACCCCTTGCGCATTATTTTGTGTTATATATTCTGTTTGTAATGAGTTTGTACACGCACCTGTGATTTGTTCAGTTGCTTCAGATGTTTAAACATTGTTTGCATATGTCTACTACGTGATTTTGTTTTATGATATATCTACTACAGTTTCTAGTTTTCGCAGATCAATTTTCCATGGCAATCATGACACCTTCAGTTTCTGCGTAAATATTTCCAATTTTTATCCGTTTATTGGTTGCGTCTTCGCCAATATGTGTATGCATTATTTGAGGAGGATGAGTTCCATGTATTAGCTTGCTTTTCCAGTTTTCTATTCTATTGTTTAGTTATTATATGTTCCTCTGCATTGAAATTTATATTAATGTGATTTAGTGGTGTGATTTTATTACCTTTTTCTATTATTGTTTTGTAAAAGGTATTGTTTCTCATGGTCAGAAAGTATGTTGTGAGGTTGTTTGCTTGCTTATAGTGTGCATTTTTTATATCAATAAAAACTCTGCCTCCTTTTTCTTTGGATAATGTAAACCGTTCTACCGCAGATTGCTGATAAAGTGTATGGCTTGTGGTTATTGTTCTGACAAGTTCATTGAAGGAATCTAACTCTGTGTCTGACAATTTTACGAGACTGAGTGCATAAATCAGAAGTGGTATTACATATGTGGTAACTGCTTTAGTTTTATTTTCAGAGCTCAAGTGAGTATTAAAAACCTTATGCAAGCGTTTTCGAATTTTTTTTGAATTGGTGTTTTGATTACTGTATGATTTATAAAAGGACTTTCTGCTATGAACAGATATTTGTATCTTTTTTCTTTGCTGAAGTACTTCTTCGATATTACACATACGAGGGAGCGTTTTTATATTCGCGGAATGGGGGACAAGCGGTGGAAATAAAAAAACCAAATTATTTTTCTTTTTCAATATATTCACCTGCAAGACGGATACATTTTTCACATCTTTCAATTAATTTATTTATACCCTCATAAAAAAATGATTTCTCTTTATCTGCAAAATACGCCGAAACTGCCTCCTTGACTTCATCATCGGCAGTAAATTTTTTACCCCGCAGCTCTTTTTTCATTTTCGGAAACAGGTAATAATCACTCGGGGCCAGGTCTGGGCTGTAGGGTGGGTGATTCACAATTTCGAAGCCCACCTTATGCAGGGCAGCTAACGCAACGCGGCTCTTGTGGACGGGCGCGTTGTCGTGCAAAAGCAGAACACCTTTTGTCAATTTTCCCCGTCTTTTCTCTTTAATGGCTTCTTTTAGTCGCTCTAATATTGAAGCGTAATATTCTCCGGTTATAGAAACACCTTTATCTTTATAATCAATCAACAATATTCCTTCCGAGTCCCAAAATACCGTTGCCATGAGTTTCCCAGCTGATTGTGACACTTTAAATTTCTTGGGAGGTGCTGTGCCCTTTTTATGCCACTGCATGGAGTCTTGTTTGGACTCAGGTTCATAATGATGAACCCAAGTTTCGTCTCCAGTAACAATTCCACTCAATACACCATCCTTGTCTTCATTACAGAGGTCCAAAAATGCACGCGAACACTCTACGCGCTGTTGTTTTTGCAGCGGCGTGAGCATTCTCGGCACCCATCTTGCGCTGACCTTAGACATGCCGAGATGATCGTGTAGGATTTTAAAAATTGTTGTATCGGATACTCCAACCATTTCTGCGAGTTGTTTCTTCTTTAGTCGAGCATCTTCGAGTACAATTTGTTCAACTTTTTGGATAAGTGCTGGCGTGGTCACCTCAATGCTCCTGCTCGGCCTCGGGTCGTCTTCAAGGGATTCCCTTCCTTGTTTAAATAAACTATGCCACTTGTACACCATGGTTTTTCCTGGACAAGAGTCGCCGTAAACCAATGACATCTCATTCATTATGGTCGCGACTGATTTTCCTTGACTGGTAAGGAACTTTATAACGGCACGATATTCGATTTTTTCCATATTTCACTTTTCACATCTGATTATGTTACTTGGTTGACGATAGCTCAAAGATTAACTGTCTAATAACAATGAAACTTCGTATTTATACTAATCATGAGTCGCTGCACAGGCCATGCCCCCAATGCGCCTACTCACCCCTCTACAACCCGCTCATTCCGCGAATATAAAAACGCTCCCTCGTATGTGTTCTACTGTTTTCTTCGTGTTTTTGTATTTTACTCTTAATAATGGAGCATGTTTTTACATTTATCCAATTTAGATTTCATTTTGACGTCAGAGTTGAAGATTTTTATTCTATCTATAATTGAGTGTAGAATGAATAGACGATTATGGGTTTGATATTTCGGTAGTTTATTTTATAACCTTATTGTGTTGCGTTTAATACCTTTATTACTGTTATTATTATTATATTGTTGTATTCAATCATATAGGATGGGTCTTACTCATTTATATAACAAAGGGAAAGTGATTTACCAAAAAGAAACCATTTATTGTTTGACAATATATATTTTTCTTATAAAAAATAATTCTTTTAAGAACAGGTCACTATAATATTTAACATTAACTTATATTATCTTTACAAAACATATTTTAAAAAATATATTATCATTTAGTTTCTAATTTCTATATATTATAAATAAAAAGACCAGTCAGTCTCCAGTTCATCAGTCTCAATAATAACGCAAAGCACTGCAATAGCAATAAATTAGAAAAGTCATATACATGTACATAGATATAGTTTGTATGTATTTCAATTTGTAAAAGTAGTATTTGGTAGGCTTTACTTTTGTTTCAAGTATATGTTCTGTTCTTTGTCGAACTCGAAATCTGGCGAGACTGGACACAGACAAGGCACTAATTGAACGTTCTGAATGCTCGACGTGGGACTGAATTGAGCCTGAAGCGGCACTTGGATTGGAATGGCTGGAATGGATACCGAACTTTGCGCCTGTGTGTCTACTGATGGTACCTGTACTGGTGGAGGCGCCGGTGGCGTTTGGTAATACCTTTGTTGGTAATATGCTATAGGCCACGCTTGTGGTTTTGGTGTGGTCCTGCAATAAAGATAAAATGGTTTAATTGTTTATAATTTCCAGCAAAAATGTTCAATTCATCAGAATTTTCACAAATTCAACAGTACGAGGGTAATCCCATAAGTACCCGGCCTGACCGATATAAAAGCTGAACTGGATTCTACTCTGGGTGAGACTGTTCTTTACATTGCAACAGTGAAATATTAGGTAACCGAGTTTAAACGAGATCGTACGAGCTGTCAAGACGAGCTTCGCAGTGGTCAACCAAATGAGGTGACGACTCCAGAAATGGTGAAGAAAATCCACAAAGCGGTGCTGGATCATGGTCGACTGAAAGTGCGCGAGCTAGCAGACATAGTAGGCATTTCAAAAAGTGCGGTACATCGCATATTATCTGAAAATTTGGACATGAGAAAGCTGTGTGCAAGATGGGTGTCGCGTTTGCTCATACCCGAGCAAAAACAGTGTCATGAAGATGTTTCAATGAGTGTTTAGCGAAGTTTCACAGCAACAAAGCAGAATTTTTGAGCCATTTCATAACCATGGAACCCATCACTTTACACTCGAGACAAAAGAGCAATCAAAATAATGGACTCGAAAGGGAGAACCGGCTCCAAAGAAGGCGAAGACCGTTTCATCTACAGGCAAGGTCATGACATCGGTTTTTTGGGGTGTGCGTGGAATAATTTTCATTGACTATCTTGAAAAAGGAAACTATCAACGGCGAGTATTACGCGAACTTATTGCAACGTTTGAGCGGAGAAATCAAGCAAAAATAGCCGCATTTGGCTAAGGCGAAAGTGTTTTTTCATTAAGACAATGCACCAGCTCGCAAATTTGTTATTGTAATGGCCAAAATTAATAAATAAATTTAGCCCCCTCGGATTATTTTCTGTTTCTAAACTTGAAAAAATGGCTTAGTGGTCAAAGATTTTCCAACGATGAAGAAGTGATGTCGGCAATTAATGGCTATTTTGAGGAGCAAGACAGTTCTTATTATAAAAAGGGTATCGAACTTATTGAACATTACTGGGAAAAGTGTATAGAGCTGAAAGGAGATTGTGTTGAAAAATAAATATATTTCTTTTAAAATTTTTGTGTTTTCTTTGTTGGGTCGGGTACTTCTGGGATCACCCTCGTATAAGATTTTCTATATTTATACAGAGTGAAAAGTTTTAAGAAACTGATTTATTTAAAGTAGTTTGTCGAAGGTAATATGGCAAAGTTACGTTATGCTACATCTCGAGTTGTAATAAGGCGGAGTTACGTCGAGTTCTCACGATCACAGAGCTAAGAGGATTCTATTATAATATTAATAGAAGAAAGCCCATCAGTTTTGTCCATTATGAAGAGACTTGTTTTTTCAGTAGGATATCGTACCTTTTTAAGCAAAAGTTGGGTTGGGACGAGACTGGTAAATTCCAGATATAATAGGGTGGGACAAAAGATTTTTAATTTTTTTCTTTATTAAAATTTAATTTAACGATACAAAGAACGCAACCATAATTAATATTTAGAATACATTCCATTATGGTCAATAATTCTCTATCATTGTCTGGTATGGTTTTTGATTCCACACTTATCCCATTCCGCTGCTTCAGAGGCGAAGAACTTACAGTATTCTTCTTCCACCCCACAAAATTGGTAAAAATACATCCAGCGAGAAAATGTACCATTGACTTGAAAAGGTGGTAATTGGATGGCGGTAAATCTGGGCTGTAAGTTGGCCGTGGCAGCAATTCTACATCCATCTAATTCTTCCAGTTTCTCGAGAGTTCTTTGGGCAGTATGCGAACTATAATAATATTATTTTAGTGGAATAGCACGCGATTTCTTTTGACTAATGCGAGTATCTTCATTTTAAAACTGCATACTTGGGATCCAAATGCTCCCGGTGCAGTCGAATTTTAACTTCCTTACTTCTGATACCAATTTAAAATGGATAACACCGTAATTCCACCAAATCCTCAATCTCATCTACGCTTCAAAGCTTTTACGCTCGATTACAAGCTCTGCAGACTGGCCACGGGTTAACTACTAATTTAATTTGTTTGGATTACGAAGGTAGATCCATTTTTCATCATACGTTACAATTCGTCTACGGAAATGGAGCTCCTGTGGATTGGCGAGAAGTTGGTTACAAATTTATATTCGTTACTGTGGTTGTTCTGCAGTCAAATCATAAACACTATTCTGCATCATCTATTTATCTATGTCAGTTTGTGAAGATAACGATTTACTGTCCATCGCGAAGGGCTAAATTCGTGTGACAATTTTTGCGTGCCGAGAGCCAAAGTCTCCTCAATTCTCCCTCAAGCCTCTTGGTTAAGATAGAAGGTATTCCAGAACGTCGCTCCTCTCGAAGATCTGTTTGACCATTTTTGAATTTTTTATCACCAGTTTTCCACGGTTCGGCCTGAGATAGCATCATGGCCATCAATATCACGCAGTATGCGAATGGCATCAACAACGCTTTTGTGTAACATCCATTAATGATTCAAAATTGTCAGAATCTCTTTATTTGTATTGGGCATTTTGGATTCACAAAAAGTGCACAATGTCCCAATAAAACTAGTTATACACACACTTGCAACAATACGACGTTTAATATAGTATTCATATTTACAAGTATTTTATGTTTATTTTTGAGTTTTATAAATCCAAAGCCTACCAAACGCACAAACTTTTGCTCCACCCTATTCGCTTCTTTGGGTTTTACATTTTCAATGATTACAAAATTTTTTGAGTTAACGTTATTTTTTAGAAGGGGTATTAATGAGTCGTCTGAAAATTGGAAAATTATTTTTTAAAATAAACACATTCCGAATTTACACTAGTTTTACTTCAAAATTACGATAGAAGTTTCCGATACTCTGAAAACAAATTTTAAATTTTTTTATTTAAACATATTTCTAAACTTAATTGCATGCCTAATTTGTCGAGATATTTTCATCTATTGTTAATTAAAAATGATTATTTTTTGTAAAAAATTTACAAATTAATATCAAAGAGTTTCTAAACCCTTTTACTCGATAGGAGTCGTTTTTCCAGTCATTTTTATATAGGTATTAAATACAATTATTTCCATGAACCTGATTAATTTCTATGGTACGAGTATGTTACATTCTTTTATTACATAGATTAACGTGCATCTGTCGATTTTATAGAACGCAACTTTGAAATAAACGGGCAATATATGTTGATGAATGTCTTTATATGTACTTTTTCTGTTACTTGATTCCTTATGTGTATTACTTCTTGAATGGCTTAATCGAACACTATATTGGTCATCATTCTCTGTAATTTATTTTATTTTCTCAAATGATTGCAAAACGATTCTTGCGTTAAATGTTGTTTTTCTTTATTGTTAAGTTCTATTCAATCATCTTTTTTAGAATAACATTGATACAAAATATCTTGTTTTGAAGAAAAAAAGTTATTTAATACGAGGTAGGTATTGATAAGTACTTAATCTCCCATATAAAGAGCTACAATATTTCAAAAGAAAATTTAGATAATCAACGCGATCTCCATTTAGACTTATGCATTTTGCAGAAGGAATTCTAAGCCCTTTAAAACAAATTTTTTGTTATGGTCTGCAAGCTATTTCTCAACGGCGTATATGGATTTGCAGTTTGTCGAAAATTTTCCCCTCTTTGTTTTATTTTGGGTTTTGAGAACAAATAATAATCTGATGGGGCTCAATTTGGAGAATATAGGCAGTTGTCTACCAATTTCAGGAGCATTGACTTGTCTAAGTCTCAGAAGTACCCGATCTGACGCATAGATGGCCGTTGTTGTTTGAATAGAATAATTATTGTAGAAAGTATCAATCTTATAAAACTTAAATTTGAAGTTTTACGACGCTACCTAATTTTTTTTAATTGGCCCCAGTCCAATCAATATCAAAGCGGAGTTGGATTCTGCTCTGAGGGGGTCTGCTCCTTCGCGTCCACAAGGAAGCGTCCTAGGACCCATTCTATTTCTAATCTACACAGCTGATCTTCCGACAACACGCACCTCGACTACAGCAACGTTCGTCGATGACACGGCAATGATGGTATCCCACATCGACGCAGAAATGGCATCAAGAATTCTTCAAACAAACTTGACAAATATTCAAGATTGGCTCAAAAAATGGCGCATCCGTGTCAACGAATCTAAGTCAGTACGTATCACATTTACATTGCGAAAAGGAACATGTCCCCTAGTCAGTTTAAATAACACTCAGCTGCCTCAGTCAGACTCGGTCAAATACCTTGGTATTCATCTGGATAGAAGGCTCACATGGCGAAAACATATATTTACTAAGAGGAAACAATTGGGAATGAAATTGCATCAACTATATTGGCTTATAGGGCGGAAATCATAATTATCTATGGAAAACAAGCTTCTCGTATACAAATCAATCATTATGCCGATTTCGACGTACGGCATCCAGCTATGGGGGACAGCTAACGTTTCAAATATAGAGATTATACAAAGATTTCAAAATAAGATAATGCGAACCATTGTTGATGGCCCATGGTACGTGCTAAACTATGTTATTCAACGAGACATCTCCATCGCTCCAGTTAAGGAAGTGATTAAGATATACAGCGACAAATATCGGAGTAGAGTTTCACATCACCCAAATAATTTAGCCCAACAGTTATTTAAATTGAGCAGTGCAGTGCGTCCCTTGAAAAGAGTAAAATCTTCCGATTTGGGGAATAGACCGATCTGAAATGATTCTAGTTTACTAAAAACACACACACACACAAAAGAGTTCTCTGTGTATTCAATTACAACAAGTTTACAACTAAAGTCTATAGGGAAGTTCGATGGAGCGAACCTATACGTGCCATGTACAGCTAATATAAATAGCTTATTGCCTCTGGGCAGATTGCTAAATAAAGGAGTCAAAAAAAAAACGTAATTTTTTTCATTTGGCCCCAGTCAAATCAATATCAAAGCGGAGTTGGATTCTACTCTGAGGGAGTCTGCTCCTTCGTTTACAATAATAAAATATTGAGTGGTGGAGTTCAAACGAGGCTGTACGAGCTACCAAGACGAACAGCGCAGTGGTAGACCAAATGACGTGACCACGCTAGAAGTGGTGAAAAAAATCCACAGAATGGAAAAGCGCGCGAGCTTGCAGACATGGTAGATATTTCAAAGTGCTGTTTATAGTATGTTGACTGAAAATTTGGTTATCAGAAAGCTGCGTGTAGGATGAGCGCCACGATTACTCACATTGGAACAAAAACAGCGTTGTGGGGATGTTCCAATAGAGTGTTTGGCAAAATTTCAAACAAGGCGAAGACAGTTCCATCTACATATAAGGCCATGGCGTTAGTTTTTTTGGATTGTGCATGGAATAATTGTTATTGATTATCTTCAGAAAAGAAAAACAACCAACGGTGAATATTATGCCTCATTTCGAAAAAAAAAAAAGTTTTACTTCATCAAGATAATGCACCAGTTTACACATTCGTCGTTGCAATGGCCAGAATCAATGAGTTAAAGTTCGAATTGCTTATCATACATCATATTCACCAAATTTAGCTTCTTCTGTTTCCAAACTTGAAAAAATGGCTCTGTGGTAAAGATTTGTCAATAATGAAGAGGTAGGCAGGGTATCGAAGCTATTGAAAAAGAGTGTCGAGTTAAAAGGGGACTATGTAAGGAAATAAAGATATTTTTTCCCAAATTTTTTGTGTTTTCTTTGTTAGGTCGGTATTTCTAAGTATACCCAGTATTAGTTTATAGAAAATTATCATTTTTGCATTTGTTTTATATTATGTACATGTCGAGTGAAAATTATTGGAAATTATTAATTTTACAATACATTACATTACTCTTTTTAAAACTTGGTTGATCTTCTATAAATTAGCTAAATTAAAAAATGTACATATATAAACGTTCGTAGAAATTTATTAGATTAGAAATAATGTAAAAAAATGTAAATAATACCAAAATATTTGAATAAATTTAAGTAATTAAATAATATAAATAAGACTTACTCATCTGAACTTCCCCAAAATAATGCCGAGCTTCTGGTAACGCATATGACGAGAACACCAAAACAGATCTAAAAACAATATGAAAAATTACTAGTTTACTAAATATCATATCACGATTTTTAGTTTATGTAACAAACAAATTGACTATGTATAGAGAGAGTTCAAATACTTGAAACGCGTTGTAAACAGGGTGTTATTAACATTTGAATAATTCTTTAATTGCTGAACATATGCAACAGGTAGATCGCCATATCTTCCTAATTTTTCTACATAGGGATTTCAAATAAACTGAAGGCCTTCCTTCAAGTTTTTGCTTCGTGAAGTCCTACACGTTTCTGATTGAATTCACGTCAGGGGATTGCAAAAGCCAACTCAACATGTGCACACAACGCCATCTCCGATATTTTGGGTTGTCTTCCCGCACCACTCACGGTGACTTGTCACTTCCAAACCATTATTTTGCAGACGGTAGGAGATACTTTTTATAAATTTGCAGCATTCCATCTGGGTTTAAAGTTGCAGTAAACAAGTGCAATTTGACAAAACCGTATGCAGTGACACATCCTCAAACGTGCACTTTAACTAGATATTTAATTGTCTACTAAATTTATATTATAAAAAGATGCCTCTTTCGAAATTATTACATTATCCCGGCTTCGCGCGCTCAGAGTAAAGGTTTGCCATCATGTCGTTCCGATAACAATTGTTTTGCGGTTACACTTTGCCAAATAATATTATTTTCTCATAATCGATGATGAATAGTCATAACACTGACTTTTATATTACGTCTATTTAATATTTGGCTGTGCTTGTTTTAATATTAACGTCGTTTTCTTTTTAAACAGATTAATTATCACCTTATCTTGCTGATTCAGAGTTCTTCGTTTCCAATCGTTCCAGTTGATCGTTAACATTGCTTTTTTTTATATATTGCAACCCACTTTTTCACAAATCCAACAAAATTATGAAAACATTTAGCCGTCAAGTTATACGACATTTTAGAGCTTTTAGAATGACTACACAGAAATACTGCATCCAATCTTTTAATATATTTTGCACTCATTGTGAACGTGACGTTGTCACCACAAACTTATTCACAAAACTACGTCCAAAGTATTATAGCGTAATAAAGCAAATGTAAGAGATTAAGAGGTTGACCGGCTTTTCTTAAGAAGAGCAGGTATATTCGGCTGGTGAGAGTCACGTTAAGTACTCTATGCGAAGAATTTTACACTAGCAAATATTACTACCCTAGATGTAGAGCGATAATTCACAAAGTACGAGCACGTACTTTCACCATGTCGCAGAAAAAGAAGAAGATTAAATTAATCTCGAATTGAAGTAATATTAATGCTGCAGCTCTGTGCTAAGTTCGCCATCCAAACATCGAAAGAGGAAGATAAACGCATTTAAATAGGTAAATATTCTTGGAGACTCTGGTTAAATGAATTAATCAAAAATAGGGAAAAAATACCTTTACTACATTCATTTTCGTATTGTATATATGTATTTCGATAATTAAGTTGCCATCATCAGCAGATCATTAATTACAGTGTCGCACATGGATACACTGTAAAGCTCACGCAGAAAAAAATCCGCACACTCATCCCCTGTTTGGCTTTCAGATGAGATACCTGTTATTAGGGTCTAAACAAGATCATGAAATATGTGAAAGCACTACGAATAATTTCCCATTTTAGATGAAATTTGTACGTGCTCGTGTTAAGATTTGTATCAAAATGTTCTATTAATATTTTATGAATTTTACTATTAATTTCATTTTTTGGTGAATTTTTAAGCTTTGTTATTTATTCGGAATAAGAAAAGTGAAAGATACTAGTTTAGTAAAGAGAATAAAATTAAAATAGGGACATTATTAAAAACAGGTACGTATTCGAACCGACAAATCGTAATAATGGTAAAAACTTCTCAGCATACAATCGACCGAATTAATTCGAGAAAATATTCCGTCACTATCGAGCGGTCGCAGTCATTGCCATGGTGTCCGTAAAACCACCGAGAGAAACTACCTACTAATTGTAAAAAGAGTACACGAAAATAGACAATCTTCTGCTAGAGATGCTATCTAAATTAAAAGTGCGTAATATAAACATATCTGAGCACACAATACGATCACGATTGTACGCTACCGGAATCAAATGTCGCGGACAAGCCAAGAAAATAAAGATCGACACCAAAAATGAAAAAAAAAACGCAGAAACTTTACGGTTGAAGATTTAGAAAAAGGAAAATGACAACGAATTTTGTTATTAATAAAAAATTTGTTGAAGGTATCATGTTTTATAATAAATTTCATTTTTACAACTCATTCTCTTTACTACGGGTGATTTTTAGCGATGAATCCCGACTTGAAGCAATGACGTGTTCATTTCGATATACGAAGACTCAAAAAACGTTGTAGTGATGAAGATGTACAGAGAAAAATAAACAACCACCATCAGTCATGATCTGATCATGCATAATTAAACCCTGTATTTTGTGGAGGGTACCATGAAGCAAAGTGTAACGGAAAAAATGTGGTGGAAACTGATTTTTTGCCATTCCTAAACTTACTAAATGAAGAAAAAGGACCATACACCTCATGCAAGATAAAGCACCGTGTCATACAGCGAAATTGATAAAAAAATATGTTTCAAGAGCTTAACATAAACCTTTTGCCCTGGTCCGAAAGGTCGCACGATCTAAATCCGATAGAAAATATATGGAGCATGTTGAACATGTTTACCTACTCATCTTCGAACACAGCAACTGTGGAAAGTGGCTGAAGTGATAATGATTCCTAAACCAGGAAAGTCACCCCACGAAGCAACATCATATCGGCCAATATCACTATTGCCGATTATGTCCAAATTGTTTGAGAAACTGTTACTCAAAAGATTAAAACCAATCTTTGAAGAAAAACATCTCATCCCGGATCATCAATTTGGTTTCCGAAAACAACATTCCACGATTGATCAGGTCCACAGAATCATCGATGTCATCGAAAAATCATTAGAAGGAAAAAAAAGTATGCCCAACAGTGTTTTTGGATGTAGCACAGGCTTTTGATAGGGTCTGGTATGGGGCTTGAACCACAAACTCAAGATGCTTCTCCCTGAGCAATATTCAGAAATTTTGAGGTCTTATGTATCCGACCGTTACTTCAGAGTCAAACAAGAAAACACCTATTCTGATCTGAGGAAAATCCAAGCAGGTGTGCCCCAGGGAAGTGTATTGGGGCCAATCCTATATTTGTTATATACTGGTGATTTGCCTACATTTAGCGAAAATATTGTTGCTACGTTTGCAGATGACACTGCAATTCTAGCTACTGGAGACAACAACATTGATTCAACGGCAAAGTTACAAACAGCTATTGTCGAAATACAACACTGGACAGCAAAATGGCGTATTCAAATGAATGAAAACAAATCAGTGCATATCGATTTTACTAACAAACCAATCGAGCATAAGCCAGTATATATTAATCAACATGCCACATGTTAAGAAAAAAAATGTGAAGAGCTCAAGTTGAAGTACAGAAAAATGTACTGGTTATTGGGTCGACATTCAGCCCTGATAGTATATAATAAGCTTTTGCTTTATCAACAAGTCCTAAAGCCAGTGTGGACTTATGGTACCCAGCTTTGGGGCTGTACCAGCCAAAGTAATCGAAACATTATACAGAGATTTCAGAATAGGGTACTGCGAGGCATTGTTAATGCTCCGTGATATATTCGCAATGACAACCTGTATAAGGACTTGGAGGCGGAAACTGTCAATGATGTTATCAAAAAGTACGCCCAAAGACATGAACAACGGCGTCATCAGCACATCAATATCGAGGCTCTCCGGCTCCTGGATAATGATGGCTTAGCCAGAAGATTAAAAAGAGTGAAACCATTTGACCTAGTGTAGTGAAAATATTAATAAAAAAACCCAGTGCGCACTAAAAACAGTGCTAAATGTAAATGTCAGAACCAAAGTGACTATCATAGGATAAGTGCTTTGTAATTTTAAAACTATAGCAAATTAGATTAAAAACAAATAGCTCATTAGTGTTAATTTACTAGATTGCTATACAATAAATTCACCCAAAGGGGGTGTCAGTTTTAAAGGTAATATTCAGAGCAAGAAGTTGCGAAAGCTTGTATTGCAATATGCCAGATGGAATTAGTGCAGTCATTAAAGCCAAAGGAGAATTAACAAGATATTAATGTAATATCTTCTATAAAGCATAAATAAACATTCCGTATTAGTAACATGTCTATTTTTGCTGTATTTCTGATAAATTTTAAAAAATACTAAATTCAAAAGGTGGCTCAAATGCAATTGTCAAGTACTTTACAACGTAATGCTCTACACTGGTAAGTACTATTGCAGACAATATACTTTCTATTAATATATGTATTCAAAATTAAATAGAAACATATATTTTCTCTATAATGAAATGAAACATAAAAAGTCTTTAAAAGTTCATTTTTATACCAATTTTTCTGAAACATTTACGTATATTTTAATAAAAATGTTAAGCACAGAGGAAAAATAATTTCGTAATAAAATTTTGCAAAATTTGAATTCAAGAAACAAGCTGACCCCATTACTGGTAATTAATTATATAATTTTTCAAAAAGGAATCATTTGAATTCTGTTGATCTCAAAAATTTTAAATAATAAATAAAAAATTTTTGCATAGCCTACTTAGATATAGCACTTACCAATATTCTATTATTCGTATACATTATTTTTTGGTTATTTCAAATTTTTTTTCGTTAAAACCAAATAACACCTGACCACTGCACCGACTAAAATATTTTTAATGACCGCGGTGTCGACGCAACGGGTGATTTTATAAGGTCTGTCTGGGATCTGAGTGCCCTTTCCCGCCCCCTTTAACCTGGCCCCCGGTCAACTGACCAATAGATTCTAGACCAAAAAACGTCGGCCCTAACCGCCGTCTTACTAACAATATAGGAATGTCACTATCTTCCTCCTATTCGAACTGCGCAAGTGAGACGGACGCTGCTCAAATTAGAGACGTTAAATGATTAGCTTGGATATGAAAGAATTTATATAGAAAGATGAGGAAAAAGAGGTGCATAGAATGTTTAAGGGAAGAGAAGAAGCTAGATTCTACCTGGTAAAAAAATAAACAGACGTCCTAAGACAAGTGTGTGATGATAATCAGAAATTATTGTTGTACAAGAAATAGTTTCCGTTTGCGTTTTTTCCGAGGTAAAAATTGAATTAATCTAACGTGGATAGTGTATGGAAACTGAAGTGATGAGAACGATTTAAGAAATACTGATCTAATGATAAAATTTTGTGATAGACAAAGAAATATTTTAGATACATCGTAACAAATGAAAAAAAAAATTATAACATTTTTTTCAAAATCTTATAATAATTTTATTATAAAATTTTCACTGTATATTCATAGCAATAATAATATTAAATGAGATTTGTTCTTAATCACTGATATAAGGGGTTTTCCAATAGGGACTTGACAACTTTTAATTCAATTTGTTAACGCACCCTTTCACTAATCATCGAACTGTCACTGTCAATTTATTCAGTAAACTTAACATTTTCATCATGGTAAAGTACACGAACGAACAACGTCTGCAAATTATAAAAATTTACTACAGAAATTCGGAGTCGGTGACCGCTACTTTAAGAGCGTTAACTCCGATTTTCGGTCGTAATTCTCGCCCTAGTAGACAGGCAGTAACAAGTTTAGTGCAAAAATTTGAGTCTACATATTCGTTGTATGATGTTGCCGTGCCAGTGAGACAACAGGTTGGTCGAAGTGTCGAAAATGTCGCTGCCGTTGAAACGTTCGTAGCAAATGATCCAAATCAGTCAATTCCACGGCGTTCTCAAGAGTTGGGCATCGCCCAGACCACTTCATGGCGAATTTTGCGTAAGGATCTTGGTTTACACCCATACAAGATCAAGCTGACTCAAAAATTGAAGCCGATGGATCATTTGAATCGACGTACGTTCTCCGATTGGGTTCTGGAAAAGATGCGCCAAGATGATCAATTTCATCGCAAAATCATTTTCAGTGACGAAGCTCATTTTTGGCTCAATGGGTTCGTCAATAAGCAAAATATGCGTTATTGGTCGGGTGAAAATCCACATGTGCTTCATGAAACACCACTTCATCCACAAAAAATAACTGTTTGGTGCGGTTTGCATGCCGGCGGCGTCATAGGGCCATATTTTTTCGTCGACGATAATGATCGTCACGTTACTGTGAGTGGTAATCGTTATCGCGCCATAATTACAGATTATTTTTGGCCCGAATTAGAAGATATGGACTTGGACAACATGTGGTTTCAGCAGGACGGTGCCACAAGCCACACAGCACACGTTACAATCGATTTATTGAAGAGTAAGTTTGATGAGCGTGTTATCTCAAGAAATGGACCAGTCGATTAGCCGCCGCGTTTGTGCGATTTAACGCCTCCAGACTTTTTTCTTTGGGGCTACGTCAAGTCATTGGTCTATGCCAACAAGCCGACAACGTTGGAAGAGCTAAGAGCCAACATTGAACACGAAAAGCAGCCGTTTCGACCGAATCGTGTGGCCGAGTCATCGAAACTTGGGTCCAACGAATCGACCGCTGCAAACGTGCCCGCGGTGGCCATGTGAACGAAGTCGAGTTTCATTCATAAATGTTTAATTGTACTTCAACCCGATAATAAAGTTTTTGAAATATCTCAAATGGTCTGCATTTTATTTTGAAAAAAAATTGTCAAGTCCTTATTGGAAAACCCTTTATAACTCCTATATAACCCCTCGCATTATATATCAACCTTCAGTGATTAAGTGAATCAACCACAGGCTCCATCAAACTTACCTTCGAGATTTGTTCAACTGATTACTATCACTGATGTATGTAAATAAAGTTGGAACCACGAAAGTTTGCCGGTGTATCAATAACGCTGCAAAATACGAGCACATATCGGCGTTTGTCTAATTCATCAGACAGTAGACCCATGTGTTGAAGAAAGAAAGGGCGCAAACCTTTTTCTAATAGAGTTACGCGCTACGTTTTGTCAAGAAATCATTAAAAAATAAAAACAGACGTATACCAGAGCATGTGTATTATGCACACATGTGTCACCTATAATACAGATAAAATAATGTTTTGACTTATGAAGTTTGTCTTTTATACGCTTCCGATATTGTTATATTCCTTGTATTCTATTGCTTTTATTTGTTATTGTTCTAACAGCTAATTTATCATATTTATTTCATCATCTTTATTTGAGTTTACACTTAGGTAACCTACCTAGACAGTTTTTACATTTGTTATTTACAGGTTAGATGTAGACATGCCAGGTACGCGTATTGAATTTAATTGTCAGGACTTTGTTTATAAGTTGATGCAATATTTCAAAGCTGGAAAATGCAATGAAGGAAGTTTATTGTCTCTTAATTCTATACAAGAGGTAATATATTTCAGCGTTATTTTAGAGCATAGCCGCAGCATTAGGTATTTCTGTTCAAACAGTGCAAATATTTAATGTCAAACACAGGAAAGATGTTGAAACTCCGTTACCAGTAGGAGCTTATAAACCACGTAGCAAGTTGAAAAGTCGAGATATATAAAGAATGTTTCGAACTTCGCGGTTTTTTTAAAGAATAAATAAAACACATAATTTGCATTCATTTCGAAAACTTTTTATTGGTAATTGAAGTATCAGTTATGACATTTATATGCGAAAAATAATATCTGCCAAATGGCCTCCTCTTGCATCTCCACAGACGTCCACTCTTTTGTTAAAATTTTTAAGGACATTTTGACATAATTGAGGCTCTATCTCACCAATGACACACGAATAATTTCATTCAAAGCAGGAATTGATTGTGGATTGTTTTTATAAACCTGACTTTTCACATGACCCCAAAGAAAATAGTCTAACTGTGTCAAATCATATGATCTTGGCGGCCAATTAACATCAACGTTTCTTGAGATTACACGTCCAGGAAATTTTTTTCTCAATAAATCAATTGATTCGTGTGCAAAGTGAAGTGTAGCTCCATCTTGTTGAAACCACATATCCTTTAGATCAATATTCATTAATTCAGGCCACAAAAATTCGGTTATTATCCGACGATATCTATCACCATTGACAGTTACAGCTTCACCAGCAGCATTTTCAAAGAAGTAAGGTCCAATTACACCACCTGATCATATGCACACCTAACAGGAACTCGTTTAGGATGCATAGGTTTCTCATGAATAATTCGTTTATTTTCCTCACCCCAGATACGGCAATTTTGTTTATTAACATAGCCACCAAGTTAAAAACGTGCCTCATCGGAAAATATTATTTTTTGAGAAAAATCAGCTGGTTATTCACTGATGAAATTGACAAATGAACGACGTTTTAAACGATCTAATGGCTTCAGTTCCTGTGTTATTTGAACCTTATATGCCTTCAGAGCTAAATCCTTGTGCAAAATATGCCATGTTGTTGATCCACTAAGTCCAAGTTGTTGTGAACGTCGTCTAATGGACATTTCAGAATCTCCAGCAATACTTTCACGAACCAATATTCCTTTTTACGCAACTATAAAGCGAATATTGCCTTCCGTTATAAAAAGGATGTTGTCTTTCGCGACGAGACGTGGATTTTTGCTAAGGGCAATAAAGGAAAATCGTGGCAAAATGGGAACATGAAGAGTGTTAGAAAACGTGAAGGATGTGATAGGTAAACGTTTTGTAATTCTTCATACAAGTAATAAAAGTGGATTTATTGAAAACGCAAGTTTTATATTTCCTTCGGTAACGGTGTTGTTGCTATAACGAATTGTCACAGTTGATAAGTTGGTTGAAAAATGGAATTAAACCGAGAACATTTTCGCGGAATAATTTATTATAATTTTCGAAGACAATTATCTTGAACAAGAATGCTTCGCCGAGTTGATTCCTATTTTCGTGAGGCACCACATCAGAAAACAGTTTGTCGTTGGTATGGAGAATTCAAACGTAGACGAATTAGTTTTAGTGACGATCCAAGAGCAGGTTCACCAAAAATGGCAGTTATTCAGGAAAAGAATTGTGTGTAAACAAAATGTTTGGTGATGTACCTTAGATTTACTCATACGAGCCAGAAAATAAATGCCAGTAGTCTGTTTATGTGTTCCAAGGTGAAGAAAACCCAACATAAGTCATCCGTTCTCTAATTGTTTCCAAAAAGGTGGTCGCGACATTTGTCTCGAAAGCAGGTCATGTAGCAACAATTCCTCTACAAGATCAAAGAACTGGTACTGCCGATTGGTGTACAACCATTTGTTTGTAGCAAGTCATCGCTGAGCTTCGAAAAACCAATCCTGAACGACGAATCATCCTCCACCAAGACAATGCAAGTTCGCACACAGCACACAAGACAATTGAATTTTTAACACAGCAAAACGTCGAATCGTTCGACCATCCTTCGTACAGTTTGAACCTAAGTCGGACTGCATTGTCAAAGGTTCTAGTGGTCAGGAAGGGTAGTCGATGCCTTCAATAACGCAATTTTGACTGTACCAACAAACGACTGGAACAACTGCTTCCAGAGTTGGTGCGAGCGCATCCAAAACTGCATTAATCTTCGTGGAGAATACTTCGAAAAACAATGAAATCTTTAAAAGCTATCTACTGTTTTATTTCAGTTTTATATGCAAAATTTAAAAGACAACCTACATAAAGCAAAAGCTTCGTACATATATGAATAATGGTAGCATGTGAGTTTTCGATAAAAATGCATTAAGTATGGAAGAGAATTCTTAAACAAATTGTGTATTACATTACTATACTCAAGAGAAAGGTTATTATGTTACCTAACAAGTGGAAAGAATCAACGTTCGTAAACGCAAAAAGTTCATAAAACCCAATATTTCTTAATGAAGTGGTATCTTTTGTACACTTTCGAAGTATTTACTATCTGATAAGTGATACATTACAATCATAAACCATTAAGATTGTCTCCCGAGTTATTAGGATATTAGTAGTCAGTTTAAAAAAATATGTTTTATGACTTTTTCACTTAATTGTTCAATAAAAATAATTTCGTGCCGCATTACGTTAATGGAAACGATAACATTCATCAACATTTACATCCATTACGGCCGTATAATACCTACTTTAAAAGTGTCCCTTTTTGTATTACAGTTATGCATACGTTACTGTCCCGTTATGTCAGGTTTTATGTATTTATGTGTCTGCATGGTGTATTTTGTATGTATGTATATCTATTTACAATTCTGTGTAGGTAATAAACAGTTGATTGTCTTTTGGATTTTGAATAGGGAAGTTTACTTTGTCGAAGCAATTATTAAATTACTTTTTCAGCTATGGTATAATACTTTCGAAGTAGACATAGGTCAGGGAATATAACACACGGTTGTACAGTAGCTCACAGAAGTATTCAAACCTGACGTATAATTGAACATTATTTAATATTTTCCCCATTTTCCCTTAAAGTAGTAAACAACATTTTCTCAGTTTGTTTCTTTGTAATAAAATAATAAAAAGGCATTTCGTGTAGTTAAAATCAAGAAGAACTTTATTTACAAAAACTTATATATGACTCAAAGTACGAGGGTGGTCCCGGCCTGACCTAGTTGTTTGAAAAATATCACTGTATTAGAAAGTACACAATCTATAAAGCATATATTTCAAGTTTAAGGTAGATTTGTTTGGCAGCCATCAATTCAGTCAATTTGTAAAAACGTAGAAAATTAGTCATCGTTACGTGATACAATACTTTTATTTGAAAGGCCTTAACCCAACCTATATTAAAGCTGAACTGGATTCTACTCTGGGTGAGTCTGCTCCTTCATTTACAACAGTGAAATATTGGGTAGCAGAATTTAAACGAGGCCGTACTAGCTGCCAAGACGAGCATCGTAGTGATCGACCAAATGAGGTGACGACTTCAGAAATGGTGGAAAAATCCACAAAGCGGTACTGAATGATCGTCGACTGAAAGTGCGCGAGTTAGCAGACATAGTAGGCATTTCCAAAAACTGCGGTACATCGCATATTATCTGAAAATTTGGACATGAGAAAGCTGTTCACACTTGAGCAAAAACAGTGTCATGAAGATGTTTCAATTGAGTGTTTAGCGAAGTTTCACAGCAACGAAGCAGAATTTTTGGGTCATTTCATAACCATGGATGAAACATGGGTCCATCACTTCACACCCGAGACAAAAGAACTATCAAAACAATGGACAAGTGATGGCATCGGTTTTTTGGGATGGGCATGGAATAATTTTCATGACAAAGGTAAAACTACCAACGGCGAGTATTATGCGAACTTATTGCAACGTTTGAGCGAAGAAATCAAGCAAAAACGGCCGCATTTGGCTAAGAAGAAAGTGTTGTTTCATCAAGACAATGCTCCAGCTCACAAGTTCATTATTGCAAAGGCCAAAATTAATGAATTATAGTTTGAATTGTTACCTCATGTACCCTATTCGCAAGATTTAGCCCCCTCGGATAATTTTCTGTTCCCAAACTTGAGAAAATTGCTCAATGGTCAAAGATTTTCCAACAATGAAGAAGTGATGTCAGCAGTTAATGGCTATTTTGAGGAGCAAGACAGTTCTTATTATAAAAAGGGTATCGAACTTATTGAACATCGCTGGGAAAAGTGTGAAGAGCTGAAAGGAGATTATGTTGAAAAATAAATATATTTCTTTCCAAAATTTTTGTGTTTTCGTTGTTGGGTCGGGTACTTCTGGGACTACCCTCGTATTCATACTTCACATATTTGAAAAAAAAATTGTATTTAAACGAATAATGCACCTTTTTTGTAGTTAACTGGTGTGCTTTACACCAACTTTTAAGATATATTGGTGTCGAGATTTTCCCAAATTCCTGTATTTTGGTTTTAAGAGATTCTTTATTCCGCGTATCAAAATTCGTTAATCCCCATTAAATTTCAACCCATTGATACTCTTCTGGGTTCGTGTTTGGACTCTGAGGTGGTGTTAGTAAACAATGAGGGGTCGCTGTTTAGTAATAACACCTCAGAGTCCAGACACGAATTGTTTGCTATTAAGACTTTATATTGGCCCAGTTAATAAAGATTTCTTCTTCGTTATTCATTTAAAAATATTACATTTTAGTGTCGGCCTTCAAAAATACTCGTAATTAGTAAAGAATGCGTTCTAACCCAAATATTTTTTAATGTTGCTTATTATACATCTTTAACGGTATACGAATAGGTAATTTTTTTTATTTTACGATGGAATTTATTTATGATATGGCAATTTAAGGTAACGGTTGAAACATAAGTCACCGATAATTACATATTTTTTGAGCAAGTTGTGGATTATGTGTTCTTGTATCGATTATACGTTTTTGAATACGCAGGGTGTATGTTAAAAAATAAGTGCTTAAGAAATACTTAAATAACGTAACAAAGATTTTTACCGCTTTTAGCGTTACATTGACATTAGACCTACAATTTTAGTTCGTATTATTTTAAAAAAAGGAACGATTTTAAGGAACTTGAGCAGCGTAAATAATTCATTTGAGACGCATGTGCGAGGTATGCTTTTGAAATAAAGATTCATATATATTCAGATATTGAAAAAAGAGTTTAAGTACCTAAGCTAAGAAAATTATATTAGAGTACATTCATTTGAATATTTCACTAATTTTTCATTCCACTTTCAAAAAATTCTGGCGTCAGTTATTTAAACAAGGCAATTCAACAATTATTTCTCACCCTTAGATATTTTGATGGTATACCGTAGAAAAGGAAGTTCTCAATTCAATAAACTATTGAATGCCATTTTATTGAAGTACAAAGAGTACTAGGAAGGTTTTGCAATATGACGCAACAATGAATCGTAGGAAGCTGCTTGTTGCTGCATGTTGAGACATGTTCGTACGTGTATAGTGCTTGCGATGGCAACGTGGTCACGAAATGAGATAGGGGCAGTTTTGCGTTATATCATAATTTCGTGCGTGGTTTAAACACAGACCAGTGCTTCGAAGAAATGACTCTTGCACTAGGTGATTTTTGTCCACATCGCACAACAATATTCAGGTGGTATAGAGAATTACAAAGGCGAAATTTAACTGTGGAGGATGCTAAGAGCCCGGGAAGGCCACGAACGTCAGTTACGGAGGAAAACGTTACCACTGTGAGGAAAATGCTTGGCGAGGACAGGCAGGTGACCTACCAACAGATAGAGGGTAATTCAGGCCTACATGCACCAGCAATTCGTTCGATTCCGCATGATCATTTACACGTGAAGAAACTTTGTCCTCTTTGGGTGCCGCATCGACTGATTCAAGAGCAGATAACACGACGTGTGACTTGGTGCCGGGAAATGTTAAAAAAGTTTAATAATGGACAATCTCGGTATGCGAACAATATCGCGACAGGTGACGAGACTTGGCTGTACTATTACGATGTGCCGACCAAAGCTCAAAAAGTTTGGGTCTTTGATGATAAGGACACACCCGTAGTTGTCAGAAAATCCAGATCTGTAAAGAAGAAAATGATAGCTTTATTTTTCAAATCAAGTGGAATTGTGGAACGTGTCGTTTTGGACACACAGAAGACAGTCACAACTAAGTGGTATACTGAACAGTGCCTGTCTAAAGTTATTGGATCTATGAAGAACCTGCGGCCAAAGTCAAGAATGGACACCTGGTTCCTCCATCACGATAATGCTCCAGCTTACCACGCCAAAGCCTGCACCGAATATTTGACCACGACAGGATTGAAACTTCTCGAGCACCCTTTCTACAGTCCAGATCTTGCTTCCAACGACTTTGCACTGTTCCCGCATGTGAAAATGAAGCTAAAAGGGGAGACGGTTTTCCAGTGATGAGGACCTTCTGCGGGCTTGGGACAACGAGTGTGCTTTACTCCCTAGTAAAACTTGGCAGAACTGGTTTAATGATTGGTTTCGGAGGATGGAGATGTGTATTGAGTGTAGAGGAAATTACTTTGAAAAAATTAAATAAACGAAGCTGTATTGCAAAACTTTCCTAGTACCCTTTGTAAGAACTCTATTTAGTAAACCAAGCTAAATTTTTGCCATAAACTGTAAAGAAATTTTAAAATATAGTAATTCTTTAATGACATATTATTTTCATCATCTAATTCAAAATTTATTTATAGTATAGGTTTATAGTTTATTGATCTATCAATAAAAGGTTTATTTGTTCTACCTGTAGAAGTAATTCCCAGCAAGATATGCCGATCCGATCGAGATCATTATCTCTGAAATGGTAGAACAACAAACGAGAGTGCCATAAATAAAGACGAACCTTTTCCATATCGATCTTACGAGGACGTAGTAACGATCCAATACTAAAAATTTAATATACATGTCACAGAACGATAAGTGGTGCACATGCGTGTGTACATCGATGGTGGAGCATTTAGGAGATTTCTGTTTCGGATAAGAGCCGCCCATCCAGGGGCCAGCACCTTTACGAAATTACTTCCCAATCCTATTATCATTCCATTCTCTAGGTACCACCGTTTGCTCGCAGCATAAGTGCGTGTGAATGGAGCGAGGGAAAGGAAGAATCTCCCGGTCCGGTGTAAAGTGCTTATTGATAAGCCGAAACAACGGTCACTGACCGCGGCCAGTGTTTTTCTTGCCCGTCGATGTGACGACAGATCTGTTGATTATTTTGAGAGTGAAACGCATCGAAGTTTTTTTCTTCGG
Organism: Dermolepida albohirtum; assembly: GCA_031893035.1. NCBI lineage: Eukaryota > Metazoa > Arthropoda > Insecta > Coleoptera > Scarabaeidae > Dermolepida > Dermolepida albohirtum. The sequence continues at coordinate 350,521 of JAVIWB010002748.1, forward strand.
TTTCCCCGTGTGATTACTGAATTGTATTTGTGGGTACAATTGGTTAATGGGAAAGATAATTTCTCGATTTTATTCTTTTAGATGATACGTAGAGCGCTGAGAAAATTTCTTCGTATATTAAATGTTCGTAGAATTTTTAAAAATAATTTCCGCCATTTTCAAGACAATTTTTCATACGACAAATATACCAGAGTCAAAATATTCTGGTATATTACTAGCTTCTTCTAGGCTTCCGGGCTGGAAACGCGTCACTGGTATAACTGCTGACGTTTCGTACCCACTCGTATGGGACATCATCAGGGCTCAACTACTGCTACTGTTTGTTGCACTGACACTGTTTCAGTGCAACAAACACTAGCAGTATCTTCAAATTTTCGAATTTGGTCACTAATTTTTGAAGTCAGGATTGATTTGGTCGACTATTTACACCACAAAAACTACGAATTTTGAGATGGATATTTTTCACGCTCATTTTTATAATAAGTTTGAATAATGTAAACGCGTTTTTGCAACGTATACCTGTCCACGGTCAAAACTGAACTGCTTCCTATTAAAACACAGTGGCTTATGTCATTTGAAAAGACTTTATATGTAAACATTATAATAGGTGTTTTTTAAGCTGCATGAGAATTATCGATATCGATAACTATGGTTTGACAGCTGATAATGTCAAACTGTGTTGACATTTCTGTTCAGTAAGGTTTGGCAAGCGCTCATGAATCGTTTAACGCCAGAACAACGCTTCCAAATTGTGGAAATTTACTTTGAAAAAATAAATCTGTTCGCGAAGTTTATAGAGCACTTCGTCCATTTTACAGTCAACATAATCGGTCTAGTGAGCATGCAATTCGTACTGTTATTGGTCGTTTTCGCACTAATTTTACTCTTTACTCGATTCAAAACCATCAGCAAGACAAAGAAATGTGCGTACCGAAGAGAATATTGCTGCTGTAGCGCGAAGTATTGAAGAAGACGCCGAAATGTCTATTCGTCGTCGTTCTTGACTTGTTGGCCTTTGTCCTTCGACTACGTAGAAAATTTTACGTAAACATCTTGGCTTACGTGCCTATAAAATACAGCTTCTGCAGGAATTGAAGCCAAACGACCATCGTTTGCTTCGCATTTTTGCTGATTGGGCTCGTTTGAAACTGGCCGAAGATGAGCATTTTTATCGAAGAATCGTGTTTAGTGATGAAGCTCATTTCTGTTTAAATGGCTACGTCAATAAGCAAAATTGACGTATTTAGATGAAGGACAATCCTCAAGCCATTAGCGAATCACCATTACATCCATTAAAATTGACTATTTGGTGCGGTTTACACACCGGCGGCATCATCGGTCCTTATTTCTTTCGAAATGAGGAAGGAGTTGCCGTTACGGTGAATGGCGAGCGCTATCGAGCCATGCTGACTGAATTTTTGTTTCCAAAAATTAATCAACTAAACATCGCCGACATTTGGTTCCCACAAGACGGCGCAACTGGCTATACAGCGTGCTTAATAATCGATTTATTGCAAAATCAATTTGGTGATAGATTTATTTCTAGAAGTGGTCCTGTTCACTCGTTCGTGCAATTTAACGCCTCTGGATTACTTTTTATGGGGCTATGTTAAGTCATTGGTTTATGCCGACAAACTGGTAACTCTCTGGAAGCATTGGAAGCCAATATTCAAGCCACCATTGACGCCATACGGCCAAATTTATTGGAAAAAGTAGTCAAAAATTGGACTGATCGAATGGACCATGTAACTCGTAGTCGCGGCGGACATATGCCGGAAATCATATTTAAAAAATAAATGCCATGAAATTATCTACCACATTATAATAAAAAAAATTTCATTCCGACAATATTTCTGTCTTGTATTTTCATTTTCAGTTCTCAAGCTCTTAAAAAAGTACCCTATACAATGTTAACGTCTTGGCGTCATAGTTGGATGATCCTTTATAATTCTGTTTGGCGAGAATTAAGCAAAGTAATTCCCTATACTTAACATAATCATTCAATCAATAATAGAGACCTATTGTGGTTTCTATTTTCCTTTTAGTACTTGTTTACTTCTAACTACTTTATTCTTTAATTTTGTTAGTTATTTTATTCCCTCATCATCCATGTATTCTGTCATGTTAGAGGTTATGTTATCTTTCCGACTGCTTTATCGACTTACAACCTTGTTATTGCATCCATCACTGGATGAGAGAAGTCGTCAACGTATAAAATTTTAATTATTTTCTTTCATTTACACAGAACATCCAAATGAATCATAACCACTAACTTTCATCAACGCGAGAACAAAAGCAACTCGAAAACGATTTATCATACACCTCGTTGATAACATTTCCTCACTAGGTCGGCCACAATAATAATTAACAACCGAGGTAATTTCGTTCGAGACGGCATTAAAAAAAATCTGAACCGTAAATATTCGAAATGTACACACTATAATGCGTTCGGCCTTCTTCACTAATTAAAAAACAAAAAGAAGTCAAGCCATTTAAAAGAAAAAAGAACGAAACAAATAACATCAACAAGTTCAACAAATGGTGCTCGTCGCCGTGGAAATAGATAAATTGTATGCACTTACCGTTATAAATAAAAACCAAATTATTAAAACACCTCTCGCTAGATGTCTGCGTCTATATTCACTGATTAAAGATAAGCGACGCATTAAATAAATGTGATCTTAGTTAACAGTCTTTTACGGTGGTCTTGATTACGTGAGATGAATCAAGTACGAACAAGCCACGCACAGGCGTAGCTCCGCTATACTTACTCAAGTTGAAGATCATTATCATAATATGAAGAGAAGGTGTCATTTGTCAGTGTGCTTAGCATATTTACTACAGATCTAAGAACGTTATGAACGTTCCTGGGTGTTGATTTGCATAATTCGGAGGATATCTTGAAGGTATTAGTATTACTTTGTTGGAAATGAGTGTATTTATGTGAATTAAATTGAATACTCGAGTACAGGTGTTGCAATTTTATGCTTTTCTTTTACGCTAAAATGAATTTGTGTAGTGCTCGATAAGTAAATGAATATTTGGTGTACTTCAGATAGTACGCACTTGCAATCATTAACCTGAAAAGTTAAATAAACCCCTCAATATTCATATTCTGAATATGTATTTCGACAACTGAGTTGTCATCATCAGCACTATTCCTTTTGTTGGCAATAAGTGTATTTATGTGAATTAAATTGAATGCTCGAGTACAGATGAGGCATTTTCATGCTTTTCCTTTGCGCTAAAATATATTCGTGTAATGCTCGATAACTAAATGAAGATTTGGTGTACTTCAGATATTACGCAATTGCAATAATTAACCAGAAAAGGTAAATAAAACTCCTTTCTTTTCCGACGATTTTTCGATTTTCCATTTGCCTCCATTGTGAGTCAATTGACGTGGCACCCATTTTCCCATCTATTGGATTTTTCCCATTGCCTGTAATCGGTCTCTGATCGTTTCCTGGGTCACATTTAACACTTCTGCCAATTATTTTCGAGTTTGGGTTGGGTCTTCATCCAGTAACTCCTGCAGTTTCGCATCTTCCACCTTTTTCGGCCTATCAGAACGTTTTTTGTCTTGCACATCGAAATCGCCACTTTTAAATTGTCGAAACCACGCCTCACACTGTTTTTATTGTGGGAGCATGCTCACCGTAAGTTTCTACCAGCAATCAATGACGATGACTTTCAGCGGCTTTTTTCCTTTGATTAAATAAGAAAAGTAATGCGTGTAGCAAATGCACTTTTTCAGGCACGAAACTGTGGGCAACAACCGGCCCGCTGTAAGATTTGATCCGGCCCGCGAAACATTGTCGTATTATTTCATGTTTGATATCTATCGCTAAAAATTATGAACACTATTTTAAAATGCACTACTTTTAAACGCGGCCCCCGAACGTATTTGCACATTAAAGTTTGGCCCACAACATATCAAAGGTTGTCCATACCTGCTCTACATCTTTGAACAGGTATAAATCTATGACAATGTTAATTTGGTACGTAGACTTCCGCGGTCGTGGTCCATGCTATCTGCTTCTGGGTTTCCGGGCTGGAACCGCGTCACTAGTATATCTGCCGACGTTTCGTCGGCCGCATCAGTAGGGTTCTTCTCAAAAACAACATCAAAACCATCTTCAAACCCCATTCCAAATTATCTGACCCTTTTTCCGTAAAAGACCATGTTTCTTTAGAATCAGCTGGTGTGTACAGGATTCCTTGTTCATGCGGCAGGGCATATATTGGTGAAACAAAGCGGTCTGTCGGCACTCGTGTTTCTGAACATGAGCGTTGTACTAGGTTGCTGCGCATAGCCGGTTCTGCACTTGCCGAGCATAGGCTGGAAACCGGGCACCATATTCAGTTTAATTCAACCAAGATCCTATCCCGCACTAACCACTTCTATGGTCGCAAAATCCGTGAAACTATAGAGATCTTTAAGCACCCCAATAATCTTAACCGCGATGATGGCTACCCCCTACATAACGCTTGGCAATCCTGCATCTCTAATCTACCCAACCGTAACCGTAACGCTCCATTGACCCATGACCCATTATCCATATATAAACACGTCCCCCATCGACTTACACCAGTTTCAGTGCAGTAGTTCAGCCCTGAAGATGTCCCATACAAATGGGTACGAAACGTCGGCAGATATACTAGTGACGCGGTTCCAGCCCGGAAACCCAGAAGCAGATAGCTATGACAATGTTACTTTCGCAAAATATAACATGTATGGCTTTGAAGCTTGATGTCAATAGACAAAAAAAACATGTGTGTCAAATCGTAACATTGCATACTTAAGCCTAGCGACATCTCTTAGAAAAACCGGTAATGACTTTCCGGTACACCTGTTTTATTTATGAATATTTCAAAGAATATTTTTTTTAATGACAAATAATTTTGTATGTATATCTTATCTCTTTTCTTTCGTTTTCCTATATAAAGGAGATCGTAACCTGTATTGTACATGCTCGATAATGTTTTAGCAGACGAAACTAGTCGTAGTTAATATATGTGTATAACATAGTGTGGAGCTTAGACGTTATTATTTATTCCTTAGTGTAATGGAATTTCACAAAGAAACAACCTCAATAATCAACTATTTGAAAATATTATACAGTGAAACCCGCTTATTGGAATACTCATATTGTCCGCCAAAATTATTCCTATATGCGGATTATTCCATTATCCGTTTTTAACTTATTTTTTCTTATTACTAGTAAGTTAAGTATGTATGTATATACATACATACTTCGTATTCTTTATATCTGCGATTTTATAACTATAAAATTGAGTTCAGTATGATACTGTAAATTTATGTTGCGATTTTCATAAAATGTATTTAAGAATACATACAAAAGAAATAAAACACATTTCAGCGTAATACGTACTTTTTAATTGATACTATTTTTTTTTAATTTCAAACTCTACACATCCTTAACAAAATAATCTGTAATTTTATTTTGTTTTCTTTCTTTACACAAAATATCAGTGATTTGGTTATCTAATGCATAGAAATGTGCAAAATTACAATCAGTTTTTGTTTCTGAAAAACGACGTATAGTGTCACATGCTAATTTCACTTCTTGAGATGATGGCGCGGTTGATGGAGTATCCTTTGAATATGTATTTTCACCTACAATTTTTTTGAAAGAAATATGGGAACGACTTTTCCATCTTGTAAACCACCCATTTGTTGCTTGAAAATTTACACTACCCAGATTTTGTGCAATCTGTTCGGCTTTTTCCTTCAAAATGGGTCCGCTAAGTGGAACTTTACGCGCTCTTTTTTCCATAAACCAATGATTTAAAGCATTTTCTACGTCAGCATTCTTCCCGTTGCGTCTTCGTTTTTGAGTAGATTTAAAATTATCACGCCAATCACTTAAAATACTGTCTTTTCTTTTTAACAATTTACTCACTTGTGCTTGAGACACACCAAATTTTTTGGCAACATCCGACTGACTGCAAGTTGTTTCTTATAAAAACTCAAGCAATTTTACTTTTTCCTTCAGAGCAAGGTCTTTTCTTTTCAAGTTTGTTGAAGAAGCCATTTTTCACTCACTTTCGATTGCAATGTCAAATAACAAACTGACCAAAAATATAGAAATTTCCTGCTTTTAAAACCTCCGAGAAAAGTTTTATTGTATGTATGTAATTCGCACAGAATTAACCATTATCTAAATATTGTTTAAAATCACGTAGGTACAAGATTTTATTGCAATACGTAATTATCCGAAGATTATCTGTAATTATGTACACAATAGCTTTCTAAAGGTAAAGTAAACATTCATAGTAACTTTTGGTTTAAATCCACCTTTAGTTAAGCAGGTAGAGAAATTTATTCTTTTATGAAGACAAAATCGCATTCACACAATGTTCTTACAAGAAGAAAAGCCATTCCTTTGCCCAATATATTCTATTAAAAGATATTCTTATAACCGAATAATTTTGTTAATACTTAAAGGGAAATGGTTTTGTTCTTGCCCAATATATTTTAATATCCTTTAACTTAAAGGAAAACATATTTTAATTCCTTTATAAATAAGAGAGTTTCCAATAAACGGGTTTTACTGTATTTTAAAATTCCTTTGGTGAATTTTATTTAATAATTACTAAATCTGAATCTCTCTTATTACTGCATGCATAATTTAATTTAAATTTGAAATAGTACAGATGGAATTTTTAATCGAATAAATTGATTTTAATTTAAAGTCCCCCACTTTCTGTTATCTCCAATTTTGGATTCTCGGATGTATCAATTACTAATGCATTAACGTTACCGCGTACGCTTTCCTTACGTCGTACGTGTCTCGAGAAAATAGCTGAGTGTTTTCTGGAAGTATTCAAATGGAATTTCATAATAGAATCTTGTTTTTGATAAGTCAAAATTGTAATCGTACATACATACCAGTACTGTTAAATATGTGAATACTTTTAGGAAAACGTAAGAGACGAAAATAATAAAAACATGATAAAGCTCTCGAATATACATACATACATACATACGTCCGAACAAGTACAAATGGAATGCGCCGCGATGGATAGAGATAATCTGTATAACCCCTTCATTAAGGCGATATTATGCTTGGCGAGATATGTAAAAAAAAAGAAAGAGTTACGTCTTAATTGACGTACTTCGTAAATAATAACACACGGCGCGGTCATTCGAAACCTGTATTTGATGTGCCAGTCATTCCAAAGAGATGTCATCGTGATATTGATGATCTTTACGAACGAATGCTATTACATGTGCTCTGATTGAAGTAGTACAAAGAAATGGATATATTATAGATGTTTATATCAATATATACAGTACGTGGCAACTGAATTAGGGCCATCTATTTTTTCAAATTTATCAGAAATAAAACAAAAAACAGACACGTATTACTAATAGGAAATGTTTGTTTATGCTTTATAGAAGATGTTATATTAATATTTTGTTAATCCTCCTTTTGCTTTAGTGACTGCATTAATTTTATCTGACGTACTGGAAATAAAAGTTTATACCACTTATTGCAGCTTTGCATTATCTTGCGAATATGTGAATTCTATCTTTTACGAGGGTAGCTGTTTATATTTCGGGTTAGTTAGTGCTGCCTCCGATCCAATGATTACATCGTGAAGTTTATCATTTTTGACAATATATTTACCTTGACAGTTTTATTATCCGGTTGCTATTTCTATTGTTGACAATAACTTGAAAATGTTATGTGAGTGAAAAAATGGAATTAACTCGCGAACATTTTCGTGCAATTATTTTTCATAACTTTCGGCGTGGATTATCTCAACAAGAATGCATCAAGCTGACTTCTTCATACGGTGATGAAGCACCATCGAAAACTACAGTATATCGTTGGTATAGTGAATTCAAACTTGGACGGCGTTCTTTGGACGATGAATTTCGTGAAGGTCGTTCCACAAACGTTGTTATATAGGAAAACATTAATGCAGTGTCTGAATTGATAATGCAAGACCGTCAAGTGATATACCGTGAGATCGAGGTATCTCTAGGTATTAGTAACGCCAGCGTGCATAAGATCCTGCATGAACATTTAGCCATTAAGAAGCTATGTCCAAGTTGGATACCACATAATTTGACAACCGCTCAAAAAAGGACTCGCGTCGATTGGTGCGAAGAAATGCACAAAAAATACAATGGTGATGCTTCAAAGAACATTTGTAAAATTGTCACAGGTGATGAATCTTGGATCTATACGTATGAGTCCGATAGTAAACAGCAGTCGATTGTGTGGGTATTCCAAGATGAACTAAAACCAACAAAAGTTGTTCGCGCTCGAAGCGCATCAAAACAAGTGGTCGTCTGTTTTTTTTCGGAAAAACCGGTCACGTTACAACCGTACTTATAGAAAGTTGTAGAACGGTCAATTCCGAATGGTACACAACTATTTGTTTGCCAAAAGTTTTTGAAGAAATAAACAAAACAAACCGAAAACGACAGATCATCCTCCACCATGACAATACGAGCTCTCACAGGTCGGTTCAAACAATTGAATATTTGATCTGGCAAAACATTGATTTGATGAACCATCCGCCGTACAGCCCTGATCCAGCACCCTGTGATTTGTTTTTGAACTTACACGTGAAGAATAAACTTTGTGGTCAACGGTTTTCTACGCCGGAAGAGGCACTTGGGGCATTCAAAACTTATATTTTGGAAATACCGTCTTCACAGTGGCAGCAATGCTTTTCGGATTGGTTTAAACGAATGCAAAATGCATTGATTTTCAAGGAAAATATTTTGAAAAGCAATAAAACTATATTCTATAATAAAATTTTTTTTTTTTGCTTTTCGGATTGGTTTAAACGAATGCAAAAGTGCATTGATTTTCAAGGAGAATATTTTGAAAAGCGATAAAACTATTTTCGATAATAAATTTTTTTTGTTTGCTATTCCAGAAATATAAACGGCTACCCTCGTAGAACTACTATAGTTGGGTTTAGAAATGATACATGAACTTGTTCAACGTTGCGATGCAATGTATATTATGTATACTCTTGAAATAGATTTTTTATTGATTTCGCTGTATAGCACGGTGCTCATCCTGCATAAAGGCGTATGAGCATTCTTCTTCATTCAGTGAGTTTAGGAAAGGGCAAAAATAGAATTTCAACAATCTTTTCATAAGTGAATGAACTTCTAAATGAGAACGAGTAAAACTGACCACGCAATATTTTTCAATATTATGCTTAAGTTAATTTTTTAACAAAGCCACCGCTATATCTAGATTACATTGAAGTTTAAATATATCTAGAGAAGAAATTTTAGAGTATACGACATTCGTTTTCCAATAAAAATTGATTCACTTGTGGAATTAAGTCATTGACAAATAATATAAATAATGAAGGACCCTTACTGGATCCTTGAAGGACGCTAATTAGGAATCAAATTATTAGGACAAAATCCACGATGAGCTGAGTAAAATGTTCGTTGATTCAAATAATATAGGAGGAGATTGGTCGAAGTTAGAGAAATACCGTATGAACTGAGTTTATTTATTAGCATTTTACGATCAATAAACCCACCGTTTGGCTTATGGAT